>SJYW01033859.1:194788-205057 GCA_006410735.1 Raphicerus campestris | reverse complement strand
ATGGAAGGTGGGGACCTGTGCTTAGCTTCTGATGTGCGCTTAGTCGCTCAGTCGTGTCTGACTCTTTGCGACCCCACGGTCTGTAGCCTGCCAGGCTCCTCTGTCCATGGAATTCTCCAGGCAAGAATACTAGAGTGGGTTTCTATGCCTTCCTCCAGGGTTCCTTCCCCACTCAGCGATCGGACCTGTGTCTCTTGCAACTTCTGCATTGCAGGCTGATTCTTTACCACTGAGCCACCGGGAAAGCCCTCTGAATCCCCTAAAAGCAAGCCATTCTGGGGCCATTCTGTGATCCCAGCTCCATGCCGCCTCTCCAAGCAGCTGCCCATTCACAGAATAAAAGAATGAAAAGTGATAGCAATGGAGCAAAACTCCATTTAGGTGGAACTTGCCCCTGATGGCTTCAAATTCTTGATCAAACATTCAGCAAGAAACACAGCTTTAAAAGCTCCCAACTGCACCCAATAACTCAGACCATGAACAATGTGTTGCCAAGTGGAAAGCTTTGGAGCACCTTCTTTAATGGAAATAATGATAATTAGCAAAGTGATTAGAGGCAGAAGCTGCTGCCTGAGCATCTCCCAGGGAATAATGATTGTTATTAATTTGCTTCAACTTAAAAATAGGACTTTTCAGCCTACCACTGACGTGGGGAGGCTTTGAGTGGGCACTGCTGTTTCACCTGTCCAGGATCCATTTCTCCTTTTTCTGATAAACAAAGAGTCAGCCCCCTCGGACCTCATGTTTCCTTCATTCTCTGTCCCTTGTGTGGTGGAACCGTGCCCATCTTCTGCTCCGGGGGTGGACATGGGACACAGGCCTGGCCAAATAGTACTATTATAGCCCTTCTAGCAGGTGTAAGGTAGTAGCTCAGTAAGGTTTTGGCTTACATTCCTCTAATGATGAATGAAGACTTTCCAGATGGCACAGTGATAAAGAAAGAATCCTCCTGCTGATGTGGGAGATGTTGGTTCCACCCCTGGGCTGGGAAGATCCCCTGGAGAAGAGAATGGCAACCCACTCCTGTATTGCTGCTTGGAGAATTCCATGGACAGAGGAGCCCAGCGGGTTACAGTTCATGAGATCACAAAGAGCCAGACGTGACTGAGCGACGACACAGCAGCAATGAATGGGGCAGAGCGTCTCTTCATCTGCCGTCTTCTGAATGCAGGCTTTTAAAGAAAGGTGTTTTGTTGTCATCTAACCATTTTGGGAAGCATTCTTAGGACTTTAGAAACTCAACAAAGCCTCTATAACGTGCCTTCTCCCTTGTGATATGTAAGTAGCTGCAGGGTGGAGATGAGAGGGGTGGTTGGGAAGTGGAAGAGCTGATTCCTGATCCTGTCTCCGCTTCAGCCTCGTTACTTTTCCTGGACAGGCTAATCCTTCACAGGGCAGGACATCTCAGCTTCTCCAAAGCCCAGAGATGCTTTCCTGACCCAGTGGCTATCAGGTGTCCTTCCAGTAATGATCTGGTTAGGACAGAGCTGGCCACAGCTGTGCTGTGTAATGAGGTCTGGGTCCCTGGAGCTGCCTGAGACATTGCTTCAGTAAAGAGAACGTCTGAAGGCGGGCTGGAGTTTTATACTGTGTTGTCTTTCATCCCCTCGTGGGAGACCTCAGTGTTGTTTGGCTTTCCCTGAGTCTCAAGCTAACAATTTTAGACAAACCAGGAATTTTCTGTGGGGCTGGAGATGGTATATTCTCAGGCTCAAATGGATAATAGATGTAAAATCAAAGTTAACCATCAACAGTAATGCAATTAATTTTTAAAATCAGAAGTCAGCTGCCACCTTCTTCTCCATAGTCATTGAAACATGACATGCCTCTATTGGAATATCTTCCCTGGCTACTCCTTTTCAGTGAAATGAAATCCACGAATACCCCTGCAAAGCCCGCATGAGGTCGTTTCTGCCCTCATCTTCAACAGCTTCTGCCCCTCAATCCCTCACTCCCGAGGACCCGACACACTGGGCCCCTCTCCTGCTGAATCTGCCCTGCTGTTGCGTCTCTGCTCTGGGCACAGAGCCATCAGGACCACGGTTAGTGCCGACCCTGCTCTGGGTGTGGACACCCTGCCCTTAGCTCTCCCTGCATCCACCTCCCTCCCATCCTTAGACCTGAACTCACTAGAGAGGCCTTTCTCATCCACCTTATAAAAGATTGCACATCTCTTCCTTTGTTTTTTGCCAAAGAAAAAAAGTATTCTGATATTTGTTAAAATGGTGAAGACTTCATTAGAACTGTCTGGGTATTGTGTTGACAACAGAGGAGAGAAATGTGTCTCATGTTGAGTACAATAGGACCTGTGGGGATTTACAGCCATGGAGCAGGGTATGGGGGGTGCTGGTGGATGGGAAGGACCAGGAGACAGCATCAAGGGTGGGGGCAGGGCTCTCCCAAACTGGCCTAAGGGGGCTCGTGCTGAAGGCAGGCCAGATGATCACTGCGGGCCGGTGGGGACAAGCATCTAAGTGGACTTGGCAGGATTCTTGCTGAAACTGGGCTCTGCTGGCCCAGCGAGGATGGGGCCAAGGTTAGTCCAGAGGAGGGCTCAGAGGAGCCTGGATGAAGTTTGCAGGAAAGAGGCTTCGCTGTGATGCACAGTTCTGTGACTGCGTTTATTTCGGTGTCTTATCGCATTTATCCCAATCTGTTAGAATGCTTACAATGATCTTGTCTCTGTTATTCACTGTTTTGTCTTCCCCAGCAAAGCAACCACTCCTGAAGTCAGAGGTTTTCGCTCTTTTCAGCCCCACCCTCTGTGTCCAGAGCAGTGTTTGCCATAGCAGACCATCAGGAGGCGTGTGCCCAGGGCGTGCCTGGGTCCTGCGAAGTTGTCCAGAAGAAACACACGTGTGGAACTCGAGCCCTTTGCTGTAGACAGCACACGCGGTCAGGAAGGAAAGCAGGGCCCTGGAGGGCTCGGCAGGAAGCAGACCCGCTTGTCACTCTTGACAGCTCACCTGCCCGCTACTGAACACATCAGTGTGGCCTGCATTTAGGGAAATCCCCAGCAGGGTAGGACATCTGGGCCTTAAGGATCCCGGGAATGGCGTGAGCTGTTAGTTTTTGTCCTGATATTTTCCTGTCTCCTTCATCCTTTCAGTGGCAGGCTTGGGACTTACAGACATTCAGGGAGGCTGGCCGGAAGCTCTGGGGACCCTACCGTGGTACGGGGTGGGTGGCTACGACGGAACCGAGGCCAGCGCGTACGGCAGCTGTGTTTCACCCACAGCACGCGCCACCGTTATGTCTGTATGGCTTGATATGCAAGGCTTCCTGTAGGAATTGGCCTCCAGGAAGCTCGGGTTGTTTCAGTATGTTCCACAGTTGTTCTTGGCGTCCTGAATTCTGCAGGTGCTCCCGGGAGCTCTGCAACAGGCACAGATACAATGCCAGCTGCAGTGCAAAGTCTTGCTGTGCTTTGTCAGGACAAGGCCAAGAAGCTCAGCAGTGGTTTTGAGGCATTGGCTCCTTTCAAAAAAGCCCTACAGATTTACTTTTGATGTGAGCACATGGCTGGCAAACATTTCCCAGCCTCTGGCAGTGCAGATGGATATGGTGATGGCACTTGATTTATGAAACTCGCTCGCAAAACTTTCCTTTTGGTCTTCACAATGCCAAACACCTGTTTCACCCACTACTTACTTTTCAAGTGGCTGCTTTAGGGTCATGGAGGGAATCTGGGTGTGCACTCTATCTTTGTTTTAACAAGGGCGCATAAAGCACAGCAGCCTCTTCAACAGCTCCTGCCCCTCAATTCCTCACTCCCGAGGACTTTGTCCCTGAGCTTGTCCAGTAATATGCAGACCCTTGTGGAGAAATCTGCGAGGGAGGGGTTTCTAATACAGCCACTCGCTGTGTGAACTGGGAAAGCTAACTTCTATCTCAGTATTTTATCTGTCAAATGAGTCAATTTCTGTCTAACCACCTTGCAGGATTTTTATGAAGTCCCTGCTAGATGAAAATCTAGAGACGCCAGCTGGGTAGTGATGGAAGCAGCTCTGAGGCTTAGGTTTGTCTCGTGCCGACTCGCCCTTGCTCACGCTGGCATTTGGTGCCCTGAGTCCAAGTGACTTAGACTTTTCAAAAATGGAAGACCCAAGGTGAGGTTTAATCACCGGGAGGTGCTGCCCCAGGGCAGAAAGGGAAGTGAAAGTGTGAGCTGCTCAGCTGTGCATGATGATCTGTGACCCCCATGGACTGTAGCCTGCCAGGGTCCTCTGTCCTTGGCATTTCCCAGGCAAGAATGCTGGGGTGGGTAGCCTTTCCCAGGGGGTCTTCCTGATCTGGGGATCCAACCTGGGTCTCTCTCATTGCAGGCAGATTCTTCACTGTCTGAGCCACCGTGGAGCCCATCCTGGGGCAGAGAGAGATGGAAGGGGCAGCAAGGGGAGGATGGGCAAAGAGCAGGTGGCATGGTGGTGCTGTCTCCACCCTGCTCCCCGCGGGCCTGCTGGGCACCCCGCCACACGTGGGCCTGCTCGACCGCGTGGATGGCCTCGGGGAGGCCATTCGGGGAACTGTGCTTGGGAGCCGTCCATTTGAGGGGAGGGAGAGTAAGTTCTCCACGACCGGTCAATGTTGGCTTCCTGCCCTTCCCTCTGGGATGTCATCTGCCCCGACAATGGCCACCATAATGCGGCAGCTCACCCCAGAGGCTCTGAGCGTCCTGCCGGAGTCGGGGCAGANTGCATATATCCCCTCCCTCTTGAGACCCCTCCCTCCCCGCTCCCAAGGCCCCCCACCCCTCACCGATCCCACCGCTCTAGGTCATCACAGGGCGCTGAGTTGAGCTGTCCATGCTGAACAGCGCCTTCCTGCCTGCTACCCGCTTTACAGCTGGTAGTGTAGGTATGCCAATCCTAATCTCCCAGTTCATCCCACCCTCCTGCCCTCATCCACTCCCCACGTCTGGGTCTCTGTTCCTGCTCTGGAGCAAGCTTCATCTGTACCACGTTTCTACATTCCATATATATGTGTTGGCTTCCCTGGTAGTTCAGCTGGTAAAGAATCTGCCTGCAGTGCAGGAGACCCGGGTTCGATTCCTGGGTGGGGAAGATCCTCTGGAGAAGGAACAGCTACCCACTCCAGTATTCTTGGGCTTCCCGGGTGGCTCAGATGGTAAAGAATCTGCCTGCAATACAGGAGACCTGGGTTCTCTCCCTGGGTTGGGAAGATCTCCTGGAGAAGGGAATGGCTACTGAGGCCGGTATTCTGGCCTGGAGAATTCCATGGACGGCAGAGCCTGGGACACAGTCCATGGAGTCGTGAAGAGGTGGGCACGACTGAGCGACTTTCACGTCACCTCATGTATATGTGTTAATATACAATATTTGTTTTTCTCTTTCTGACCAACTTCACTCTGTGTGACACACCCTAGGTCCATCCTTGTCTCTACAAATAGCTCTTTGAGGGGATGGAGTGCTGTCTTACTTCAGAGAGGGCTTCTCTGTGTCCTCTGGAGAATCTTGAATGGGCTGATCTGGGTTAAGAGCGGAGCTTGAGGTTGGACTGGCAGTGCTCTAAGTCAGATTGTCCAAAGTCCAAATTCAAAGACGCTCAGCCTCAGCAGGTTGATGAAGCCAGGCCTCATGGACCCAGGAACTCTGAGTCCAGAGTGCAGGAGGTCAGGTAGCAAAGCTGGCCAGACGTCACAGAGCAGTAAAAGGTCGAGAATCCCACTGACCTGTCAGGAGACTCAGAGGCCAGAATTAAGGCGGGAACCATGGCCGTGCCTGCCTGGGACTGACGGCATTCCTTGGGGGAGGGATAGACTGGCTGGTGCTCTTTGCAGCTGTTAGCAACTAACCAATGCTGTTGTGCACAGGGAACCAGACTGCACTTACCGTGTGAGGTCTGATTTGCGGTTTAAAACCATGGACTTTTAAAACAGTAAATATGTCTCAGACCGCAGACTTTTTAAATGCCTGAATTTAATTTTTATTCAAGCCCTCATTCCACCAGTCACAGCGGTTTGTGGCCGCCCCTGTTACGTTTCCCGGGGCGGGAGGGGGGGATGTCCAGTCTTCGAGGGCAAGCGTTGGTTGAATCTGGGGTCCTGTGGTCACCGATCCAGGGAGGCAGATGAAGGGTCATGCCTCTGGGTCACCCTCAAGACCCCTGGGGAGCCAGGGTCTTCTGCTGCCTCTGGCCGCCTCCAGACCACAGGAGCTGCCCCAGCAGACCCTGGAAGTCCCCTGTGCGCTTTCTACCATCGCCCACCCCCTTTGCGAAGGAGCACAGCCTTCTCCAAGCACAATCTCTCCACACACTCCCTGAGCCTTCAGGGTTCGTGGCCAGGGAAAGGGCAAGCCACTGGTGGGAAGGTGGCATCTCGGGGGCTGGATCCCGTGATACTGAAGCCATTCTCCTGTCTGCAGGGCGAGGTTCGTACTTAGAGGACCCCTTAGTCTCGATAGCAGCCCACTGCAGTATTCTTGCCTGAAAAATCCCATGGACAGAAGAGCCTGGCAGCTACAGTCCACAGTCAAAGAGTCAGACACAACTGAGGGGACTGCACACACACACACACTCACACATACACACACACACACACTCACAGTCACACACTCACACACATTGATCATGAAGTGCCTCTTCTAGAAATTGGAAAATAGCTACTTTGTGTGGTCCAGACAAAAACATGAATCAAAATTAGGATATGTGCTATCGGCTACTTAAAATTTTTTCTTTTTGAATGGATAAAGGAGATGTAGGTTCATATATACAACAGAATACTACTCAGTTGTAAAAAGAATGAATATTGCCATTTGTGGTAATGTGTATGGACCTAGAGGTTATCATACTAAGTGAAGTAAGTCAGAGAAGGGAGAAATATATGATATCCTTTATATGTGGAATCTAAAAAGAAATGATACAGTTGAACTTACTTTTAAAGCAGAAATAGACTCACAGACTTAAAGAACAAACTCATGGTTGCTAGGGGGAAAGATGAGGGGAAGGGATAGTTAGTTTAGGATGGACATGTTCACACTGGCTATATTTAAAATGGATAACCAGCAAGGACCCACTGTATAGCACATGGAGCTTTGCTCAGTGTTAGGTGGCATCCTGGATGGGAGAGTTTGGGGGAGAATGATGGATACATGTATATGTATGACTGAGGCCCTTTGCTGTCCATCTGAGACTATTACAACATTGTTAATTTCTTTTTATTCAAAATAAAAAGTTTTAAGATTTTTTCTTTTTAAACTAGGACCAAGTTTATAGATACATTTCTTTTTATTTAAAATAAAAATTTAAAATTTTTTTGAACTAGCAAGACCAAGTTTATAGATAAAAGGACAAAGAATGTAATATTTCTTCTTTTTAGCCAATAAAAAAATTACCTACTCAAAGATTGCTTATTTCTGTGTCTGACTGTGCTGGGGCTTGGCTGCTGCTCGTGGGCACAGACTTGAGACGCGTGGGCTCAGGAGCTGAGGTGCTCGGGCTTAGTTGCTCTGCTGCATGTGGGATCTTAGTCCCCAGCTGGGATGGAACTCGTGTCCCCTGCATTGGCAGGCAGACTCTTAGCCACTGGACCACCAGGAAAGACCGCAAAGATAGTTTTTGTGATTCTTGTGCTGAGCTGCATTGCCGCTGAGGTGTCGTTTGGCTCTTTCTGCTTACTGATTTACGAAGCTCCTTTAAAGGCAAACTTCAGTTTTCCTTTCCAAATGGACAAAAATTCAGAATGAGCTCAACCTAATCACACAAACAATTTCCTACATCCTCCCTTAAGAATGGCTGTGAAGCTCTAGCTTGTACGGTGTGGGTACCATTTTCTCTGCCTTGAAGATGGAATTCCTTGGAGGATTGTAAATAATACCTGAATATAATTTTCACTTCACTTACTGGATTGTCTGTGGTTTGATTTTCTCATCTCTAAAAATGAGGGATTTGGGTTAGATGATTTTAAGAACCCCAAGAACTTACTATAACTCTATGACTCCAAGTATGGTAAAGCCAAATATTTAAAAGAAATTTGTTCTGGTAATGCAGGTACCCTGCTTTTTAAACTTATATGCAGAGTACATCATGAGAAACGCTGGGCTGGAGGAAGCACAAGCTGGAATCAAGATTCCCGAGAGAAATATCAATAACCTCAGATATGCAGATGACACCACCCTTAGGGTAGAAAGTGAAGAGGAACTAAAAAGCCTCTTGATGAAAGTGAAAGAGGAGAGTGAAAAAGTTGGCTTAAAGCTCAACATTCAGAAAATGAAGATCATGGCTTCCAGTCCCATCCCTTTATGGGAAATAGATGGGGAAACAGTGGAAACAGTGTCAGACTTTATTTTTCTGGGCTCCAAAATCACTGCAGATGGTGATCGCAGCCATGAAATTAAAAGACGCTTACTCCTTGGAAGGAAAGTTATGACCAACCTAGATAGTATATTAAAAATCAGAGACATTACTTTGCCGACTAAGGTCCGTCTAGTGAAGGCTATGGTTTTTCCTGTGGTCATGTATGGATGTGAGAGCTGGACTGTGAAAAAACCTGAGAGCTGAAGAATTGATGCTTTTGAACTGTGGTGTTGGAGAAGACTCTTGAGAGTCCCTTGGACTGCAAGGAGATCCAACCAGTCCATTCGGAAGGAGATTAGTCCTGGGTGTTCTTTGGAAGGACTGATGCTAAAGCTGAAACTCCAGTACTTTGGCCACCTCATGCGAAGAGTTGACTCATTGAGATGTGTATAAGAGACAGGAGTTGGGGTTCAGGCTTCTTTTATACTAAAAGGGAAGGGAATAAAGTAAAACCTTGCCTGGTTCTGGCCAGCCGCTGGAGAGAACGTGTTAGTTACTTCCTGCCTGCAGTCATTCACAGGTGGGCCTGGTCAGGATGTTTCCTATGAGCTGAACAAAGGTTTTTACCTCAATACTCATTAGCTGGGAGGCAGGGTTCCTAGAAATGAGCCCTTTATGTATAATTTAAGCTTATAGGCAACACCCTTTGGTGATTAATTTGTAATAGAATACAAAGGTTCTTCCCTATTACAATTCCCCAGTGTCGATGTCAGTTCCAGAATCTTGTGGGGAAAAGGATGAAGATGGTTCAGGCTACTTCTTACTGAACGGAGGTGATGAATATTCTTAGAATCGCTAATCAATCCTTTTTTTATCTACAACTATTTGAACCTGATGAAATCCTGCTTCTTCACAAAATAAGTATGTGTGCTGTGCTTAGTCGCTCAGTCATGTCCAACTCTTTGCAACCCCATGGACTGTATGTAGCCCTCCAGGCTCCTCTGTCCATGGGGATTCTCCAGGCAAGAATACTGGGCTGGGTTGCCATGCCCTCCTCTGGGGGATCTTCCCAACCCAGGGATCAAACCCAGGTCTCTGCATTGCAGGCAGATTCTTTAATGACTGAGCCACCAGGGAAGCCCAAGAATACTGGAGTGGGTAGCCTATCCATTCTCCAAGGGATCTGCCTGACCCAGGAATCAAACCGGGGTCTCCTGCATTGCAGGCAGATTTTTTACCAGCTAGCTGAGCTACCAGGGAAGCCCAATATAACTATAGAGTCATTCAAAAGCCACTGTAAAGCCATAAATAGCAACTTCTCATCTCTATATGCAGGTCAGGAAGCAACATTTACAACTGGGCATGGAACAACAGACTGGTTCCAAATAGGAAAAGGAGTACGTCAAGGCTGTGTATTGTCACCCTGCTTATTTAACTTATATGCAGAGTACATTATGAGAAACACTGGGCTGGAAGAAGCACAAGCTGGAATCAAAATTGCTGGGAGAAATATCAATAACCTCAGATATGCAGATGACACCACCATTATGGCAGAAGGTAAAGAGGAACTAAAAAGCCTCTTGATGAAAGTGAAAGAGGAGAGTGAAAAAGTTAGCTTAAAGCTCAACATTCAGAAAACGAAGATCATGGCATCTAGTCCCATCACTTCATGGGAAATAGATGGGGAAATGGTGGAAACAGTGTCAGACTATTTTTTGGGCTCCAAAATCACTGCCGATGGTGACTGCAGCCATGAAATTAAAAGACACTTACTCCTTGGAAGAAAAGTTATGACCAACCTAGATAGCATATTCAAAAGCAGAGACATTACTTTGCCGACTAAGATCCGTCTAGTCAAGGCTATGGTTTTTCCAGTGGTCATGTATGGATGTGAAAGTTGGATTGTGAAGAAAGCTGAGGGCCAAAGAATTTATGCTTTTGAACTGTGGTGTTGGAGAAGACTCTTGAGAGTCCCTTGGACTGCAAGGAGATCCAACCAATCCATTCTAAAGG
>SJYW01033859.1:174784-192764 GCA_006410735.1 Raphicerus campestris | reverse complement strand
GTCAAGGCTGTATATTGTCACCCTGCTTATTTAACTTATATGCAGAGTACATCATGAGAAACGCTGGGCTGGAAGAAACACAAGCTGGAATCAAGATTGCCAGGATAAATATCAATAACCTCAGATATGCAGATGACACCACCCTTAGGGTAGAAAGTGAAGAGGAACTAAAAAGCCTCTTGATGAAAGTGAAAGAGGAGAGTGAAAAAGTTGGCTTAAAGCTCAACATTCAGAAAATGAAGATCATGGCTTCCAGTCCCATCCCTTTATGGGAAATAGATGGGGAAACAGTGGAAACAGTGTCAGACTTTATTTTTCTGGGCTCCAAAATCACTGCAGATGGTGATCGCAGCCATGAAATTAAAAGACGCTTACTCCTTGGAAGGAAAGTTATGACCAACCTAGATAGTATATTAAAAATCAGAGACATTACTTTGCCGACTAAGGTCCGTCTAGTGAAGGCTATGGTTTTTCCTGTGGTCATGTATGGATGTGAGAGCTGGACTGTGAAAAAACCTGAGAGCTGAAGAATTGATGCTTTTGAACTGTGGTGTTGGAGAAGACTCTTGAGAGTCCCTTGGACTGCAAGGAGATCCAACCAGTCCATTCGGAAGGAGATTAGTCCTGGGTGTTCTTTGGAAGGACTGATGCTAAAGCTGAAACTCTGATACTTTGGCCACCTCATGTGAAGAGTTGACTCACTGGAAAATACTCTGATGCTGGGAGGGATTGGGGACAGGAGGAGAAGGGGACGACAGAGGATGAGATGGCTGGATGGCATCACCAACTTGATGGATGTGAGTCTGAGTAAACTCTGGGAGATGGTGATGGACAGGGGGGCCTGGCGGGTTGCGGTTCATGGGGTTGCAAAGAGTCGGACATGACTGAGTGACTGAACTGAACTGAACTGAATGCTGGTATTGTGTATGTCTGTTTAGTCACTCAGTCGTGTCTGACACTTTGCAACCCCAGGGACTGTAGCCTGCCAGGCTCCTCTGTCCATGGAGTTCGCCAGGCAAGAATACTGGAGTGGGTTGTCATGCCCTCCTCCAGGGGATCTTCCCCACCCAGGGGTTGAACCAGCATCTCCTGTGTCTCCTGCATTGGCAGGTGGATTCTTTTTTTTTTTTTTCCAACCATCCTGTATCTTGTATGGAACATAGACTGGCGCTTCGTTTCTTTAGTATACATGTTTCAGTGCCATTCTTCCAAATCATCCCACCCTCCCCCTCTCCCTCAGAGGCCAAAAGTCCGTTCTATACATCTGTGTCTCTTTTGTTGTCTCACTTATAGGGTCATCATTACTATCTTTCTAAATTCCATATATATGTNAGCCCACCAGGTTCCTCTGTCCATGGGATTTTCCAGGCAAGAATACAGGCCTGGGTTGCCATTTCCTTCTCCAGGAGATTTTCCTAACCCAGGAATCAAACCAGGTCTTCCACATTGCCAGCCGATTTTTTACCGTCTGAGCCACCAGAGAAGCTCATAAGAAAGGAAAGGCTACATGTACATATTCTTGTGTGTGCTAAGTCACTTCAGTCGTGTCCGATTCTGTGCCCACCCCATGTGCCCACCAGGCTGCTTTGTCCATGGGATTCTCCAGGCAAGAATATGGCCATGCCCTCCTCCAGGGAACCTTCCCCACCCAGGGGCTGAACCCCCATCTCTTGTGTCTTCTGCACTGGCAGTCTGGTTCTTTATCTCTAGCACCACTTGGGAAGCCCTGTACCCGTATATTGTATTTAAGATTTTTTTTGTTTGTTTGCTATTTTACTTTATTTTTGGCTGCGCTGTGTGGCATTTGGGATCTTACTTTCCCAAGCAGGGATCAGACCCATGCCTCCTGCAGTGGAAGCACATGGTCTTAACTACTGGACCACCAGGGAAGTCCCTGTGTTTGAAATTCTAGATATATGGTCTCAGAATTAGAGACGCTTCCACNACTTTCCCAAGCAGGGATCAGACCCATGCCTCCTGCAGTGGAAGCACATGGTCTTAACTACTGGACCACCAGGGAAGTCCCTGTGTTTGAAATTCTAGATATATGGTCTCAGAATTAGAGACGCTTCCACATATCCAGTGAGCAACTTTCCATGCAAGGGAGAGCAGAGAAGGAAGCGCTCAGGCTGATCCCTGCATCCTCACTGACGCTTTTAAACAGGGCGCTGTGAAGAAGCCGTGAGGATGCTGGCGTGGACATGTAGTCTGCTCTGGTGTGTGGGGACCCCTGCTCCTGGTGCTCATTGTGGGAATTCGAGCCAGACTGGGAACAGCCTTTGCTTGCTTGATAATTGCAGCCCTTCGCCTCGACTGATGATATCAGTCACTACCAACAGGGGTTAAATTCTCTGTTTTCACACTTGCAATGTGGTGGCCAGTCTGAAATTTTCCTGGTGCCTTTGAATCCAATCTCCTCCCAGACTCTGATCTATTAAACTTCTTTCTTTTCTGCTGGAGACATTTCCTGGTTTGTAAAATGTATTCAAGGTGATAGATTTCACCCAAGATCAATCGATTTGTGTTTTGCTTTCTTCAGTCCCCTGCAATTCTTTGCCCCTCCTTTTTTTGTGTATCTAGGCTCATCCACAAGACAGTTTTTACTTTCTGCCCCCAACCCTTCCCTGCTCCCTAGTACTCTGCAGACAGGTGTGCCATAACTGTGCAGTGGATTGAATTTGCCGCATGCTTACCCAGTGAGGCAACAAGACCCATTCAGACCGAGCTCTACCCACTAATTATTCACATAATGTGAAAAATAAAAGGGGCTTGTTAGCATTGATGCCATTAGCACATTAACTTACTTTAAAGCCATTTTCATGATGATTAAGTACCGACTAGATGCTATGTTGTCAAGGGGTCTCTGTGTTCCTGTATCAGCTGGTTTTTAACTGGCTAATTTCTGAGCTGAAGGCAGGAGATGGGAAGTTTAGTTTTCCAAGAGTTATCACAAAGTTTTTAACACTTTATCAGTTCAGTTCAGTCACTCAGTCATGTCCAACTCTTTGCAACCCCATGGACTGCAGCACACCAGGCTTCCCTGTCCATCGCCAACCCCCAGAGTTTACTCAAACTCATATCCATTGAGTTGGTGATGCCATCCATCCATCTCATCCTCTGTCGTCCCCTTCTCCTCCTGCCTTCAATCTTTCCCAGCATCAGAGTCTTTTCAAATAAGGAAGTTCTTCTTAACACTTTATACCTAAATTTAAAAGAAGTAGCTCCTAAAACATTATTGGATCCTGACCATAAATAACTCAACTAGTCTTAAGTATTCTGAGCTTGGGGGCATTTATTCTCTGTTTAGTTTATTGTACCAGATAGCAAAGTTTAAAAGTATTTAGGAAAGTAAACTAGGATCGCCTATCCATCAGATAGCTTTTAAAATTCTACTTAGAGATTTCCCAGTTTAAATGATGCTAGTCTTGAATTAACTGTTTCTATGTAATATCAAGGGCTTCTCAGGTAAAGAATTGCCTGCCAATGAAAGAGACCTGGGTTAGATCCCTGGGTCAGGAGGATCCCCTGGAGAAGGGAATGGCAACCCACTCCAGTGTTCTTGTCTGGAGAATCCTGTGGACAGAGGAGCCTGGTGGGCTACAGTCCATGGGGTCGCAAAGCATCAGATGCGACTGAGTGAGTAAACAGCAACAATGGCATATCAATCAAAGGGATGCGGGAACACACCCAGTCTAGATCACCGACACCTCACACCGTGAAAACGCGCCGTTAAACTAAAAAAATCAAACAGGTTTGTCCCAAACACTCAGCAAAAATTAGGTGGTAGGGCACATCCATCCCTTTTCCCTTTTGCCATCCTTGCCACTCACGGGCCAGACACTTTGCAGTGTGTTGTTTAATCCTCCACGTGACGTCTCTCTGAGGTCATGCTATCCATATGTGGCAGGCGGAGAAGCAGGCCAACATGTTTAAGAACCTTCTGGAGATCACTGATCAGACCTAGGGCTTCTCAACACAGAGTTTATGACTATCTGTCAGAATCACATGGGGTTTCAAAATGCAGATTCGGGGGTCTCACCCATAGTGTCTCAATTTGGGGAACCGAGACACATAAATTTTCATTTTTGCAACTGCCTGCCTGAGTTGTTTGTGTAAACACTTAAGTTGCTGCTGCTAAGTCACTTTAGTTGTGTCCAACTCTCTGCGACCCCATAGACGGCAGCCCACCAGGCTCCATCATCCCTGGGATTCTCTAGACAAGAACATTGGAGTGGGTTGCCATTTCCTTCTCCAGTGCAGGAAAGTGAAAAGTCAAAGTGAAGTCACTCAGTCGTGTCTGACTTTTAGCGACCCCATGGACTGCAGCCTACCAAGCTCCTCCACCCATGGGATTTTCCAGGCAAGAGTACTGCAGTGGGGTGCCATTGCCTCCTCCGAAACAGTTAGATCACTACATCTATAGCATAGCTGTTCCTTGACATGTGAATTCTGCTTACTACAGACAAATTGCTTAAGTGGATCTATCTAGAGAGGTTGTGGAGAAAAGAGAACTCTCCCACACTGCTGGGGAGAATGCTAGAACTTACTGAGAGAAGAGAAACTGTGTTTTATCCTAAGAATTCACACCTCACAGGGTATTGATACGTTCTGCCTTGGATAATCTTTTCGAGTCTGAGCTACTTAAGTTCCCTGTTAATTTCTTCCTTACTTTTGACTAGTGGCAGCTCTTGATTTCAGGACCCTGGCCCCTCACACTCGTGAGGGAAAACAGAAACCAGCCCGGGCCTTGGAACAGAGAGAATACAACACAGGGAGCTGGTCATGAAGGTGACCAAGGCCAGAGCAGTCACATGGGGTGGGGGAGGCAAGGGCGAGGTGGGGGTGACAGGCAGGTGCCAGCAGGAGGTCCTGCTGCTTCCGAAGGGACAGCGGAGGGAAAGGGTGTTTAACAGAATCCAGAAGTTGGGGCCGAGTGGCAGGTTCTAAGAGCACCTGAGAGAGGACTCCTGGGCAGCAAGGAGATGCTGGCTGCAGCTTCCTCCTTCCTCCTGTTCCACAGGGCCCTCGGGGGCCTCCTGTTGGTCAAAGTCACCAGAAAGCTGGTTGGCAAAGAAGCATATTATAAAGCAGAGACATCACTTTGCTGACAAAGATCCTATAGTCAAAACTATGGTTTTTCCAGTAGTCATGCACATATGTGAGAGTTGGATCATAAAGAAGGCTGAGCACTGAAGAATTGATGCTTTCAAACTGTGGTGCTGGAGAACTCTTTAGAGGCCCTTGGACTGCAAGGAGATCCAACTCGTCCATCCTAAAGGAAATCAGTCCTGAATATTCATTGGAAGGACTGATGCTGAAGCTGAAGCTCCAGTCCTTTGGCCACCTGATGGGAAGAGCTGACTCATTGGAAAAGACCCTGATGCTGGGAAAGATTGAAGGCAGGAGGAGAAGGGGACGACAGAGGATGAGATGGCTGGATGGTATCACCGACTCAGAGGACGTGAGTTTGAGCAAGCTTTGAGAGACGGTGAAGGACAGGGAAGCCTGGTGTGCTGCAGTCCATGGGGTTGCAGAGTTGGACACGACTGAGCAACAAAAGAAGCCTAGAAACTGAAATACAGAGAAATGGGGGAAATGGAGGGGATGGAGTGGCGATGGAGGAACGGGCCCCTCCTCAGGGAGAGGCAGGGCCCACTGCTTCCCCCTCCTCTCTTCATGTGATGGGCCTGACTCAGCCAAGCTGGCCTCTACTGGCACCTGTGGACATGGCTCCTGGGGGGGCTCCCACCCCTCCATTGTCTCTGGCCTCTCAGGTCCTCTCTTGTTCAGGGTGCAGGCTCCTGGCTCCCAGCTCCAGGCAGGATCCCCTTCATGACCTCATGCCTCCAGGCTGGCCCTTACTTCTTGCTTCAGAGAAAGAAGTGGGGATCCAGCTGTCGCCCTGTGATGGGCATGAGAGCTCTCGCCTCCTTGCTGGGGACCCACGGATACATTAGGTCATGTGGGGAGGGGCAGGGAGGGTGCTAGCCAGCTGACCTCAGAGAGAGAGGGAGTCCTGGGTTACCCAAGTGGACCCTGTGGCATCACGAGGGTCCTTGTAAGTGGAAGAGGGAGGTGAAGGAAGAGAGCCCAGTGGGCAGTGTGACTACAGAGCTCCATACGTGATGGGGTGGCCATTCAGATTAACTGGGAAAAGAACCCCCCACCCCCAGTGGATCAATCTTATAAATAAATTTTTTAAAAGTAAGATCTTCCTTACTTATGTAAGAGTGATAAACTTGCTGTTGTTGATTAATCTTATGTAAGTAAGATTCAACTTACTCTAAAAATTTATTTATTTATTCTCCACTGGGTCTCAGTTTTGGCAGGTGGGATCAATTAATAGTTCCCCAACCAGGAATTGAACCTGGGCCCCCTGCATTGGGAGCATGGAGTCTTAGCCCCTGGACCACCAGGGAAGTCCCAGGTTAATCTTGCTTATATAATCTCATCAATCTTTTTATCAGAAGAAGCAGCTCAGCCTTGTATGCCAATCACACTCAAAAATAATTTCAAATGTATTAAAGATATAAATGTAGATGATCTTAAAAATACAGGATTTGGGGATGACATTTTTACAGCTTGGAGGAAGGAGGAGCATCTGCTTGAGGAGAACTAGAAACTCAGCACTATGTGTCAGCCTACAAGGGAAAAGAATCTGAAAGAGTGGATATAAACACACACACACATACACACACACACGTATATGGGTGTGGTTTACTCACTAAGTCGTGTCCGGCTCTTGTGACACCTTGGATTCAGGTGATGTACACCAGGAACTTACATGATATTATAAATCAGCTATGTGCTGCGTGCCAAGTGGCTTCAGTCGTGTCCGACTCTTTGCAGCCCCATGGACTGTAGCCCGCCAGGCTCCTCCGTCCATGGGATTCTCCAGGCAAGAGTACTGGAGCGGGTTTGCATGCCCTCCTCCAGGGGATCTGCCCGACCCAGGGGTTGAACCTGCTTCTCTTAGGTCTCCTACATTGGCAAGCGGGTTCTTTACCGTTAGCACCACCCGGGAAGCCCCATCAGCCATGCTTCAATTATCAAGATTAAAAAATAAGACTAGAAGCTAGAACACATGGAGGAAAGATGAATGGTCTTGGCTGCATAAAATCATGAAGTCTCTGAACAAGCAGACACAATCAGAACAGGTATGAGAAACGGGAAGAGCACAGGGTGGCTCGTGTGAGCAAAGCTCCCCCTCTGTGCCCACGGCTCCCACAGACAGATGAGGGGGCAGCCTTACAGGAGAAGGTTGGAGGGAACGGGCTGGCGGGCGTCACAGGCGAAGAAACGAGAGCTGCAGGGTAGGGGCCGGCCTCCTGCCGGGACCTTGGGCTTTTGTTGTCTTGTTTGAATTGTGGATGAAATAATAAATTAATAATCAATATGAGGATGGAAAAGAGCTTTATTTGAGCCAAAGTGAGGACTAGCCTAGACGCCCGCTTCCCAGATGACTGTGAGAAGTCGCTTTGGAGAAGCAGGGGTTTTTAGGACAATGTTCTATCTTGTCAGGATGAAGGACTTTAAACAAGTGAGGGTTCCATTTCTTCAGGGTTTCAAAGCAAAAACAAAAAAGCAGACCAGCTGGCTTCCCTGGTGGCTCAGATGGTAAAGAATCTGCTCACAATGCAGGAGACCCGGGTTTGGTCCCTGGTTGGAAAGATCCCCTGGAGAAGGGAATGGCAACCCACTGCAGTGTTCTTCCCTGGAGAATCCCATGGATGGAGGAGCCTGGTGGGCTACTGTCCATGGGGTTGCAAAGAGTTGGATACAACTGAGCCACTGTCACGTTCACCATTCACGTGCACGGCAAGTCAGTATGGAGCCTGGGAAGAGAACCTCATCAGTAAAGGACAAGCATTGGGTCCCAGGAAGAGAGGCATTTAATTGTTATTTTTAACCTGGACCTTCTTTGCTTCTGATCAGTGTGCACCTTTCTTTAATAATTAAAGCAGATGTACAGTGTATAGATAGGCCACAAACAAGCCGTTCTAATTAATATCAAATTCAAGTGAACTCATGCATAAGCCAGAATGACTTCCCTGTGTCTCAGTATGTGAGGCTTTTTGTATCAGAACTCATGGTTGGCGACCTTTACCTTCAGGTCTTTAGCCCCAGACTTGTGTTTGAGTTTTTAATTTACATATATGCATGCATGTCTGTGTGTGTGTACATATATTTGAAGTATAGTTGACTCACAATGTTTCAACACTGTAGCACTCAGGTATTGTTGTCCAGTCGTGTCCGACTCTGCGACCCTTGGGCGGCAGCTCGTCAGGCCTCCCTGTCCATTGCCAACTCCCGGAGTTTGCCCAAGTTCATGCCCATTGCGTTGGTGATGCCATCCAGCTGTCTCATCCTCTAACACTCTCTTGAAGTGAAGTGAGTGAAGTCGTTCAATCATGCCTGACTCTTTGCGGCCCTATGGACAATAGCCTACCAGGCTCCGCCGTCCATGGGATTTTCCAGGCAAGAGTACTGGAGTGGGGTGCCATCACCTTCTTCAGGGGAATCTTCCCAACCCGGGGATCAAAACTGCAGACAGACGCTTTACCGTCTGAGCCACTAGGGAAGCCTGTTACCCTTACTCTTTCCTAGCATCAGGGCCGTTTCCAGTAAGTCCGCTGTTATACGTATACGCATACATGATTTGTCACATTATTTTCCATTATAGCAAGTTATTGACTATGGTTCCCTGTGCTATACAGTGAACCTTTGTTGCTTGTTGTGTACCTACTTTTTAAAAAATTAGAACTCTAGCATTCTATTCATGTTGTCAGACACGTGGAACCAAAATGTCATAATTTTTTTAACTAAGCAAAAATTCATATTTTCTAAAATATTTATCTGTTACATGCTCTTTATATATGTATACAAAGGCTTTTCTACTATGCTTGAGGAAGAACATCCAGTGAGTGAGTATCTGGCGTTCTGTGAGTGGTTAGATTTGTTTTGACTGCCCTCCTGTCCTTTCTGACTTACTTGTACAATGATCAGGAAGCAGGTTCTAAATGATCACTGTCTTAGGGAGACCATATGGAGAATGTTTATAAACTAATGAAATTTTTATTAAATGTTCCGTTAGCACTCTAAAAGTGTGTATTCTAGTTTTGGGTATAAAGCTTTTATACATAGTTATTAAATATTATATTAAGGTCATTAGTCATGTTATTCAAATTCTTACACCCCGTTTTTATTATTTAATCCATTTCTGAGAAGTGTGTTTCTAGTCTAATTTTCTGAGTTTCTCCTTGAACTTACACATCTTTCACTGTATCCATTCTGATGCTTTATTATGTGTCCCAGGACACATGACTATAATGTTTTCTCCGTGAATTACCTCTGTAATCAATATAAAATTGCTTCCCTGTCCTTTTAAAGAATGTCGGCTTGAAACCTCATGTTAATATTCATATACTTGCTTTTTCTTGGCATTTTCCTCATGCGTCTCATCTATTCCTTTATTTATTAACATTCAGTGATGCTAATGATGCTGCTCTCATTCAGTTTTGATGCATCTCTGGTAAACAGCGTGCATTTATATCTAAACTGTGGGAAGATGCCTTTTAATGGGGGAACTCAATCTATTAAAATGACTAACGTCTCAAGGTATTTCAGTGACCCTATTCTAGGTCTTCTGTTTAAATTTTGAAGGAAAAGCAGTAGCCCATTAAAATAAGATGTCAAAATTATTAAAGGAAAGAAAGAGAAAGATTTCCACCAATCAAGACAGTATTTGGAGAGAGAAATCTACAAGGAAGGCAGTGTGTTCAAGTCCCAGCCACCTTCTCAAGGTCTTCAGCACACTTTCCAGTCTCTCCAGTCACCCTGGAAAGATGTCTCATGAACTCCTTGGAATTTAGTGATTGATTTTCTTTCATTAACATTAGTTTAGAAGGCTATTCTTCAGCTTCCTTTAAAAGGGATGATTGCTTCCACTTAACTGAAACTGTACTGGCTCTGCCTAAAATTACAAGGCACTGTGTGCAGCTGCGTAATTGCTGAAGGCATCACTGTTGTGAAGTCCCGTCCTTCATACCTCCAGCATGACAGATTTTTATATATATTTCGTGTGTGTTAATGTAGCTTCATCTTTTAAAGGTGAAGTATAGTTGATTTATAAAGTTGGTTAGTCTCCAGTGTATAGCAAAGTGATCCCGCTCTCTCTAGAGCTCTCTCTCTCTATATATTGCCTTTCAGCCCACTCCAGTATTCTTGCCTGGAGAATCCCGTGGACAGAAAAGCCTGGTGGGCTGCAGGCTATAGGGCTGCCAGGAGTCGGGCATGATGAAGCGACTGAGCACGCACGCACGCATTGCTTTTCAGGTTCTTTTTCCTTATAGGCGATTATAAGACACTGGTCAGAGTCACACGATATTGACTATAGTTTCCTGTGCTAGACAGTAGGTCCTTATTTATTTTATGTGTAGCAGTGTTTCTATGCTAATCCCAGACTCCTAATTTATTCCCCCTTTCCCCTTTGGTAACCGTAAGTTTGTTTTCTATCTCTGCCAGTCTATTTCTGTCTTGCAAACAGGTCATTGGTATCATTTTTCAAAGGTTCCATAAATAGGCAATATGTCATATGAAATTTGTCTTTCTCTGACTGGCTTACTTCACTTACTATGATAATCTCTAGGTCCATCCATATTGCTGCAAATGGAATTATTTCATTCTTTTTTTATGGGCCAAGTAGTATTTGGAAACCCACTCCAATATTCTTGCCTGGGAAATCCCTTAGCAGAGGATCCTGGCGGGCTGCAGTCCATGGGGTTGCAAGAGTCAGACACGACTTAGTGAATAAACCAGCATTCCATCATGTGTGTACCTATCTATCTTCTTTATCGAGTTTTCTAGATTTTATAATTATCTCATATTTTTCTAGGAGATATCAGTAAAATGTTCTGGTGATGGTGCCTGTCTGTTTTGAAATTGGTCCTTTATCTGTGGCCAGTTTAGTCTAATATCTGGCAATTCTTCGTTGTTTATTAATTTTTATTCCACAGCCGGATTAACCTGGGGTGAACTGTCTCAGAAACTGTGAAGGTCAGCTCTCCATTTCCTCAGAGTAAACCTCGTCCTGGAGGGTAAGATGCCCTAGTACAAAGGCTTCCCTTCAGGAAGCTGGGCGGGGGCCACAGTACAGACCCCACTGAAGGCTCCAGGGTCTCTGGCCACTGCTGACCCTCCCAGGTCGTAGCTGGTTCAGCACACACAGGGAGAAAAGCTGGTGGGATAAAGAGAGCAAACACACTTTATCTGAAGTGACAGGGCTCTCTGATTAAAACAGCCTCAAAATGTGTGTTTTTCTGAACAGCTTTATTTCCATTAATAAGTAAAGAAAAAACTGGGTTGAAGAGTGAGGCATAGCCCTGAAGGCACCCAAGATCTCCCGCAAACTGAAGACCTAATTCAGCGCATCTGAATTTGATGATTCCATCTGTGTTGCAAGCAGAGATGCTGGAAGAGGGGGAAGAAGATCCCCTCTGGGTGGGCTGGTGCACCTGGGCAGCAGGGCACATGAGACAAGGGTGACGGGGGCATCCGCTGTGACGCCAGGCAGTGGGAGGTAGCTGCCTGGTTCTCGCCTCTGACACCCAGGGACAGAAGTGTCAGGCCCTGGCCAATCCCATTATTGCACTGTGCTCCCTTGGAGAGGGGAGAAAAGATGAAAATGAGTGCTTGGTGGTGAGAGTGGGAAGAACGGGATTTCTTCTTTGTGAGCTGAGGCTCCAACTTTTGTGTGTGTGTGGGGCACAGACATCACCCTCCTCCCACCCCTCCAGCTGATATTGCTATTTGCACCCTGATTGTCATTCCCACTTACCTACATCCACTGTCTTTAAACAACCCAGATGTTACTCAAAGACACACTTCCATGCTGACACCCTTCCTGTTTTCCAACGATCTTTAGGTCATTCTTATTTTGTATCTCTCTTATTTCAAGGGCATCTAGAAGAGAGGAACTATACACATGAGGACCTAGTTCCTCTTTTGGGGCTGAAAGGTGGCAGGAGGGGTGAGAGGCAGACTCTAAGGGACCCTGGGGGAGGCAGAGGCTGTGATCAGCAACTCTGTAGCTGGGAAACTCAGGAGAAGACCAGGGGTAGGGTCCTTCCTGTCTGCAGAGATTTGACATTCCCAGCGTGGAGATGGCGCAAGGACCCGGGATCATGGGAGACGCGTGCCCGGGTGCTCAGTGGAGATGAGCTCTGCTCCGGGGAGAGGGTTACGTCTCTGTTAGTCGTTTCAGCCCCTGCTTTGATGTGATAAGCATTCTAGAATTTCTGTATTCTCTTTTGCAACTTCTACTCATCTTTAAAGGAAGGAGCTCGATCCATGTCCTCTATGGAAACCTGTGCAGACCATTGTCATCTATACTAGCAAGCAGCCCAACAAATGTCTCTGGAAAGAATGCCTTCTGGGGACTGGGATACAGCCACGGGCATCCCAGCCTTCCCTTTGAGGAGCAAATGAAACTCCTCTTCTGAGTGACTTGAGTGCTCCTGGTTTGCACCGTCTTTCTGGCGCTTTGCGGTTCAGTCGCTCAGTTGTGTCTGACTCTTTTTGACCCCATGGACCATAGCACACCAGGCTCCTTTGTCTTCCACCATCTCCCAGAGTTTGTTCAAATTCATGTCCACTGAATCGGTGATGCCATCCAACCATCTCATCCTCTGCTGTCCCCTTCTCCTTTTGCCTTCAGTCTTTCCCAGCATCAAGGTCTTTTCCAGTGAGTCTTCCCAATGGCACCTACATAGACTTATCCTTCAAATAGGTGCATCCCGTTGATTCCTGGAGGTGAGGAGATTATCACCGAGTGCTCCCGCTCCTCCGGGGCAGCTCCTCCCACCGCCCTCCTGACTCAGGCAGGCAGCACTGTGGTTCACTCTGCTCCTGCCCTGGAGACCTGCCTGAGCCCCGGGGGCGGAACGGTACCTGCTGGTGTGAATATCTGTGTGGCCTCATGGCCCCTTTTCAGCGTCTCAGTTCTTTCAATACCTGTGTTAATTTCTCGTACTGAATTCCCTACCCTGGTTTCTTTTTCTGACTGATACAATGGGTCATCTAATTTCTCAACAACTGATTCATTGTTATAAAAAAAAGGAAAATTGTCCTGCTTCCACATGCCAGGCGCTCTGCTGCTTGCTGAGCACTGAAGGAGAAAAAGGGCAGCAACTGAATCAGCCTCTGCTGTCTCGGAATTCAGTGACTGGAGATGTGCGTAAGGGACGCCATTCCTGCCTTGAGCCCTGCCACAACCACAGGCACTGAATATTTTGGACGTCTCTGTGTTTTGACTCCACGACTGGGAACGCTCCGCAGGGAGAGGATTTCAGAGGAGACATAACCGTGTCTCCACTAGCGGCTGAATGTTAGACTCTTTTTTTGCAGGCGGGCACACCGTGCGGCATGTGGGAATCTCAGTTTCCCAACCGGGGGTCAAACCTGTGCAGTAGAAGGGCAGAGTCTCAGCCACTGGACCGAAGGGATGTCCCTAAATGCTGGCTTCTTAACTGGGCTTTAGTTCTGATTCTAGAGAGACCAGATGTGGTGGTGACAGCTGATAGTTACATCTGAATGTGATGGGAGCTTGAACTTTTACAGGCTTCCCTGGGGGCTCAGACGGTAAAGAATCCGCCCGCCATGCAGGAGACCCCGATTCGATCCCTGGGTCAGGAAGATCCCCTGGAGAAGAAAATGGCACGCTACTCCAGTGCTCTTGCCTGGAGAATCCTTCGGAAAGGAGGAGTCTGGCAGGCTACAGTCCATGGGGTCACTGAGTCAGACAGGACTGAGCAACTAGCACTGTCACTTGAACGTGAACTTTGACATCGACACTTGCCGTGTCCTGGAAGGAGCGCACTGAGTGTATGGAGAGCCAGGTCATGCCCCGCTTCCCCAGGTCATGCCCCACGTCCGGCACTTTGAAGAACACAGCATCCTTCAATCCCTTTATGTTCTTGGAAGAAAAAGGTTCAGCGTCATTGCTGAACATTTTTAGCAACTGAAGCAAATGTTTAAAGTGGAGGGAAACCCTCGAGACAGCCTTGACCCAATCAGAATGCCAAGTACCACTTATGAGCCGTAGCTCACCCACAGCAGGTGCTCCTGACGGGAAGCGGTTTCAGAAGCTGGGCTGGGGGGACCTTTGTCAGATACCGCTCTGCTCTCTGAGCCACGAGTCTTTCGGCAGACCACACTGAGGCCCCACTGAATCTCTGTCCTCGCACGATTTGATGGACCATCTAGCATTTTATCAGCCTCTGAAGCTCCATGCCTGCAAGTGACATTTCCTTGGAATCAAAGCCTTTAAAAGAGGGGCGTTCGATCTGATGGGCGGGTGATTTATTGGGCTGCTGGACCATTCGGAGTTTTCTGACTGTGTTGCAGCTGCCGCTGGTGCCCTGGTTGATGATAGATGATGCTTTCACAGGGAGGTAATCTCAGAGAAGGTCTCCTGTGGCCTGGTGAGCTGGCTGTACAATTTCTTTGGTGTAGAACAAAGTTCTTAATATCTTTTTTTTTTTTTTTGAGAGGAAGACATGGGCCTGTTGAGAATATGATAAAAGTTATAGTCCCTTTAACTAGAAAAATGTGTTTGGACATCATTTTGCGTATGCTGCTCCTAAGTCGCTTCAGTCGTGTCCGACTCTGTGCTACCCTATAGACGGCAGCCCACTAGGCTCCTCTGTCCCTGGGATTCAGGCAAGAGTGCTGGAGTGGGTTGCATTTCCTTCTCCAATACATGAAAATGAGAAGTGAAAGTGAAGTCACTCAGTTGTGCCCGACTCTTAGTGACCCCATGGACTGGAGCCTACCAGGCTCCTCCATCCATGGGATTTTCCAGGCATAGTCTCTCTTAAACCCATACATCCAATGGGCCCCAGATCAATGACTCCTGATAGAACAGGCATGGCTATTGTGTGCTGAGAAATGTGCTGTGATGAATGGTGTATCTGGCTTTTGGCTTCTTAGGGTATAAATTTCACACATCCTAAAGAGTGGCAAAGGCTGAGCGTTCACGGTCACCCCAAGTTACAGTCTGAACCCTGAAGAGAAGCCTCAATTTCTCCATGGAACAGTGTCTTTTGAGATGGCTTCAGTTGGGCGATGTCTGGGGTCTATTTCATCACCATTTTCACGGCAGCCTCTATTCCTATTACTACAGAGAATCTGCTCTTGTCAAATTTGCTAGCAATCTCAGTCTCTGCAAGGCAGATGGCATTTTTCTTCATCTTTCAGGACAGCTCAGCAGCCTCTGACCTGGTGATTGCTCCTTCCTGGAACCGTTCTCCTTCCTCACTTCTGGCAGGCTCTCTCTGGTTTCTCTGGCCTCTGCTCCTCCACCTCCTTTGTTGGCTCCTTCATGAACGATGGCACGTCCTGCAGAGTTTTCCTAGGGTCTTCCTTCCTCTTGGTCTGCATTTGTTCTCTAGATAGTTTAATCCATCTGGCAGAGGGGGATCAGACGGATGCTGGGGATTCCAGGCCTATCCACTCCCCTGAGTTCTGACACACACCCAATCGCTTGCATGAATTCCCTTCTTGGTGAACACACATCTCAAAATTGATAGGCGCAAGTGAAGCTCCTGACAGCAGTAAGATACTGTTTTTCTGAAGAGAGACTGGAGAGAGCCCGTTTGGGGTTCCAGTGGGGAGATGACTGGTTATCAAGCTAACCATTTACTACCCTTGATTTTTATTCTTTCCCCTTATTTTGACTGCCCAATTCATCTGAAAATTCAGCTTTCGGCCTCTGAACAGATCGCCGTTCCATTGGAACTGTCCCTTCATGTTACTTTGGACCAAACCACCTTCCCCTCTCGCCTGGAGTCATGTGGCAAGTGCCTCCTTGCTTCCTTCTTTATCCCCCAACTTGCTGCCACGAGCCGCTCTGGTGACTTATCACAGACACAAGTCAGATCCCGTTATATCATTTACATTCTCAAGCAGGGACTCTTTATTGTTCTGATGAGATAAATGAGCCTCACCTCGGCCTCTGCAACTTCCATCATCAGCTCATCTCATACTCTCAAATTCTGGGCTAATGTTGGAGCCAGGCTCAGCAGTTTCTATTTTCCCAATATGCTATGCTTTGCTCTGGGCCTAGGGAAGGATTCCAGAGGAAATATAACACGACTTAACTCATTTTCACATGTATGCTGCCTTCTCCCTCCAATCAGATTATCAGCCCCTGTGAGCAGGGGCTTGGTTTTATGCTTTTTGTCTTCAGCCTCCCCACTTCTGCCACCAACCCGCTCCCCTTGTCTTTACCTAGGGTAGCATCTTGTGTTATTCACTTAACACCTTGTTTTCTGAACACCTCTTACTTATGGGGCTCTGCGTTAAGTACTGGGAGTTTAGTAGCCTTTTGACAGGATGTGGTGCACTGGAGAAGGGAATGGCAAACCACTTCAGTATTCTTGCCTTGAGAACCCCATGAACAGTATGNCTGTATTGCATCACTGACTCGATGGATGTATTGCATCACTGACTCAATGGATGTGAGTCTGAATGAATTCCAGGAGTTGGTGATGGACAGGGAGGCCTGGCGTGCTGCGATTAATGGGGTCGCAAAGAGTCGGACAGGACTGAGCGACTGAACTGAACTGAACTGAATGATGTGTGTAGGCTTCTCAGGTGGTGCAGTTGATAAAGATCCCATCTGCCAATGCAGGAAACACATGAGATGTGGGTCTGACCCTGGGTCAGGAAGATACCCTGGAGTACGAAATGGCAACTCACTCCAGTATTCTTGCCTGGTAAATTCTATGTCCATGGCGCTGCAAATAGTCGGACACACATACACTCACACACACACAAATATTTGTGAAAGGAATACAGCATGTGTGTTGTGTATGTAGTGTGATTTATATATTTTTCTTAAGTAAAGTAATGCATAATAATTACAGAAAATTTGGAATAATCATATAAAGCTTCAGTGGGAGTTGGGCTTGGAGCTGAACTTGGACTTGGGAGTCAGACTTGGACTTGGATATCCTGAGTTCAACACCAGGCTTGATGCTTCTCACTTCAAAGGTCTATTCCCAACTCCTAATTGCTGGTCTAATAATCTGAAGTGAAGTGAAGTCACTCAGTTGTGTCGGACTCTTTGCGACCCCATGGACTGTAGCCTACCGGGATTTTTCAGGCAAGAGTACTAGAGTGGGTTGCCATTTCCTTCTCCAGGGGATCTTCCCGACCCAGGGACCAGAACCCGGGTCTCCCACATTGCAAGCAGACGCTTTACCCTCTATCGGACTCGTCAGAGTGCTCCTTAGGAATGAAATTCCAGGGTCCCACCTTTGCCCAGGGCTGAGCCATAACCACTGAAGATAAGCCCTACAAAAGTGATAGCTACAAAAGTGATTCTCATGCAGAAGGAAAACTCTGCTCTAGATTCTAGACCACACTTGAGTAGTAAAGATGGGGTGGTCCAGACCTGCAGTAGACATCAATAGTACTTGTTAGAAATGTAGAACCTTCCCACAGTGCCCAAACTCACTGACTACAAATCTCCATTTTAAGAAAGTCTCCAGAAAATTCTATCACACATTAAAGGTTTAAGAAGCTCTACTGTACCTCGATCTCAACTGGGAAGCTTTACAGCCTAATAATAGCTGGGCCCCAACCAGAGATTCTCAAGTATGTTCTATTCTGGATTCTGGGGTGCGGCCAGGGCAAAAGGGCTCCTATTAGCTCAGTAAGTTATTTTAATATACAGCCAAGGTACATTGTCCCCTAAATCCCAGCTCTTTAAGGTTAAAGCATAACATGAGTTAAACTGACTTTTGTAGGTTTGCCCAGAGCCCTAGAGAATCACTTAGAGTAAACATTAGTTTTTAAGGGACAACGGACTCTGGAACAAACAAGTTTAACCACAACAGCTATAGGTTCACAGAACCCCGGGCGGCAGACTTCCTGTACCTTCCCGCGGGGTAGCTGGGCGTCTCTCTCCCACCCGGCC
>SJYW01033859.1:160771-170870 GCA_006410735.1 Raphicerus campestris | reverse complement strand
CCCTTCTCGTCCCTCCCTCCCCTCCTCGTCCCGCCCCCCCGTGACGTGCCGCAGCCAGCCGGGCTCATGCGCAGTGGCACCCCGCGCCCCGCACGGCTGCACCGCCTCGGAGCCTGTCATTCTCCGTGGTGCGGCTGCGAGTGCGAACTGCGGGGCATGCTCGCCGGCTCTCTTCCCGCCGCGCCCGCGATGTGACCGACCGCTTGGGAGCGGGCTGGCGGCTCTCCCGGCAGCAACGCCTCGGCTTTTCCCCGGCCGCCTTTCTTGTAGAGCCGCGATTCCCTCGGAGCCGGAGACACGCACCAGGGGCTCGGAGCGCTGCACTCCGGGGCGGGCGGCTGCGGCAGCGCTCGGGACCACGCGGACCCGTGTAGTTTTCGTTGTCGCCGCTGCCGCCAGGAGGTGCCCCCCAGCGAGTGCCGGGCTCCGGGCACCGCGGAGCCGAGGCGGCTGGTGCAGAACGGCAGCGCCTCGCCCCGCACCCGCCGTAGCCGCCGGGGCAGTGCGGGGCCAGCGGGGATCTGCGCAGCCGGAACGCGGTCCCCCTTGAAGGCTCCCTGTCTCCTGCATCCCAGTAAGTTGACTGTAGTTTCTAAAGTTGGAGGGTGGCGCCGCGGGAAGGGGAGGTTTGTTTTTATTATCTTCACGTCGTGGGAAGCACCTTTTGTTAGCGGGGCTCCAGCTTGGGGAGTTGAGAAAGCGAAGCCGCGGACAGGGTACGCGGGGAGAGGCAGCCGTCCCTGGCGGGCTGGCTCCAGTCTCTGCTGAACGTGCCAGTTGGAAATGTGCTGTGAGAGGACAGGTGCTCCGAGGGCATTCCGCCTGCTGCTGATGGCTCATTCCGAGCTCCTTGACTCTGTGTGTGTGTGTGTGTGTGTGTGCGCGCGCGCGCACAGGAGGTAGGGGGTTCTTGTCACCTCCGACCCCGGTCCTCAGGGGAGTGACTCCAGTAATATTCCTGGATGCGCTAGGTCTTCAGGGATGGAGGCTAAATCATTCCTTCTCCGGCCTCCAGGCTTCCCGTGCATCCCAGTTTCCCTCTAGGCAGAAGTTCCCAACGTTTCCCTAATTAGAGCCCAATCCTTTAGGGGAAAACAACTTAATATGTCAACCTACAGTTCTGTGCTACAAGGCAAATAAAATGAGAAATCCGCTCAGTGTTATGTGATTCCATTTATGTGAAGAATGTGAGCAAATCTCAAAGCAGTCGTGTTCAGATGATGACACTTTGGTTTCACCATGACTGTCCTGCACCTCTTATGTAAGCCTTCTCCTGGCCGGATAAGTGTGTCTCTCTGCAGTGGCTGCAGCTGTGATTCTCCCTTCCATTTGTTTAAGGTCCAGCTTGAACGTATTTAATGAAAATGCTGACATGATATAGCGCCCTGCAGTCTGAAACAGAGTGCACTCTTCAGATTGAAGTGTCTTCTCCTAATAAGGTGCATGCAAGGAAAAACCCAGTATCTTTTACAAGGCAGCTCCAGGAATTAGACACATAAATCATGTTTTAAAATAGCATGCATTGTACGGGGAGCTTGCAGAGGACCCCTTTGAACACATCCCCTTTGTTTTAGAAAAAGTGGAAATTGTTCATGCCAGACAATTGTTGAGTCTGTAAGTTAAGTGTACTGTTAGGCTTAATTATCTTAATAAACAAAGAGCATGATTTATAGGTAGATGCCCTGTCCTACTTTGAAGGATAGAATTCCAGAATTCTTTAACCTTTCTCTCTCATCTCTTCCCCCAGAGATTCCTCTTAAGGAGAGAAACAGATTATCATCATTGATGTTTAATATTTGAGTTGATTAAATTTGTAAAAGGATAGTTTGAAATACCATATAGTACTGCTATGACTGTGAAGACATGAATATTAGAGATAAGGAGAATATTCAGATTTTTTTTGTATGGAAGTCATTAGTTTAATAAAACAGATAACATTCAGACTGCGTTAATATATCTTCTTTTGATTTAGACTTGTAGTGCAAAACTCAGGATTGTGGTTTAATGTGAGATTTATTTACGTGCTCCTTAGAAAAAGAAGCACATTTATTTATAGTATTCTGCCACATGGAACAAGATGAACTAGTTATAGGCATCTCATTTAAAAGGCATCTCATTTAAAATCGTAGTATTTTAAGGAATTCTAAGAAAATACACAAGTTGATAAGTTATTCAACACATTGTAGTTGGTGGCGACAGCATCCATTGCTTATCTTAAGATATACATCCAAGTATAGCAGCTCAAACAGGTTGACTCCCATATACTCTGTCACATCAAGGATAGGAGGACAGGCTAGGGAGACTTGCTGCTAACTCAGGTACCATCTCTTTGAGCCTGGGCATGTTACCTGAGCTCTGTGCCTCAGTGTGTTTGTCTGTAAGATGGGGATTACAGTACCTGCCTCCCTGGATTGTGATGATGATTAAATGAGTTCATAGAGGTAAAGCTGTTAAACCAGCATCTGACTTATTAAACTGGGTAAAATTATCATTGTTACTAAAGGAAGTGCTTCTGTGGATACTCTTGACATTGAATGACTGCAGACAGAGGTTAACAGAAACTATTCGCATGTATCATAGGATACAGGGTATAAGCATTTATTGAACACCTCCTGGTAATGTAGACACCAGCTGGTATTTGACCAATCATCTCTTTCGATTCCTTTTCAAGGTGGTGGCTTCATCTCCACTTTGGAGAAGAAGAAACTGGAACTCAGCAAGATCAAATCGTAGAAATCGCATTTGGGCTTTTAACCTATGTCTGTCTGTCTCAAACCCTATCCTTTTTGGCCCTGCTGCCTCAACTTCCAGAGTGCTTTTTCTTTCTCTTCTCCTGGAATCCTCATAATAACATAATAAAATAGGTTTGTTCTTATCTTTCACTTACAGATGAGGAAATTTACATTAGGCTGTAAAGTGTGCAGAGTGCTTACCTCACAGCATAGTTCTCCATGACTGGGAGCTGTTATTATTCTCACAATTATCATTAAAAGGCTTGTCTACCTTAGCACATGATAGAGATACCAGCAGGTGAAATGGGATTTATCCTTTGGTTTGAAGTGGATTCCATTGCTTTTTCCTTTCACGCTCATATATTCAGAGAATTGAGAAAAAGAGAGTGGTGTGTTCCTGGGTTCCTGCTGGAGGCCGCCCCTCCCGGGTTTGTTTGCTGCCTGCAGATGAAGCTGCGGGATCCGCGCAGCCTAGTGAACCACCACAAGCAGGTCATTCATCTGCAGTTGGCGTCATCTGTGAGCATGAGTTCAGTCCTAGCTGGAGAGTACCCCTGGGGCAGAGAGAGAGAGGGCGTACACTTTGCTGCATATTGTACTGTTTGTTCAGAAATGGCAATAATTTATATTCCATGTTAAATAAGCATGCTTCCTCTGGGCCTTAGTACAGTGAGGTCGGAAGCAGCTTCAGGGGTCATGTGTGAGCTGTCCAGTCGGCCTTCCGTATCCATAGGTTCCACATCTGTAGATTCAACTGACCATGGGTTGAAAATATATTTTTTTAAATTCCAGAAAGTTCTAAGAACTTACTTTGAATTTACTTTGCTCCAGCAGCTATTTATATAGCATTTACATATTTATGTTAACATGGCATTTAGATTGTATTAGATGTTATAAGAGATCTAGTGATGAAATGTGTGAGGGAATGTACTTTAAGATTATATGCAATATTTTATATAAAGAACTTGAGCATCCACTGATTTTGGTATCCTCGGGGGGTTTAGAACCTATTGCCCATGGACTGGTGGACTGCACTTTGTTAAAACTCTGGTCCACAGCCTGTTGAGCATCTTATTTGACTTCTAAAAGTTGAGAATGATTGAAAAGTTACTTTTTTTCCTGTGGCTTCCTTAGAGTATCGTCCAGATCTACAGACTATTCTGGCCCTTGGTAAATATTAACTCATTTTCTAGATATTAAAATGTAATTGCTATCACGGGCACATAGGCCACAGGCAGCTTACAGACTGATTTAATATTTAATTAAACCTGGTATCCTGCTACTGAAAGGTGCTTCAAGACAGATATTCTACCTTGGCTTTTTTTAATAAAAAATTCTCTGTATAGCATGGTGATTAAGGTTAATAATACTGTATTGCCTATTTGAAAGTTGCTAAGAGAGTAGATTTTAAAAGTTCTCATATGAGATTATTTTTAACTATGTTTGGTGATGGATGTTAACTAGACTCATCTTGACCATTTTGTAATATATACAAATGTTGATTTATTGTGTCATACACCTGAAATTAATATGATTTTGCATGTTAATTATATCTCAATTAAAAAATCTAGAAGTCCGTGGGTGCAAGGTTCCAGGAGGGTGTCAGAAAGGGTCCTTGCCATCAGCTGAGTCTTTCCACATCTCTCTGAAATATCTTCTACTTCAGTTTTAGCCCTCCTGCCAGAGCACAAATATTCCCTTTACTCTTTCAAGTGCTTTTACATTTCAAATGTTCCTCTGCTCTGGGTGATTCGATAATACAAGTCTTCCTCAGTCACTTCAGTGACTCAAGTTGGGGCCAGAAGTTACTTTCAACTAATTCTTTAGAATTTGCATAGTGTTATTTCTTGTCCCTGTTAACTGTTTGTTGGCATGTCTGTGACCACCTCTGTTTTCAGACAACTTTCTTCCAACATCCATCTGTCAGAAGATATAAGTACCAGAAATGCAGGCTAATTATGGTATGAATAAAATGAATGAAGACTATTTACTCTTCCCAGTCATCTCTCCTGTTTTGAATTATCTTCCCTGTAGGCTTGGAGAGTTGGAAGCTGATTGTATTTCTAAAGCTCTGGCCTCAGACATCTGGGAGAAACACGGGGAAGGTGATACCAGTTCTCCAAATAAACAGTGCGTGTGCAACATGGTAGAGACAGCCCCTCAAGGCTGGGATGCTGCTGAATTTGAGGGTGGGTGTGATTGTGGGGACAGACAGCTCCCTGATTTGTCTGCCACATCCTTACTGGATGGAATGAATAGCCAACACAGAACCTTTATGTGTGCTGGCTGCCGTGCTAGGAACTACATATATGATTTACTTGAATCACCACAGTGACCTTATGCAGTTACTTTGTTATCATTTTTTGCACAAGCAGAAAGATCAGAGCACTTGTCTAAGAGCACATTAGTGAGTTTCAGACCCAGGAGTGGAGCCTAGGAGTCTATAAGGCCTAGTGTTCTACTGCGTAATTTGGGAGCCTTCATATCGTCCAGCTTTGTTGCATAGATGTCTTGTATTGTGCGTCTTGAAATAATCCTACTCAGTCTCATTCCATCCCCACAGTGACCCTGGGATAGAACTGAAGGGATGGTTGAAGGTTTGTGCCCACAATCTTCTAGATCTGTGTGGAGGAAGAGTTTAAATCTTAGTTTCACTCAATGATCTCAGAAAAGAAATCCACATGTTAGCATTGTGAAATAGGAGGCATACAGCCATCCACTGATAACGGGACGCAATGAAGAAGCTTGCAGACTTTATCTGTGTTTGATGTCACATAGTTACGCCATTCGGAGAAGGCAATGGCACCCATTCCAGTCCTCTTGCCTGGAAAATCCCATGGGCAGAGGAGCCTGGTAGGCTGCAGTCCATGGGGCCGCTAACNAACTAGACTCATCTTGACCATTTTGTAATATATACAAATGTCGATTTATTGTGTCATACACCTGAAATTAATATGATTTTGCATGTTAATTATATCTCAATTAAAAAATCTAGAAGTCCGTGGGTGCAAGGTTCCAGGAGGGTGTCAGAAAGGGTCCTTGCCATCAGCTGAGTCTTTCCACATCTCTCTGAAATATCTTCTACTTCAGTTTTAGCCCTCCTGCCAGAGCACAAATATTCCCTTTACTCTTTCAAGTGCTTTTACATTTCAAATGTTCCTCTGCTCTGGGTGATTCGATAATACAAGTCTTCCTCAGTCACTTCAGTGACTCAAGTTGGGGCCAGAAGTTACTTTCAACTAATTCTTTAGAATTTGCATAGTGTTATTTCTTGTCCCTGTTAACTGTTTGTTGGCATGTCTGTGACCACCTCTGTTTTCAGACAACTTTCTTCCAACATCCATCTGTCAGAAGATATAAGTACCAGAAATGCAGGCTAATTATGGTATGAATAAAATGAATGAAGACTATTTACTCTTCCCAGTCATCTCTCCTGTTTTGAATTATCTTCCCTGTAGGCTTGGAGAGTTGGAAGCTGATTGTATTTCTAAAGCTCTGGCCTCAGACATCTGGGAGAAACACGGGGAAGGTGATACCAGTTCTCCAAATAAACAGTGCGTGTGCAACATGGTAGAGACAGCCCCTCAAGGCTGGGATGCTGCTGAATTTGAGGGTGGGTGTGATTGTGGGGACAGACAGCTCCCTGATTTGTCTGCCACATCCTTACTGGATGGAATGAATAGCCAACACAGAACCTTTATGTGTGCTGGCTGCCGTGCTAGGAACTACATATATGATTTACTTGAATCGCCACAGTGACCTTATGCAGTTACTTTGTTATCATTTTTTGCACAAGCAGAAAGATCAGAGCACTTGTCTAAGAGCACATTAGTGAGTTTCAGACCCAGGAGTGGAGCCTAGGAGTCTATAAGGCCTAGTGTTCTACTGCGTAATTTGGGAGCCTTCATATCGTCCAGCTTTGTTGCATAGATGTCTTGTATTGTGCGTCTTGAAATAATCCTACTCAGTCTCATTCCATCCCCACAGTGACCCTGGGATAGAACTGAAGGGATGGTTGAAGGTTTGTGCCCACAATCTTCTAGATCTGTGTGGAGGAAGAGTTTAAATCTTAGTTTCACTCAATGATCTCAGAAAAGAAATCCACATGTTAGCATTGTGAAATAGGAGGCATACAGCCATCCACTGATAACGGGACGCAATGAAGAAGCTTGCAGACTTTATCTGTGTTTGATGTCACATAGTTACGCCATTCGGAGAAGGCAATGGCACCCATTCCAGTCCTCTTGCCTGGAAAATCCCATGGGCAGAGGAGCCTGGTAGGCTGCAGTCCATGGGGCCGCTAACAGTCAGACACGACTGAGTGACTTCACTTTCACTTTTCACTTTTATGCATTGGAGAAGGAAATGGCAACCCACTCCAGTGTTCTTGCCTGGAGAATCCCAGGGATGGGGGAGCCCGGTGGGCTGCCGTCTATGGGGTCGCACAGAGTCGGACACGACTGAAGCGATTTAGCAGCAGCAGCAGCAGCAATTGCGTCATTCTCACCCAAGAAAGAACAACCTGAGATTTTCTCAGGGGATTTCTAAAAAAGTAAATCAAAAATTTATTTAATCAGCAGTGAACATTACTGTAGTGATGTCGTGTGTCACAGTGAGACTATGGTTTTTAAGTAAATGAACATGTGTGTCTCACAAGTAAGATGCAAGCGTGTTGTCTCAGAAAATGACCATTGTGTCACATCTTCTGTATCTGCATCCTAGTCTCTCTAACTGCACTCAAAGTGCAGAGGGAAAGGGCAGAATTTAAAACCAATGTCTAATATTTTCAAAAGCCTTTACCGTGAACGGCACCTCCTCTATTTTCTCACGATTTCACACTGGAGCCAATATTTGTTGCAGGGTCTCTGTAATTTGCAGCAACGCTTTTGTAAGGAGCATTTTTCCCCCAAATAAAACAATTTTTAAAATCCATTAAAAAAATTAAAAATCCATTAGAAAGTTCTTCATATCCCTTGGGTTTTGAGTTACTATATTTGTTGTTGTCATTGTAATAATATTTGGTATGTTAATGTCTAACCTACTCCCCCTTCTTGGTTTTATAGGACTGTATAATTTTCAAGTCTGTGAGTGATTAAAAGCTTAAGAAAAATTCAATTTTCTACATGTGGGTTTTATGGTAGAGGACAGGGAAGCTTGGCCTGATTGAGGTGCATGCCTGCTAAACTACAGAGCGCTTGAAACCCTGTGAACCTCATGGAGTAGGCAAGTTTTTTATTTTTCAAGTGTTTTATTTGACCAACAGTAGCTTTGTACTTTGTTTTAATTTCATAGGACCCAGTCCCTGGATCTTTTGTTGTAATGTTCATTTGTAAGTGATCAACTTCAGTTGATTTTCTTAAAGGACCAAAAGCTGTGACTAGTCAACACTGCTACATCTGTTATTTCAGTCTTCAGGGAGCTCCAGGGTTGCATATGGAAGCTCTCCTGTGAATTTGTTCCCTAAGGAATAAAGGGCATTCAGATGGGTCATTGAGGTTCAGGTTTTGAGGAATTTGTGACTCAGTCATTGCTGTTAATGTTGCTTCCACTCACTCTGTCCTTTCACCCTGACCCATACTCTTTTTTCCATCACCCCCGTGTGGCTGAACTTGCTGAAGCTTTTGGGAGACTTTAATGTTGAAGTAGTGCATGTTATAGATCACAGGCAATAAAACCGCACAAGACAATTAAAAAACAAAACTGTAACAGAGCCAATCTGTAACATGGCCGCACGGGAACACCACGGCTTCTGTATTCAGCACTTGGGAACTGCAGCCAGAGTGGCCTTCTGATATTTTCCATGACCTCTTCTAAAAAGATCTGTGAGCCTCTCATTCACACATAATCAGCCACTAGCAGCTTGGCAGTGTTTGAGTCACACTTAATTGGACTGGTTTTTATTCATTTATGCATTCACCAGATATATATTGATATACAAGGCATAGTGTTAGATAATGAAACCTCAGACGTAAGAGGATTCCTTTCACATCTCTCAAAACTCTCAGTCTTGGGAGGGGAAATGGTGCTTAACTCCAGTTTTAACCAGTGCATAAAAGATGCTGGGCTCTATTAGGGGTACCTGACTCCAAAGAGATGTCTTACCCCTAGGGAACAGGGCAGGGTCTGAGTCTGAAAGTGTGAGTTGGAAGGGACCAAGCAGCTGAGGATAGGAGTGGGATGGCAAAAATCTTTCTGAGCAGGGAGAACGGTGCAGTGAAGGCGCCGAAGAGTGTGGTGTATCTATGAGACAGCTGGTTTTTCCCTATGGCAGGTGCACTTGAGGGGCAGTAGGTGGGATTGGAAATGGAGAGTGGAGGCTGGAGACACTTTGGAATCGGTCTTGTAGGGCGTGTTTGGTCCAGATGAATTTGAGCATTTCAGGCCGTTCTTTTACAAGGATCAGTCTGGTGTGTTGTAGAGAATGGATGGGATGTGAGGATGGCTGTGTGGAAAAGAGCAGTTGTGTGCAAAAGCTGTTGAATCCTAGTATGGATTTAAGGTCTGAACTCAGACTGATGGGGAGGTGGGGGAGGGACAGAGAAGAAGAAGAGAAGTAGGAAGGGGTGGTGAAGTTAGGGATGACTCCCAGAGCTCTGGCTTGGGTGATTGAAAGGACAGAGTTGTTCTTGATAGTGAATACAAAGGATGATGTGGTTTGTATGAGGAGATAATGGATTCAGGTGTGTATTTGTGTAATGATACAGGGGACCAGGGCAACATCCAGGGCTTGGGATTCTGTTGACAGTTGCACAGGTCAGTGGTTCTAGAATTTAAGACAGAGGCTCAGCTGGAGATACCGGCTTTCAAGTCTTCTATGTATTTGGAGTTGTTGTTGAGGTTGTAATCTGACTGAGAAGGTGCATTGTTGTCATTGTTCAGTTGCTCAGTCGTATCTGACTCTTTGCAACCCTTTGGACTGCAGCTCGCCAGGCTTCCCGACAGGGAAGTATCTCCCGGAGCTTGCTCAAACTTATGCCCATTGAGTCAGTGATGCCATCCAACCATCTCATCCTCCATCATTCGCTTCTCCTCCTGCCTTCAATCTTTCCCAGCATCAGGGTCTTTTCTAATGAGTCAGCTCTTCACATCAGGTGGCCAAAGTACTGGAGCTTCAGCTTCAGCATCAGTCCTTCCAATGAATATTTAGGATTGATTTCCTTTAGGATTGACTGGCTTGATCTCCTTGCAGTCCAACGGACTCTCAAGAGTCTTCTCCAACACCACAGTTCAAAGCATCAATTCTTTGGAGTTCAGCCTTCTTTATGGTCCAGCTCTCACATCCATACATGACTACTTTAAAAACCATAGCTTTGACTAGATGGACCTTTGTTGGCAAAGTAATGTCTCTGCTTTTTAATATGCTGTCT
>SJYW01033859.1:145903-160415 GCA_006410735.1 Raphicerus campestris | reverse complement strand
TGTGTGTGTGTGTGTGTGTGTGCGCGCGCGCGCACAGGAGGTAGGGGGTTCTTGTCACCTCCGACCCCGGTCCTCAGGGGAGTGACTCCAGTAATATTCCTGGATGCGCTAGGTCTTCAGGGATGGAGGCTAAATCATTCCTTCTCCGGCCTCCAGGCTTCCCGTGCATCCCAGTTTCCCTCTAGGCAGAAGTTCCCAACGTTTCCCTAATTAGAGCCCAATCCTTTAGGGGAAAACAACTTAATATGTCAACCTACAGTTCTGTGCTACAAGGCAAATAAAATGAGAAATCCGCTCAGTGTTATGTGATTCCATTTATGTGAAGAATGTGAGCAAATCTCAAAGCAGTCGTGTTCAGATGATGACACTTTGGTTTCACCCTGACTGTCCTGCACCTCTTATGTAAGCCTTCTCCTGGCCGGATAAGTGTGTCTCTCTGCAGTGGCTGCAGCTGTGATTCTCCCTTCCATTTGTTTAAGGTCCAGCTTGAACGTATTTAATGAAAATGCTGACATGATATAGCGCCCTGCAGTCTGAAACAGAGTGCACTCTTCAGATTGAAGTGTCTTCTCCTAATAAGGTGCATGCAAGGAAAAACCCAGTATCTTTTACAAGGCAGCTCCAGGAATTAGACACATAAATCATGTTTTAAAATAGCATGCATTGTACGGGGAGCTTGCAGAGGACCCCTTTGAACACATCCCCTTTGTTTTAGAAAAAGTGGAAATTGTTCATGCCAGACAATTGTTGAGTCTGTAAGTTAAGTGTACTGTTAGGCTTAATTATCTTAATAAACAAAGAGCATGATTTATAGGTAGATGCCCTGTCCTACTTTGAAGGATAGAATTCCAGAATTCTTTAACCTTTCTCTCTCATCTCTTCCCCCAGAGATTCCTCTTAAGGAGAGAAACAGATTATCATCATTGATGTTTAATATTTGAGTTGATTAAATTTGTAAAAGGATAGTTTGAAATACCATATAGTACTGCTATGACTGTGAAGACATGAATATTAGAGATAAGGAGAATATTCAGATTTTTTTTGTATGGAAGTCATTAGTTTAATAAAACAGATAACATTCAGACTGCGTTAATATATCTTCTTTTGATTTAGACTTGTAGTGCAAAACTCAGGATTGTGGTTTAATGTGAGATTTATTTACGTGCTCCTTAGAAAAAGAAGCACATTTATTTATAGTATTCTGCCACATGGAACAAGATGAACTAGTTATAGGCATCTCATTTAAAAGGCATCTCATTTAAAATCGTAGTATTTTAAGGAATTCTAAGAAAATACACAAGTTGATAAGTTATTCAACACATTGTAGTTGGTGGCGACAGCATCCATTGCTTATCTTAAGATATACATCCAAGTATAGCAGCTCAAACAGGTTGACTCCCATATACTCTGTCACATCAAGGATAGGAGGACAGGCTAGGGAGACTTGCTGCTAACTCAGGTACCATCTCTTTGAGCCTGGGCATGTTACCTGAGCTCTGTGCCTCAGTGTGTTTGTCTGTAAGATGGGGATTACAGTACCTGCCTCCCTGGATTGTGATGATGATTAAATGAGTTCATAGAGGTAAAGCTGTTAAACCAGCATCTGACTTATTAAACTGGGTAAAATTATCATTGTTACTAAAGGAAGTGCTTCTGTGGATACTCTTGACATTGAATGACTGCAGACAGAGGTTAACAGAAACTATTCGCATGTATCATAGGATACAGGGTATAAGCATTTATTGAACACCTCCTGGTAATGTAGACACCAGCTGGTATTTGACCAATCATCTCTTTCGATTCCTTTTCAAGGTGGTGGCTTCATCTCCACTTTGGAGAAGAAGAAACTGGAACTCAGCAAGATCAAATCGTAGAAATCGCATTTGGGCTTTTAACCTATGTCTCTCTGTCTCAAACCCTATCCTTTTTGGCCCTGCTGCCTCAACTTCCAGAGTGCTTTTTCTTTCTCTTCTCCTGGAATCCTCATAATAACATAATAAAATAGGTTTGTTCTTATCTTTCACTTACAGATGAGGAAATTTACATTAGGCTGTAAAGTGTGCAGAGTGCTTACCTCACAGCATAGTTCTCCATGACTGGGAGCTGTTATTATTCTCACAATTATCATTAAAAGGCTTGTCTACCTTAGCACATGATAGAGATACCAGCAGGTGAAATGGGATTTATCCTTTGGTTTGAAGTGGATTCCATTGCTTTTTCCTTTCACGCTCATATATTCAGAGAATTGAGAAAAAGAGAGTGGTGTGTTCCTGGGTTCCTGCTGGAGGCCGCCCCTCCCGGGTTTGTTTGCTGCCTGCAGATGAAGCTGCGGGATCCGCGCAGCCTAGTGAACCACCACAAGCAGGTCATTCATCTGCAGTTGGCGTCATCTGTGAGCATGAGTTCAGTCCTAGCTGGAGAGTACCCCTGGGGCAGAGAGAGAGAGGGCGTACACTTTGCTGCATATTGTACTGTTTGTTCAGAAATGGCAATAATTTATATTCCATGTTAAATAAGCATGCTTCCTCTGGGCCTTAGTACAGTGAGGTCGGAAGCAGCTTCAGGGGTCATGTGTGAGCTGTCCAGTCGGCCTTCCGTATCCATAGGTTCCACATCTGTAGATTCAACTGACCATGGGTTGAAAATATATTTTTTTAAAATTCCAGAAAGTTCTAAGAACTTACTTTGAATTTACTTTGCTCCAGCAGCTATTTATATAGCATTTACATATTTATGTTAACGTGGCATTTAGATTGTATTAGATGTTATAAGAGATCTAGTGATGAAATGTGTGAGGGAATGTACTTTAAGATTATATGCAGTATTTTATATAAAGAACTTGAGCATCCACTGATTTTGGTATCCTCGGGGGGTTTAGAACCTATTGCCCATGGACTGGTGGACTGCACTTTGTTAAAACTCTGGTCCACAGCCTGTTGAGCATCTTATTTGACTTCTAAAAGTTGAGAATGATTGAAAAGTTACTTTTTTTCCTGTGGCTTCCTTAGAGTATCGTCCAGATCTACAGACTATTCTGGCCCTTGGTAAATATTAACTCATTTTCTAGATATTAAAATGTAATTGCTATCACGGGCACATAGGCCACAGGCAGCTTACAGACTGATTTAATATTTAATTAAACCTGGTATCCTGCTACTGAAAGGTGCTTCAAGACAGATATTCTACCTTGGCTTTTTTTAATAAAAAATTCTCTGTATAGCATGGTGATTAAGGTTAATAATACTGTATTGCCTATTTGAAAGTTGCTAAGAGAGTAGATTTTAAAAGTTCTCATATGAGATTATTTTTAACTATGTTTGGTGATGGATGTTAACTAGACTCATCTTGACCATTTTGTAATATATACAAATGTCGATTTATTGTGTCATACACCTGAAATTAATATGATTTTGCATGTTAATTATATCTCAATTAAAAAATCTAGAAGTCCGTGGGTGCAAGGTTCCAGGAGGGTGTCAGAAAGGGTCCTTGCCATCAGCTGAGTCTTTCCACATCTCTCTGAAATATCTTCTACTTCAGTTTTAGCCCTCCTGCCAGAGCACAAATATTCCCTTTACTCTTTCAAGTGCTTTTACATTTCAAATGTTCCTCTGCTCTGGGTGATTCGATAATACAAGTCTTCCTCAGTCACTTCAGTGACTCAAGTTGGGGCCAGAAGTTACTTTCAACTAATTCTTTAGAATTTGCATAGTGTTATTTCTTGTCCCTGTTAACTGTTTGTTGGCATGTCTGTGACCACCTCTGTTTTCAGACAACTTTCTTCCAACATCCATCTGTCAGAAGATATAAGTACCAGAAATGCAGGCTAATTATGGTATGAATAAAATGAATGAAGACTATTTACTCTTCCCAGTCATCTCTCCTGTTTTGAATTATCTTCCCTGTAGGCTTGGAGAGTTGGAAGCTGATTGTATTTCTAAAGCTCTGGCCTCAGACATCTGGGAGAAACACGGGGAAGGTGATACCAGTTCTCCAAATAAACAGTGCGTGTGCAACATGGTAGAGACAGCCCCTCAAGGCTGGGATGCTGCTGAATTTGAGGGTGGGTGTGATTGTGGGGACAGACAGCTCCCTGATTTGTCTGCCACATCCTTACTGGATGGAATGAATAGCCAACACAGAACCTTTATGTGTGCTGGCTGCCGTGCTAGGAACTACATATATGATTTACTTGAATCGCCACAGTGACCTTATGCAGTTACTTTGTTATCATTTTTTGCACAAGCAGAAAGATCAGAGCACTTGTCTAAGAGCACATTAGTGAGTTTCAGACCCAGGAGTGGAGCCTAGGAGTCTATAAGGCCTAGTGTTCTACTGCGTAATTTGGGAGCCTTCATATCGTCCAGCTTTGTTGCATAGATGTCTTGTATTGTGCGTCTTGAAATAATCCTACTCAGTCTCATTCCATCCCCACAGTGACCCTGGGATAGAACTGAAGGGATGGTTGAAGGTTTGTGCCCACAATCTTCTAGATCTGTGTGGAGGAAGAGTTTAAATCTTAGTTTCACTCAATGATCTCAGAAAAGAAATCCACATGTTAGCATTGTGAAATAGGAGGCATACAGCCATCCACTGATAACGGGACGCAATGAAGAAGCTTGCAGACTTTATCTGTGTTTGATGTCACATAGTTACGCCATTCGGAGAAGGCAATGGCACCCATTCCAGTCCTCTTGCCTGGAAAATCCCATGGGCAGAGGAGCCTGGTAGGCTGCAGTCCATGGGGCCGCTAACAGTCAGACACGACTGAGTGACTTCACTTTCACTTTTCACTTTTATGCATTGGAGAAGGAAATGGCAACCCACTCCAGTGTTCTTGCCTGGAGAATCCCAGGGATGGGGGAGCCCGGTGGGCTGCCGTCTATGGGGTCGCACAGAGTCGGACACGACTGAAGCGATTTAGCAGCAGCAGCAGCAGCAATTGCGTCATTCTCACCCAAGAAAGAACAACCTGAGATTTTCTCAGGGGATTTCTAAAAAAGTAAATCAAAAATTTATTTAATCAGCAGTGAACATTACTGTAGTGATGTCGTGTGTCACAGTGAGACTATGGTTTTTAAGTAAATGAACATGTGTGTCTCACAAGTAAGATGCAAGCGTGTTGTCTCAGAAAATGACCATTGTGTCACATCTTCTGTATCTGCATCCTAGTCTCTCTAACTGCACTCAAAGTGCAGAGGGAAAGGGCAGAATTTAAAACCAATGTCTAATATTTTCAAAAGCCTTTACCGTGAACGGCACCTCCTCTATTTTCTCACGATTTCACACTGGAGCCAATATTTGTTGCAGGGTCTCTGTAATTTGCAGCAACGCTTTTGTAAGGAGCATTTTTCCCCCAAATAAAACAATTTTTAAAATCCATTAAAAAAATTAAAAATCCATTAGAAAGTTCTTCATATCCCTTGGGTTTTGAGTTACTATATTTGTTGTTGTCATTGTAATAATATTTGGTATGTTAATATCTAACCTACTCCCCCTTCTTGGTTTTATAGGACTGTATAATTTTCAAGTCTGTGAGTGATTAAAAGCTTAAGAAAAATTCAATTTTCTACATGTGGGTTTTATGGTAGAGGACAGGGAAGCTTGGCCTGATTGAGGTGCATGCCTGCTAAACTACAGAGCGCTTGAAACCCTGTGAACCTCATGGAGTAGGCAAGTTTTTTATTTTTCAAGTGTTTTATTTGACCAACAGTAGCTTTGTACTTTGTTTTAATTTCACAGGACCCAGTCCCTGGATCTTTTGTTGTAATGTTCATTTGTAAGTGATCAACTTCAGTTGATTTTCTTAAAGAACCAAAAGCTGTGACTAGTCAACACTGCTACATCTGTTATTTCAGTCTTCAGGGAGCTCCAGGGTTGCATATGGAAGCTCTCCTGTGAATTTGTTCCCTAAGGAATAAAGGGCATTCAGATGGGTCATTGAGGTTCAGGTCTTGAGGAATTTGTGACTCAGTCATTGCTGTTAATGTTGCTTCCACTCACCCTGTCCTTTCACCCTGACCCATACTCTTTTTTCCATCACCCCCGTGTGGCTGAACTTGCTGAAGCTTTTGGGAGACTTTAATGTTGAAGTAGTGCATGTTATAGATCACAGGCAATAAAACCACACAAGACAATTAAAAAACAAAACTGTAACAGAGCCAATCTGTAACATGGCCGCACGGGAACACCACGGCTTCTGTATTCAGCACTTGGGAACTGCAGCCAGAGTGGCCTTCTGATATTTTCCATGACCTCTTCTAAAAAGATCTGTGAGCCTCTCATTCACACATAATCAGCCACTAGCAGCTTGGCAGTGTTTGAGTCACACTTAATTGGACTGGTTTTTATTCATTTATGCATTCACCAGATATATATTGATATACAAGGCATAGTGTTAGATAATGAAACCTCAGACGTAAGAGGATTCCTTTCACATCTCTCAAAACTCTCAGTCTTGGGAGGGGAAATGGTGCTTAACTCCAGTTTTAACCAGTGCATAAAAGATGCTGGGCTCTATTAGGGGTACCTGACTCCAAAGAGATGTCTTACCCCTAGGGAACAGGGCAGGGTCTGAGTCTGAAAGTGTGAGTTGGAAGGGACCAAGCAGCTGAGGATAGGAGTGGGATGGCAAAAATCTTTCTGAGCAGGGAGAACGGTGCAGTGAAGGTGCCGAAGAGTGTGGTGTATCTATGAGACAGCTGGTTTTTCCCTATGGCAGGTGCACTGGAGGGGCAGTAGGTGGGATTGGAAGTGGAGAGTTGGAGGCTGGAGACACTTTGGAAACGGTCTTGTAGGGCGTGTTTGGTCCAGATGAATTTGAGCATTTCAGGCCGTTCTTTTACAAGGATCAGTCTGGTGTGTTGTAGAGAATGGATGGGATGTGAGGATGGCTGTGTGGAAAAGAGCAGTTGTGTGCAAAAGCTGTTGAATCCTAGTATGGATTTAAGGTCTGAACTCAGACTGATGGGGAGGTGGGGGAGGGACAGAGAAGAAGAAGAGAAGTAGGAAGGGGTGGTGAAGTTAGGGATGACTCCCAGAGCTCTGGCTTGGGTGATTGAAAGGACAGAGTTGTTCTTGATAGTGAATACAAAGGATGATGTGGTTTGTATGAGGAGATAATGGATTCAGGTGTGTATTTGTGTAATGATACAGGGGACCAGGGCAACATCCAGGGCTTGGGATTCTGTTGACAGTTGCACAGGNGGGGACCTCAGATTAGTTTTTGACTTTTCCAGGTTCTTCTCCTCTCTCTTCAACTGCTCCAGTCTCGACTCAGACAAGGGGCCTCTTTCCCCCTCTTTAACCAGAAGTCCCATCCTACATTCTGCCTCCACTGTCCAGCCCATTCATAAGCCAGACACACAGGCTTCACACCATCTCTCGTTACACTTCGATCAGTCTCAGAACTATTGATGTTTTGGGCTGGACGATTCTCTGTCATGCGGGACGGTTACCAGCAGTCTTGGCCATCATCCATTAGACGCTGGTAGCCCTTCCTCCTCTTTCTAGGACTTGACAACAAAAATGTTTACAGGCATTGCCAAATGTCCACTGGGGTCAAACTCACCACCCCCCTCCATCCTGTCGAGGATCTTTGCCCCACAGGGAGTATCCGGGGGTATAAAGTTGGGAAGACCACTCCCCTCTTGTGGTNCAAAAATGTTTACAGGCATTGCCAAATGTCCACTGGGGTCAAACTCACCACCCCCCTCCATCCTGTCGAGGATCTTTGCCCCACAGGGAGTATCCGGGGGTATAAAGTTGGGAAGACCACTCCCCTCTTGTGGTTCCTCCTTGGAGATTCTGAGTTTTGCATTAGCGTGCTGCATCTGTTGCCTCAGCATCTCCATGAAAAGATGGAAGAATCGAGACCCTTGGGGCTCTCAGAAGCAGGACCCAGCTCAACTCCTTGTGTCAGGGCTCTGAATCTATGCTTGCAGACAGTGATTCAACCGTCTATCGAAACTGCGTTACCAGCCACAAATCTTTGTTGCAAAGCAAGAAAAAGTTTGTTCTGTCTTAGGAAAGGAACAGTAGAGTAATAACTACCATTTGCTGAGCACCCACGATGCCCTACTATGAACATCATTGGATGCTGCTGTGTGTTTATCCAAACTATGGCCACAGAGGTGCTCTAAGGTCAGCATTATTACTCCACTCGATCGGTGCAGAATGTAACCCTCGTGAGCGCAACACAAACTCCTGGTTGCAGGTTGTTGCAGCCTAATGGGAGATGCATAATGCCAGCAGCCTTGGGAGGGGCCCACAATCCTGTACCCCAGTGACCAGGACCTAGAACAAGCTCTGAGCACCCACCATTTCTCCATTTCTTGGAGAGAATGTAATTGTTAAATAAAAATTCCACAGAGGAAAAGCCACCATCACCGGACTGAGATAAGACAGATTAACCAAGGAACCAGAGTGCAAGGACATTTTTAAAAACTGTATTTATTCAGTTTGTTCTGTTATTACACATTTGTATTTGGAAGCAGATGCATTGTAATCTGGGAAATGAGGCGTCGTCTGAGTATTAGGGTGTTACATAGGGCTTTATCCTAATGGTGATAACTTTCGGCGTCTTAATCGACTTTACCTGAAATGGAATACAAGTTCACAAGAGGGGCTTTCATGAGCTGCATAACAAGACGTCTGTATTCCTCTTGCATTTTTCCAATGAGTGATGTTGAGTAAAGTCTCATCTTACCTTCCAAGTACCCTCGTCTACCTGTTTCTCCCATCTATTAAATAAAAAAGGAGTTTGGGCCAGATAACGCAGGCAGCTTCTGGCTTTCTGTGGTTCTGATGATGGAATTCTGGTCACCTGAGTAGTCGCTTCTCTCCTTCCTGTCTCTTGGACCCTCGTGTCAGAGCTGGTTCCTGGTAGGCAGGCGTGCCTTATGTCGCCTTTGATGTGCTTCCAGAGTTATCTGAGTGCCTGTCTCACNGATCTTCAGCTCGTAGGGAAAACTATGGATTAAATAGAATAAAATGAAAAGCAAGCTTCCCCAGTTCCACGCTCTCTCCCTTCACGGGAGGCCTCTTAGAATGTTTGAGGAATGTGGAGGAAGCAGCAGAGGGGAATGGGGGACCTCAGATTAGTTTTTGACTTTTCCAGGTTCTTCTCCTCTCTCTTCAACTGCTCCAGTCTCGACTCAGACAAGGGGCCTCTTTCCCCCTCTTTAACCAGAAGTCCCATCCTACATTCTGCCTCCACTGTCCAGCCCATTCATAAGCCAGACACACAGGCTTCACACCATCTCTCGTTACACTTCGATCAGTCTCAGAACTATTGATGTTTTGGGCTGGACGATTCTCTGTCATGCGGGACGGTTACCAGCAGTCTTGGCCATCATCCATTAGACGCTGGTAGCCCTTCCTCCTCTTTCTAGGATTTGACAACAAAAATGTTTACAGGCATTGCCAAATGTCCACCGGGGTCAAACTCACCACCCCCCTCCATCCTGTCGAGGATCTTTGCCCCACAGGGAGTATCTGGGGGTATAAAGTTGGGAAGACCACTCCCCTCTTGTGGTTCCTCCTTGGAGATTCTGAGTTTTGCATTAGCGTGCTGCATCTGTTGCCTCAGCATCTCCATGAAAAGATGGAAGAATCGAGACCCTTGGGGCTCTCAGAAGCAGGACCCAGCTCAACTCCTTGTGTCAGGGCTCTGAATCTATGCTTGCAGACAGTGATTCAACCGTCTATCGAAACTGCGTTACCAGCCACAAATCTTTGTTGCAAAGCAAGAAAAAGTTTGTTCTGTCTTAGGAAAGGAACAGTAGAGTAATAACTACCATTTGCTGAGCACCCACGATGCCCTACTATGAACATCATTGGATGCTGCTGTGTGTTTATCCAAACTATGGCCACAGAGGTGCTCTAAGGTCAGCATTATTACTCCACTCGATCGGTGCAGAATGTAACCCTCGTGAGCGCAACACAAACTCCTGGTTGCAGGTTGTTGCAGCCTAATGGGAGATGCATAATGCCAGCAGCCTTGGGAGGGGCCCACAATCCTGTACCCCAGTGACCAGGACCTAGAACAAGCTCTGAGCACCCACCATTTCTCCATTTCTTGGAGAGAATGTAATTGTTAAATAAAAATTCCACAGAGGAAAAGCCACCATCACCGGACTGAGATAAGACAGATTAACCAAGGAACCAGAGTGCAAGGACATTTTTAAAAACTGTATTTATTCAGTTTGTTCTGTTATTACACATTTGTATTTGGAAGCAGATGCATTGTAATCTGGGAAATGAGGCGTCGTCTGAGTATTAGGGTGTTACATAGGGCTTTATCCTAATGGTGATAACTTTTGGCGTCTTAATCGACTTTACCTGAAATGGAATACAAGTTCACAAGAGGGGCTTTCATGAGCTGCATAACAAGACGTCTGTATTCCTCTTGCATTTTTCCAATGAGTGATGTTGAGTAAAGTCTCATCTTACCTTCCAAGTACCCTCGTCTACCTGTTTCTCCCATCTATTAAAATAAAAAAGGAGTTTGGGCCAGATAACGCAGGCAGCTTCTGGCTTTCTGTGGTTCTGATGATGGAATTCTGGTCACCTGAGTAGTCGCTTCTCTCCTTCCTGTCTCTTGGACCCTCGTGCCAGAGCTGGTTCCTGGTAGGCAGGCGTGCCTTATGTCGCCTTTGATGTGCTTCCAGAGTTATCTGAGTGCCTGTCTCACGTGAGGGGCACCTGTGCCTCTCTCATCTCCCACTGTCACCGTTCACAGGCCTCCAGCCTGCCTGGCCCTTGGACAGTGGTGAGTAGGAGCCAGCTTTACGCAGAGAATTTGCCAGCCATTGTAGGTTTCCGTTCATTATCATTCCCTGGGCGGTATCACAGCTCTGCCTGGGAGCCCCCATGAATCGCATTTCCCCCGAACTTGCTGTTAAGCCCCTTTGTGAAGATCCTCTGAGGATTTAGCGGCAGGCTCTCAGGGGATCCTCTGTCTTCAGCTTTTATGATCAATGTGGCCCATTTTTAAAGGCTTCATTGGATTTGTTACAATATTACTTGTTTTATGTTTTAGCTTTTTGGCTGCAAGGCACGTGGGATCTTAGCTTCCTGACCAAGGTTTGAATTTGCATCCCCTGCATTGGAAGGCAAAGTCTTAACCGCTGCACCACCGGGAAAGTCCTGATGCTCTGTCTTCTGACTTCACATCTGGCTTTTCCTTGGTTTTCGTTTCTGACTTTCATTTTTCTCCTCTCTCAATTTCTGCATTTAAAGCTCTTCTTCCTTCTTCTCAAGGCCATGCCTGCAATTGCCTCCATGCTTGCTGCTCCCAGCTTTGTAAGTGCCTGGGAGCCTAAAGTTCCAGTCCCTCTCTGGCCTTGGGCAAGTAAATGCAGAGGGTAAATTCACAGTTTGTGCAAAAGGTTATCACGGAGGGAATAAGGTGAGCACACCCACCTCACTGCATTAACATTCAGCAAGAGGATCAAGGGGACCGGAAACGTGACTCCACGGAGGCTCTTTGATGGTGGAAGGCGGGATTGGATGGTGGTCCAGAAGCAGGACCAGGCAGCATCTCGGAGAGGACGTGAGGATGGGCGCCTGGCACCAGTGGGGAGGATGCCTCTTCTGTCTAAGACACAACAGTAGGGAGATCATGGCCCCGGGAGAGTGGAAGACTGACCTTGCTCCCCTCCTGAGCCTCCTGTGGGAGAACTCTCCTCGGTTCATTCACTGCAGACTAGGCGGCCTGTCCTCGAAGGAATCCAGGTATCACTGAAAATGCAGAGATCAGTCTCTGCATCTGGTCTGAAGAAAAGACCAGGTTATGCCACTGTGTTGACTTGCTTGCTATAGACACAAGATGATTTGGGAACAAACATCCAAACTCTCAGCTTTCTAGCCTCACGATGAGTCATAAAGGACCCAAGTGGGTAACTGAGCTGCTCTCCGCACAGAACTTAATTACGTTCAGTATTTTGGAAAATGTAAGAATTCAGCAACAGGGGCTCTACAACCCTCAGAAGTGATCAACCTCTTACAAGTCGTTTAGATCCAATTTGCAAATTGAAAGCAATTGTGAGGGGATAAATATTACTTAACTCTCGCCATCACGGACTGAGTTTGCTTAATGCTGCACATGGGTGGACTCTGTGGAGAGCTCATTTGGGTGGGATGTGACAATCCATTCCAGGCTTTTCCTTCAAGCGTGGCAGGCAGGATTGTAGGAACTTAAAATGGATTTATGATCACTGGGGAGAAGAAGTTCTGGAGAAGAAAGCCACCTACAGAGCAACACTGAGAAATCCATGCAGGTTAGATTTTGGAGTTTTCAAGACTACCTTGTCTGTCTCCAATGTCACGCTTGGTCTGGCTCAAAGGCCAGCTCCATTCTTTACCTGCCAAGTCTGGGCTGGCCACCATCAAGGTCTTCAGCCCAAAGTGACCAGGAGCTGCCCTCCCTGCCCCTGGCATCCTGGGTGCCTCCCGAGGCTGCAGCCAGGACCGGGAGGGGAGGGTAGACAGGTTGACGGTCAGCATCTCAGCCCAGAAGACTACGCTGCAGGGAAATCGCCTTTGCATCATCTATGCTTTTTTGTTCCCCTGACAACCTCCAGAGGCAGGTCTAGCAGGCGGATCCAGCCCGTTTTAGAGGACAAGAGCGGGTCTGAGGTCTGGAGGGTCTCTGGCCCCATGGGCTCTTGACTTGAGGCTCAGTTGATGCAAAACAAGGTTGGGTGGGGACTGGGAAAGGGAGGTCCTACGATTGCCAGAATCCTGCCAGGATGCATTTGGGATGGGGGGCCTGATGAGTGGAGAAGGTTGGTGGGCTGCCTTCTCATCCAGCCACCTGCCGCTGTGAGGATTGGCATGCAGGGGATGGAAGTGGTGTTGACAGCCTGCAGGAGAGGAAAGGCTGACTGTCTCCACCACCTCCTGCATTTTTCCCTTGCTGACTTCCTTCCTCCCATCTTTGTTGGTTTGGGAGCTGAACATCAAAGCATTGAAATCCTTTAGCATTCTTTGAAATCTCAGAGCACTGCCGTTGAAGGCAAATGCGTGGATGTTGGGAGGGGCTTGATCTCCCGTGAAGAGCGAGGGAGACTTGGACAGGCTTGGATGGCTCAGAAGGATGTGCCAACATGCACCGCAGAGAGTGTGTGTGTGTGTGTGCAGGGGTGTGTGCACGCCTTTGTGGGCATGTGTGTGGACACATGGGTGTGAGGGTTTGGCAGGAAGGTAAGTGGGCTGCATTTAGTTATCAGGACGAGCAGGAGAGGGGCCGGAGGCCGAGGACAGGGGTGTGCAGTCAGATCCCCGTGGCCTCTGTTTGCCGGGCAGAGGAGATGGGTCAGGAGAGTGCCTTGGGTCCAGACTTGCACAGGTTGGCTTTGGTTCAGGGGATCACACAGCACCCCCTCCTGCTCTCGGAAGTCTCTCCCAGGTACTATTTGGTCATCCTCTCTAAGAACGAACGGAAGCCCTTCCAGGCTCAGGCGTCCCGAGCTGGGCAGCTGAGTGGACCTAGTTACACTCCTCCTGTTTTCCTGGTCCTGCCCAGGAGCCCAACCTGGCTTCACCCTTTTCCTTTTCCCTCGGAGTCCAGCTCCTGTTGCTGAGTCTTGTGTCTCTTTCCCAGGTGGCCTGCTGAGGACACGTATCCCCCAACTAGTGGACGCTCCAGACTGCAGTGACCGGGCACCAGGGCCGTGGCTTTCTTCTGATTGCTCTGCTCATCATCCTAACTGGGGGTCCCCGGACCAAGAGCCCCTCTTCCCTGAGAGCAGGTGCCCTTCCCAGGGGGATGACGCACACAGGCATCAAGACAATATCGGATCGCTTTCCGGGAGTTGTCTGTTCAAGGAGCACGAGGGCCATTGTTGTTTTATATTCAGGATGCAAATAGCTCTGTGTCTTGACCAGCTTCAAGGAAAGCTTTGAAAACATCCAAACAGAACGCTCTCTGAAAACGCACTTCCATCACTGTCTCCCAGACATCCTGATGATCTAAGCATCTCTGTCAGCGGTCTTCTTTCCTCTCTTCCCTGTTATGCATGACAATGACCCAGCGCGTGTTAGAGGTCCTTCTCCCCGCCCTTCTCCAGACTCTGACGGGCTGGAAGCGGGCACTGGGCGACTGTCTTTGAATGCTGTGTGGATGCTATGGGCTGAGGGCATTTAATGATGATGAGGATATTAGATGCAGCCATCGGGGACCCTGGGCTTTGAGATCGGAGTTAGGGCGGCTGAGAGGCCTACCCACCCCAGCAGCCTCACACTCCAGGCTTTTCCATACAACGTACTGGAGAAAACCAGAACTGATGACTAACATCTGCATTGAAACTTGATTCCAAATTTATAAAACTTGAGCTGGCATTTCAACATCTGACACTTTCTGACCCACCGTCTTCCCAGTCATGTCTTTTCTTTTTTGATTGCAGTCTAATTGCTTTGCAATGTTGGATTAGTTTCTGCTGTACAACAAAGTAAATCGGCCATAGGCGCACAGATATCCTCCCCTCTTGAGTCTCCGTCCCACCCTCCC
>SJYW01033859.1:120284-143702 GCA_006410735.1 Raphicerus campestris | reverse complement strand
ACCCTCCCGCCCCACCTCTCCCACGACCTCTGGGTCATCATAGAGCACTGAGCGGAGGGCCCCGTGCCTCACAGCAGCTGCCGCTAGCTGTCTGCTTCACGCGTGCGCGTGGGTTTAGCCTTGCCGAGCACCCACCCCACTGGTCTGGCTCAGTCACTGACCCGCAGAGGCGCCACTGCAATCAGAGCTGGGTCTGAGTGCCTCCCTCCACTTGGTAGTTGGATGACCTTGGGGGAGAAACGTCACCTTTTGGAACTTGAGTATCTTCACATGTGAACTGCTGGGAGGTGGGCAGGACAGTGGGGAGAGGACCTGCTTGTTCTGGGTTATCCCCAGCACCCACTGATCAGGCCTAAGTGTCTGCCCGGGGGGGTTGGCCCCTGAGACACATAGACCAGAGGAAGTGCTCTGAATCCTGTGGAGCAGACCGGTCACCTTGGAAGGGGGCCTTCCTCTAGTCCCAGCACGCCGAGTCCGTGTTACATTAGCCCAGGTTCACTGATGTGGTCCATGAGCAGGGGTCTGGGCTCCTCTGCCCTCTCAGGGGCCCAGATGCCCATGTGTGTGTGCGTGTGTGTGCTCTGTGCGCAGTCGTGTCTGACCCTTTGTGACCCCGTGGACTATAGCCCACCAGGCTCCTCTGTCCGTGGGATTCTCCAGGCCAGAATACTGGAGTGGGTTGCCATGCCCTTCTTCAGGGGATCTTCCTGATCCAGGGGTCAAACTCGCATCTCCCACATTGCAGGTGGATTCTTTATCTCTGGCCACCAGCAAAGCAGATGCCCATAGTATGCCCCACACAACTCCATCCTACTTTCTGCCTAGATCTCATCTAGATCCAGGAACCGTTTCCCAACTGTATTTCTGAAAAATCCAAAGACCTGCACTTGGTCCTTTTGACTCTCTGGGAAATGATTCCCAGTCCTTTCTCGATGAGCTGTGTGTGCTTTACTTGCGAGTCTTTCTGCCCAACACCCAGGCCAGTTCTGCAGATGAGTGATCCCTGTGAGCGTTGTGCTAGATAGGATAGCTTGTGCATGCACTGACTTTAAGGAGGTGGGATTTCTCAAGTAGGTACATTGCATGGTTGGAGCAGTGACTGATGAACTGCTACAGGTTGAAGAGTGATGGATTCATATTTTTAGTTTTCTGGCTGCAGAATTGACTGTTGTAAGAAGTCATGGGTAAATGTTTCTTTTGCAAAAATTAAAGCGCATTTGTTAGGACTCAATACCCAGCACATGAAAACTTGATCATAGTCACTTTCTACTTCATACACATTCAATTTTTAAAAAATTAGGTAAGAGCACCGACTTAGGGCTTCCCCAGTGGCTCAGCAGTAAAGAATCTGCCTGCAGTGAAGGAGCTGCTGGAGACACGGGTTTAATCCCTGGGTCAGGAAGATTCCCTGGAAGAGGGCATGGCAACCCACTCCAGTATTCTTGTCTGGAGAATCCCCACGGACAGAGGAGCCTAGTGGCCTACAGTCCATAGGGCTGCAGTCACACACGACTGAAATGACTTTGTATGCCTGTACACTACTTTAAACAATTGTTTATTGATTTATTTTCGGCTGTGCTGGCCGTCTGCTGCTGCGAGGACTTTCTCTAGCTGCAGCAGCAGGGGCTTCTCTCTGGTCACAGTGCCGGAGCTTCTCCACGGGCTCTGGGCATACAGGCTTCAGGAGCTGTGCCGCACAGGTTTAGGTGGCCCACAGCATGTGGGATCTTCCTGGGCCAGGGATCAAACCCGTGTCCCTTGCATTGGCTGGTGGGTTCGTTACCACTGAGCCACCTGGAAAGCCCTCACAGAAACTTGTTGTTGCTGTTCAGTCACTCAAATCGTGTCCAACTTTTTGCGACCCCATGGACTGCAGCACACCAGACTTTCCTGTCTATCACCATCTCCCGGAGCTTGCTCAAACTCATGTCCATTGAGTCCGTGATGCCATCCAACCATCTCCTCCTCTGTCGTCCCCTTCTCTTCCCACCTTCAATCTTCCCCAGCATCAAGTTCTTTTCCAATGAGTCAGCTCTTCGCATCAGGTGGCCAAAGTATTGGAGTTTCAGCTTCAGCGGCGGTCTTTCCAATGAATATTCAGGACTGATTTCCTTTAAGATGGACTGATTTGAACTTCTTGCAGTCCAAGGGACTCTCAAGAGTCTTCTCCAACACCACAAGTTCAAAAGCATCAATTCTTTTGGTTCAGTCTTCTTTATGGTCCAACTCTCACATCCATCCATGACTGCTGGAAAACCATAGCTTTGAATAGATGGACCTTTGTCAGCAAAGTGATGTCTCTGCTTTTCAATAAATACGTTGCTTGTCACAGCTGTTCCTCCAAGAGCAAGGCCCATCCTTCTGGATCCTCCTGTCTCCTCTCTATCGCAGGTGGCCCAGAGTAGCCAGATCAGGTGACAAGTGTGTACAGAAGGGTTAATTCCCCGCTAGATGGATGTGGACCGATTGCAAACAGAAGACAGGCGTAGGCTGGGGGATGGGACAGACTCGTCTTCCTTCCTCTCCTACTCTGAGGCATGCTCTCGCTGCCGGTCCCAGAAAGGCGACGTCGCAGCTCTAACCTGCTTGTCACTTTCAGGACGCCTCAGGAAACCTCGGGCCGAGTCTCGCTCCCCGTGCCTCGCTCCCCGTGACCACAGGGTGGCAGTATTGCACACAGCGCTGTTGGGTGATGCTTTGATAGGTTGGTTGGTTTTGCAGGATTTCACATTCCAGGCGCAGCTCGGAGGGGAGAAGATTTGGGGTGGCAGTGTTCCTTCAGGCATGAATCAAGCCATCTTTGGTAGAAGCAGAGCTGCGTGGCCACACGGCTCCCACCTGGGAGGGTCAGCCAGGAGACCAGCAGCTCTTGTCAGGGGTCCTCCCTTCGGATTGTTTGTGGCTTTAAGACAAGTTTGATTCACACACCTCTGAAAGAGACAGTAGTGAGACTCCCTGTGGGTCCCCAGTGGGCAGTGGAATTCTCATTCCTGTATGGCTCCTTGTCTCCACTCGTCACATATGAAAGGACTAACCTTTTACTGTGGCACTGTTTAAAATTTTTGAAAACAAAAAGTGCAATACAATATCTTCTTTACCTTGTTTAAGGTAAAGTTTTTTTTTTAAACAAAATCCAGAAATGCTCACTATGAATCAAAGGAACGATGCATTTAATTATTTAAATTGTTTATTTATTACATTTATTTATTTAATAATTTTACTTATTACTAACAATAATTTCTGTTTATTTAAAAGCATAACAAAAATGAAAAGAACCCACAGAAACTGAGAAGGTATTTAGAACACACAGAGTAAATTGATTATGATCAGATATCATTATCAGGATCACATGATAATATATTATCAGAATACATTAAAACATTTTATAAAACATTTCTTTAATATCATCAGAATACATAAAAACATTTATAAAACAAAAAGCAATAGATAAAAACTGGGCAAAAATCATGGATGGCCATTTTACTGTAAGGGGAGAAGAACCGGCCTATAAAAATAGAAGACAGATTCCAGTGCATCATTGATCAGGTTGCCAGAGTGAAGGGAGCGGACACTGCTAAATGGCTGAAAGGATCTGAGCCAAGAACTTGTCGTACTCATTGCTGGTGGGAAGATTATCTAGGACAATTGTTTTAAAAATATTCATGTTTTCTTGTAAGTCGAACATTTGCAGTCCTTGTGATCAGAAGCTATCTCATCCCTAGATACATAATCAAGAAAATTTCTTTGACATACACACTGGAAGACATGTACAGTAATGTCTATAGCAGCAGGATTCGTAATGTGGAAAAACTGGGAGCCGATCAAATTCCCACAGACAAAGGAGCAGACTGCAGACTGACCTTAAGAGAGAAAGTTCATACCTCAGGGGTGGCTTCATGAAGGAAGGTCACATCTGTATGTGAGGTGTGAGTGCTGTTTGCTGTGTGTTGAGGGGATACAAAGGCTGTCAGCTACCTGTTCCCCCAAAACACCACCTGTAAGGTGTGTTGAACCAGAGGAGCTCAGTGTATCAGCCATGGGACAGAACCCCCCAACAGTCTTGGGGTCGCCTCACAGGGAGCAAGTCCAGGGGACACAGCCACAGGGATTTAGTGCCCTGGCGGCAAGACTTTCAGGGGGTCTGTGTGATGGCTCATTGTGCGTGTCAACACGACTGACCATCGGGTGTCCAGATCAAACATCATTTCTGGCTTTGTCGGAGAGAGTCTTTCTGGATGAGATTAGCATTTGAATCAGTGGACTCAGTAAAGTAGACGGTCCTCCCCGGTGTGAGTGGTCCTCTCCTGGTTCACTGAAGTCCTGAAGTGAACAAAAATGAACAAAGGAAGAATTTGCCCCCCTTTCCCACCTCACTGGTTGAGAGGGGGTGTTTCATTGTCTCCAGCCCTCAGCTCAGCTCAGTTCAGTTGCTCAGTCTTGTCCGACTCTTTGTGACCCATCTGTGTGATCGGCAGCACACTAGGCCTCCCTGTCCATCACTAACTCCCTGAGTTCACTCAAACTCAGGTCCACTGAGTCGGTGATGCCACCCAACCATCTCATCCTCTGTCGTCCCCTTCTCCTCCCACCATCAATCTTTCCCAGCATCAGAGTCTTTTCCAACGAGTCAGCTCTTCACATCAAGTGGCCAAAGTATTGGAGCTTCAGCTTCAGCANTATTTTTAGTTTTCTGGCTGCAGAATTGACTGTTGTAAGAAGTCATGGGTAAATGTTTCTTTTGCAAAAATTAAAGCGCATTTGTTAGGACTCAATACCCAGCACATGAAAACTTGATCATAGTCACTTTCTACTTCATACACATTCAATTTTTAAAAAATTAGGTAAGAGCACCGACTTAGGGCTTCCCCAGTGGCTCAGCAGTAAAGAATCTGCCTGCAGTGAAGGAGCTGCTGGAGACACGGGTTTAATCCCTGGGTCAGGAAGATTCCCTGGAAGAGGGCATGGCAACCCACTCCAGTATTCTTGTCTGGAGAATCCCCACGGACAGAGGAGCCTAGTGGCCTACAGTCCATAGGGCTGCAGTCACACACGACTGAAATGACTTTGTATGCCTGTACACTACTTTAAACAATTGTTTATTGATTTATTTTCGGCTGTGCTGGCCGTCTGCTGCTGCGAGGACTTTCTCTAGCTGCAGCAGCAGGGGCTTCTCTCTGGTCACAGTGCCGGAGCTTCTCCGCGGGCTCTGGGCATACAGGCTTCAGGAGCTGTGCCGCACAGGTTTAGGTGGCCCACAGCATGTGGGATCTTCCTGGGCCAGGGATCAAACCCGTGTCCCTTGCATTGGCTGGTGGGTTCGTTACCACTGAGCCACCTGGAAAGCCCTCACAGAAACTTGTTGTTGCTGTTCAGTCACTCAAATCGTGTCCAACTTTTTGCGACCCCATGGACTGCAGCACACCAGACTTTCCTGTCTATCACCATCTCCCGGAGCTTGCTCAAACTCATGTCCATTGAGTCCGTGATGCCATCCAACCATCTCCTCCTCTGTCGTCCCCTTCTCTTCCCACCTTCAATCTTCCCCAGCATCAAGTTCTTTTCCAATGAGTCAGCTCTTCGCATCAGGTGGCCAAAGTATTGGAGTTTCAGCTTCAGCGGCGGTCTTTCCAATGAATATTCAGGACTGATTTCCTTTAAGATGGACTGATTTGAACTTCTTGCAGTCCAAGGGACTCTCAAGAGTCTTCTCCAACACCACAAGTTCAAAAGCATCAATTCTTTTGGTTCAGTCTTCTTTATGGTCCAACTCTCACATCCATCCATGACTGCTGGAAAACCATAGCTTTGAATAGATGGACCTTTGTCAGCAAAGTGATGTCTCTGCTTTTCAATAAATACGTTGCTTGTCACAGCTGTTCCTCCAAGAGCAAGGCCCATCCTTCTGGATCCTCCTGTCTCCTCTCTATCGCAGGTGGCCCAGAGTAGCCAGATCAGGTGACAAGTGTGTACAGAAGGGTTAATTCCCCGCTAGATGGATGTGGACCGATTGCAAACAGAAGACAGGCGTAGGCTGGGGGATGGGACAGACTCGTCTTCCTTCCTCTCCTACTCTGAGGCATGCTCTCGCTGCCGGTCCCAGAAAGGCGACGTCGCAGCTCTAACCTGCTTGTCACTTTCAGGACGCCTCAGGAAACCTCGGGCCGAGTCTCGCTCCCCGTGCCTCGCTCCCCGTGACCACAGGGTGGCAGTATTGCACACAGCGCTGTTGGGTGATGCTTTGATAGGTTGGTTGGTTTTGCAGGATTTCACATTCCAGGCGCAGCTCGGAGGGGAGAAGATTTGGGGTGGCAGTGTTCCTTCAGGCATGAATCAAGCCATCTTTGGTAGAAGCAGAGCTGCGTGGCCACACGGCTCCCACCTGGGAGGGTCAGCCAGGAGACCAGCAGCTCTTGTCAGGGGTCCTCCCTTCGGATTGTTTGTGGCTTTAAGACAAGTTTGATTCACACACCTCTGAAAGAGACAGTAGTGAGACTCCCTGTGGGTCCCCAGTGGGCAGTGGAATTCTCATTCCTGTATGGCTCCTTGTCTCCACTCGTCACATATGAAAGGACTAACCTTTTACTGTGGCACTGTTTAAAATTTTTGAAAACAAAAAGTGCAATACAATATCTTCTTTACCTTGTTTAAGGTAAAGTTTTTTTTTTAAACAAAATCCAGAAATGCTCACTATGAATCAAAGGAACGATGCATTTAATTATTTAAATTGTTTATTTATTACATTTATTTATTTAATAATTTTACTTATTACTAACAATAATTTCTGTTTATTTAAAAGCATAACAAAAATGAAAAGAACCCACAGAAACTGAGAAGGTATTTAGAACACACAGAGTAAATTGATTATGATCAGATATCATTATCAGGATCACATGATAATATATTATCAGAATACATTAAAACATTTTATAAAACATTTCTTTAATATCATCAGAATACATAAAAACATTTATAAAACAAAAAGCAATAGATAAAAACTGGGCAAAAATCATGGATGGCCATTTTACTGTAAGGGGAGAAGAACCGGCCTATAAAAATAGAAGACAGATTCCAGTGCATCATTGATCAGGTTGCCAGAGTGAAGGGAGCGGACACTGCTAAATGGCTGAAAGGATCTGAGCCAAGAACTTGTCGTACTCATTGCTGGTGGGAAGATTATCTAGGACAATTGTTTTAAAAATATTCATGTTTTCTTGTAAGTCGAACATTTGCAGTCCTTGTGATCAGAAGCTATCTCATCCCTAGATACATAATCAAGAAAATTTCTTTGACATACACACTGGAAGACATGTACAGTAATGTCTATAGCAGCAGGATTCGTAATGTGGAAAAACTGGGAGCCGATCAAATTCCCACAGACAAAGGAGCAGACTGCAGACTGACCTTAAGAGAGAAAGTTCATACCTCAGGGGTGGCTTCATGAAGGAAGGTCACATCTGTATGTGAGGTGTGAGTGCTGTTTGCTGTGTGTTGAGGGGATACAAAGGCTGTCAGCTACCTGTTCCCCCAAAACACCACCTGTAAGGTGTGTTGAACCAGAGGAGCTCAGTGTATCAGCCATGGGACAGAACCCCCCAACAGTCTTGGGGTCGCCTCACAGGGAGCAAGTCCAGGGGACACAGCCACAGGGATTTAGTGCCCTGGCGGCAAGACTTTCAGGGGGTCTGTGTGATGGCTCATTGTGCGTGTCAACACGACTGACCATCGGGTGTCCAGATCAAACATCATTTCTGGCTTTGTCGGAGAGAGTCTTTCTGGATGAGATTAGCATTTGAATCAGTGGACTCAGTAAAGTAGACGGTCCTCCCCGGTGTGAGTGGTCCTCTCCTGGTTCACTGAAGTCCTGAAGTGAACAAAAATGAACAAAGGAAGAATTTGCCCCCCTTTCCCACCTCACTGGTTGAGAGGGGGTGTTTCATTGTCTCCAGCCCTCAGCTCAGCTCAGTTCAGTTGCTCAGTCTTGTCCGACTCTTTGTGACCCATCTGTGTGATCGGCAGCACACTAGGCCTCCCTGTCCATCACTAACTCCCTGAGTTCACTCAAACTCAGGTCCACTGAGTCGGTGATGCCACCCAACCATCTCATCCTCTGTCGTCCCCTTCTCCTCCCACCATCAATCTTTCCCAGCATCAGAGTCTTTTCCAACGAGTCAGCTCTTCACATCAAGTGGCCAAAGTATTGGAGCTTCAGCTTCAGCATTGGTCCTTCCAATGAACACCCAGGACTGATCTCCTTTAGGATGGACTGATTGGATCTCCTTGCAGTCCAAGGGACTCTTAAGAGACTTCCCCAACACCACAATTCTTTGGTGCTCAGCTTCCAACTCTCACATCCATTCATGACTACTGGAAAAACCATAACTTTGACTAGATGGACCTTTGTTGGCAAACTAATGTCTCTGCTTTTTAATATGCTGTCTAGGTGGGTCATAGCTTTTCTTCCAAAGAGCAAGTGTCTTTTAATTTCATGGCTGCAGTTACCATCTTCAGTTATTTTGGAGCCCCCCAAAATAAAGTCTGTCACTGTTTCCATTGTTTCCCCATATATTTGGCATGAAGTGATGCCATAATCTTAGTTTTCTGAATGCTGAGTTTTAAGTCAACTTTTTCACTCTTCTCTCACTTTCCTCCAGTCCTCAGATTGGAATTTGTTGGCTTGGCCAAAAGTTCATTTGGATTTTTCCATAGTATCTTTCAAAAAACCTGAAACGAGTTTTCTTTTGGGCAACCCAATACACCATCAACTCTTCAGGTTCTCAGGTCTTGGACTCTGACTGAATTATCCCTTCCATTTTCCTGAGGCTCTAGCTTGAGGACATCAGATGAAGGGAATTCTCAGCTTCCATAATCATGTGAACCAATTTCTTATAGTAAATCTATGTTATTAAGAACATATTTCATATAATATGAAATCTGTGTCTGTCTACCCATCTATCTATCATCTATCTCTCTGTCTATCTTCCATTTCTTACTGGTTCTCCTTCTCTGGAGAACCCTAACTAATATAGTCAACTAGAATTCCCTGGTGGCTCAGTGGTAAAGAATCTGCCTGCAATGCAGGAGACATGGGCTTGATCCCTGGGTTGGGAAGATCCCCTGGAGAAGGAAATGGCAACCACTCCAGTATTCTTGTCTGGAGAATTCCATGGGTGGAGGAGTCTGGGGAGGCTACAGTCCATGGGGTCCCAAAGAGTTGGACGTGATGGAACATCTAACACACGCACATACAGGATATTGATTGCTAATGGGGAAATTTTATATTGTGATAGCTTTAGATTGGTGAGCACGAAGCGGTGAAGGTTTTGGAGACAGTGTTAATGAACAAGATGTAAATCTTGAGAAGTCAGGTTTTTTTAGTTGGTTTACAGAGAAATATTTCTGTCCTTGAAACAAGCATCTGAGACGATTTTTGCCAGACTTGACTATGTTGTTGAGCAAGCAACTAGAAAGCATTTTTCTCCCAGAATTTTTCTCAGAATTGTTTGGCATAGCAATAAAATGTTGGTTTTAGTTCTTCCTCTTCCCTTCTGGCGGTTCTTCAGCCCAGCGAGAGGATGGACCGTTATCATCTGGGGACGTGACCGAGCCTGATCTGTACCACTGTCTGCCGTGTCGTGCTCACAGGTAGAGTTTATGACATGAGTGGTTCTAACGTTTTTTAAAAAAATTTTTTATGTGGATCATTTCGAAAGTGTTTATTGAATTTTGCTAGAATATTGCCTGTTTTATGTGTTGGTTTTTTGGCCGCGTGGTGAGGTATGTGGGGTCTTACTTCCATGACCAGGGATCAAACCTGCAACCCCTTGCATTAGAAGGTGAAGTCTGAACCGCTGGACCATCAAGGGGCCCCTGCCCTGACATCTATACGGGTCAGAGCTCCTTGGCTTTTGTTAGGAGACACCTGTTGGATCCTTTGGTTGCACAGTGGCTGTGTGGCAGCAACAATAACCACACACTTGAGATCATGGCCCAAACCAACCCTGTGAGAAGGGCCATGGTCAGAGCCTGTAGCCCACATCTGAACAAAATACCCCAGTTAACCCCCCAAAGAGATCTCATCCCCAAACCAAAGAGCGCCCTGAGGGTATTAACTAAATTACCTAATTTCCCAAAACCACTCTTTTCCAGACGTTTTTTCCATTAAAAAAATCCAAGATATCTGCAGACGCATAATCATGTTCTCGCCGTATGGTAGGATGCGTTCTGTCTCAATCGGTCAGGCCGTATCGAAATGCTGTGTGTTTATTTTCATGGACGTCCTTTCAAGAGGATGATCCTGCAGGCAGGAAACAGAGTACAGAGGAAACAGACTCTCCTGTGGTTCACAGGTCAGAGTCAATAGGCTTTTGTGATGCAAATCCAAAACCATTCATTAGGAACGTGATAATATGTTTCAATTCAAACATACCTGAAGCTATGGTACTAGTTACAGGATGGCCACGTTTTAAAGCCACCCACCAAGTGTGGTTCTTGCCAGGTGAAGGATTTGGGGACAAGAGATCATCAGACAGATGGAAACAAAAGAGCTTTGGGTGGAGCCTGAGTAATGCTCCTTCCCTAAGCTCTGTGGGCGTGAGCAGCCTCTAAGTAGACAGCAACTGTTTCTGTGCTCCTTTACAGACTGTCTTTTTGTTAAAGTTCAACCACAAAGGCATAGCCTATAAAAGGCACGGAATGCTGACAGAAAGCTCTTTTTCTACGTACCGTGTGATAGACGATTTTAGAGTTTTGGCTGTCCATCCTGTTGTGTTGCTGGCAATCTCAGGAGTGCTTACTGTTTGAATCCAATTACCAAGGAACCCAACTGACATTAAAAGAAAGAAGTAGCAAAGGAAGCTGGAGACAAAGAAAGAAAAGTGAAGATAAACCAAGAGGTTCGTTTGATTACATATTTTGGCTAAATTATTGATGCATTTTATTTCCAAACTGGGTTTGTACCAAGGAGAAGCAAAAGATGCAAAATTATGTATTAATGACAGGGATCTTACAAGTAGCATAGTTAACAGACGAAAAGCATCTCCTAATGGTCCATACTCTTACAGTAAACTCAGAGAAAAGCAAAGCAAAGGCATTAAGTTAAAGTATGAGAATGAGTGGTTCAAATTATCTGCAACTCATTCAATGGATCTTGGTTGAATCTGTCTACTTCGTGCTGATGTCCACTTGATGTGGAAGTTTTTGATGGAAGCTGTTTTCTCCTGATTGAATATCTGTTTTTAGAAAATTCTGACCAATTTCCAGCTTAAGGTTTCCATACAGGACAGATTTTCAGTTACTATAAACTGTCTTGTCTATTTGTTGGGGGGTGGGGTTGGTGAAGGGCAAGTGTATATTCAAGGATCGAACCCTCGAGATATTTTTCTGCTGTGCTACGTAACAAGGTAAGATTGTATCTCTCAGGCTTTGGGACCATCTTTCTCAGACGCGTCTTAAAATCAGTTTTCCAGGTTTGAGANCTGTTTGTTGGGGGTGGGGTTGGTGAAGGGCAAGTGTATATTCAAGGATCGAACCCTCGAGATATTTTTCTGCTGTGCTGTGTAACAAGGTAAAATTGTATCTCTCAGGCTTTGGGACCATCTTTCTCAGATGCATCTTAAAATCAATTTTCCAGGTTTGAGATTATGCAGGAGTTGCTCAGGAGACTGGTGAGTGAAGGGTACTCATGCCTGTGGATGATAGGCCTGGATTTATTATGTGAGCCCTTTGCAGTATTTCTCTAAGTGTTCTTACCAGAGATCACAATCTAGAACCAGAAAGAAAACTACAGGTGACCTTTGAACAATGTGCGGGGGGGTTAATCCGAGTATAACTTAGAGCTGCCTCTCTGTATCCAAAGTTCCTGCATTTGTGGATTCAACCAACCATGGGCCGTGTGGCACTGCCGTATTTACTACTGAAAAATGCTCGCCTATCAGTGGACCCACGCTGCTCAAGCCCATATTGTTCAAGAATCAACTCTACTACAGTCCTGGGCTAACCCATGACTAACTCACAGTAATTAGTCACAGAAGGGGGTTTAGGGAATTTGATATGCATGTAGAAATGAAAACATAGTCTTAAATAACCAATGGGTCGAAGAAGACATGCCAAGGAAATTAGAAAATACTTTGAGAGGAGTGAAAACAAAGCACAGCGTATCCAAACAAGGTATTGAAGTAGTCCTTAGGAATTTGGAGTCGGAAATTTCCACCCTGGAAGGGAAAGATCTTGTGTTTTAGCCTAACTTTCCAACTTAAGACGCTTACAGAAGAAGGGCAAACTAGGTCCAAATAAGCAGGAGGAAGAGGATAATAATAGAGTGGAGAATAATAAAATAAACCAGAGAAAATCAGAAAACCAACACAAGGAAAGTTGGTCTTTTGAAAAGATCCAGAAAATTGACAAATCTTGAGTTAGATTAACTGAGAAAAAAAGAGATAATTCAAACTAGTAAAACCAGGACTGAAGAGGGGGCATTGCTACTGACCTTGTAGAAAGAAAAAGAATAACAGGGGGAAAAATTGTATGCCAATGTTAGATAACTTAGATGAAATAGAAAAATTTCTAGAAAGACACAGATTGCCAAAACTGACTCAGAAGAATTTAAAAAAATCTGAAAAGACCTATAGCAAATAAAAAGATTAAATTAGCAATTTAAAGCTTCCCACCCCCAAAAGTACACTATCCAAATTCTATAAAGCATTATGAAATTAATGCCAGTTCTTTACAAACTCTTCCAAAAAAATAGAAGAGTCTGGAACACTCCCCACTAATTTTATATGGTCAGGATTACCCTGATATGAAAATCAGACAAAGACCTTTCAAAACAAGGAAACTATAGTCCAATACCTCTAATGACTATAGACTGGTGGTATAAATGACCCTGGTCATCTATAAAAGCTTTTCAATAACACTGTACCAGGCTTGGAGCCAATAGCAAAGAAAGACCAGCTCGAGGCCCATTCTCTGGCTTGTAAATTTCATCTTATAGATTTCAAATAGCAAGTGACAAGAACAGAGGGAAAACAGAGATAAGAACAGAAAAACAGATGTGATTCTGCCAAAGACGAGAATGTACAAATTGGACCAGATAATCAAAGGATTCCTCAAGAGGGCAGAATTCTGGTGCCTGGGGGACAAAGGAAACTCGGCATTTGGGAGCTTGACAGAGAGAAGTCACAGCTCAGACCTGTGTGTGTGGTTCTGGGGCCTCAGAGGGGTGTGCTGCTCTGAGTGGGGATTGTGGAGTCAGGGCAGTGAGATAGTCTCAGTTGGATTTTGGCAAAATCCCCAAGATTATCAGCTGTCGATTTTCTAAGAGGCCACCATGAAAGTGGAAGTGAAAGTCGCTCAGTCGTATCAGACTCTTTGCAACACCATGGACTATACAGTCCATGGAATTCTCCAGGCCAGAATACTGGAATGTGTAGACTTTCTCTTCTCCAGGGGATCTTCCAAACCCAGGGACTGAACCCAAGTCTCCTGCATTGCAGACAGATTCTTTACCAGCTGAGTCACAAGGGAAGCCCAAGAATGCTGCAGTGGGTAGCCTATCCCTTCTCCAGCGGATCTTCCTGACCCAGGAATCGAACTGGGGTCTTCTTCACTGCAGGTGGATTCTTTACTAACCGAGCAATTAAATGCATCAAACTAGCAAAACAAAACTGCAGTTAGGGAGAACACTGCCTTGACAGAATCTGGCAGTGTCTGAGAAGACGGAATCTGGGAGTCTGTTTGTGGGGTTGGGGTCTGGGTTGAGTGATTTTAAAGGGTTCTTGCAAGAAGGGCAGCTGATATTAGACAGAGTCTATGATCGCTTCAGGTAGGNAATGAAAACATAGTCTTAAATAACCAATGGGTCGAAGAAGACATGCCAAGGAAATTAGAAAATACTTTGAGAGGAGTGAAAACAAAGCACAGCGTATCCAAACAAGGTATTGAAGTAGTCCTTAGGAATTTGGAGTCGGAAATTTCCACCCTGGAAGGGAAAGATCTTGTGTTTTAGCCTAACTTTCCAACTTAAGACGCTTACAGAAGAAGGGCAAACTAGGTCCAAATAAGCAGGAGGAAGAGGATAATAATAGAGTGGAGAATAATAAAATAAACCAGAGAAAATCAGAAAACCAACACAAGGAAAGTTGGTCTTTTGAAAAGATCCAGAAAATTGACAAATCTTGAGTTAGATTAACTGAGAAAAAAAGAGATAATTCAAACTAGTAAAACCAGGACTGAAGAGGGGGCATTGCTACTGACCTTGTAGAAAGAAAAAGAATAACAGGGGGAAAAATTGTATGCCAATGTTAGATAACTTAGATGAAATAGAAAAATTTCTAGAAAGACACAGATTGCCAAAACTGACTCAGAAGAATTTAAAAAAATCTGAAAAGACCTATAGCAAATAAAAAGATTAAATTAGCAATTTAAAGCTTCCCACCCCCAAAAGTACACTATCCAAATTCTATAAAGCATTATGAAATTAATGCCAGTTCTTTACAAACTCTTCCAAAAAAATAGAAGAGTCTGGAACACTCCCCACTAATTTTATATGGTCAGGATTACCCTGATATGAAAATCAGACAAAGACCTTTCAAAACAAGGAAACTATAGTCCAATACCTCTAATGACTATAGACTGGTGGTATAAATGACCCTGGTCATCTATAAAAGCTTTTCAATAACACTGTACCAGGCTTGGAGCCAATAGCAAAGAAAGACCAGCTCGAGGCCCATTCTCTGGCTTGTAAATTTCATCTTATAGATTTCAAATAGCAAGTGACAAGAACAGAGGGAAAACAGAGATAAGAACAGAAAAACAGATGTGATTCTGCCAAAGACGAGAATGTACAAATTGGACCAGATAATCAAAGGATTCCTCAAGAGGGCAGAATTCTGGTGCCTGGGGGACAAAGGAAACTCGGCATTTGGGAGCTTGACAGAGAGAAGTCACAGCTCAGACCTGTGTGTGTGGTTCTGGGGCCTCAGAGGGGTGTGCTGCTCTGAGTGGGGATTGTGGAGTCAGGGCAGTGAGATAGTCTCAGTTGGATTTTGGCAAAATCCCCAAGATTATCAGCTGTCGATTTTCTAAGAGGCCACCATGAAAGTGGAAGTGAAAGTCGCTCAGTCGTATCAGACTCTTTGCAACACCATGGACTATACAGTCCATGGAATTCTCCAGGCCAGAATACTGGAATGTGTAGACTTTCTCTTCTCCAGGGGATCTTCCAAACCCAGGGACTGAACCCAAGTCTCCTGCATTGCAGACAGATTCTTTACCAGCTGAGTCACAAGGGAAGCCCAAGAATGCTGCAGTGGGTAGCCTATCCCTTCTCCAGCGGATCTTCCTGACCCAGGAATCGAACTGGGGTCTTCTTCACTGCAGGTGGATTCTTTACTAACCGAGCAATTAAATGCATCAAACTAGCAAAACAAAACTGCAGTTAGGGAGAACACTGCCTTGACAGAATCTGGCAGTGTCTGAGAAGACGGAATCTGGGAGTCTGTTTGTGGGGTTGGGGTCTGGGTTGAGTGATTTTAAAGGGTTCTTGCAAGAAGGGCAGCTGATATTAGACAGAGTCTATGATCGCTTCAGGTAGGTGGGCCCAGCAGGGTGGAGTTCTTGGTGTGAATATTGATGAGCCAGCTGTTAGTTTTAACAAGGAGGCTATCTAGATGGTTCAGTGTCTTTGCTATTTTTCCAGAAAATACTTGCCTCTGGAAAATAAGTCATTTTTGCCTCATCCGAGAGTTGCTTAAGACAGAATGGGGAAATATGTCTTTTCCCAGAAGGGTGTATATCACCATGGTTCTCTGAGAATGACGACCGTGCTTGACAAATCAAACCAGGAGAAAATGAACTTCTACATTATGGAAATAAGCAAAAGACACCCAAATGAGAGTGACTGGAGGCTATTTATTCAGAGTTTGCAGTAGCAACAGAGCCAACTGCTGTCACCCGTTTGCTGAGACACAAAGGAAGTTTTCTAAGATTTATTTAATTCCTTGTTTATTTTTGGCTGCCCTGATTACATTGTCATTGCTGCATGTGGGCTTTCTCTGGTTGCAGCGTGGGCTTCTCATCGTGGTGGCTTCCCTTTTTGCAGAGCAGGAACTCAGGCGCACTGGCTCAGTAGATGGGGTGCACGGGCTGAGTTGTCCTGCGGCAAATGGGAACTTCCTAGACCAGATGTCCCCTGCGCTGGCAGGCAGATTCTTAACCACTGGACCACCAGGGACACCCTCAAAGGAAGTCTTATAGTAAAAAAAGGAAGGCTTCAGGTATGCTCTGATTGGAGGTTGATGGCCCAGGAAAGCTGGAAGCTGGCAAACTAGAAAGACGTGGCATTTTATATCATTGGTTTGGGGGCATACTTGGCTTTTTCTTGTTGGCGCAGGGCTGGAGAGGGCAGAAAGCATGAGGACGGGGGTCTCCCACTGACACTGACCATTTGGCATGATGGCTGCAGAGGCTGTGGTTAGCTTTCCAGGCTGGTTGCCGCAGAGCCTGTGGGCCAGAGTTCTGAGGTCCTGGTGGTCTGGCCACTATCCATTTGTGTATTCAGCCTTCTGACGTGGGCAGGAGAGTGTGTTGGCCTCAGTTCTCAATTGGAAATAACCCCAAAGGGTATAGCGGTGATGAAAGACTTGCTTTTAAATTGTCGAGCTAGGGATGGTCCAAGATGTCAGAATTTCTGAGTGTGAGTAGTGTGTACAGGTCAAACTAAAATAAGCTTTTGAGCCAGGATTCTTGAAAAGTTTGTGGACTTTTTCATATAAATGGGAACAGTAAGTGAGTATGGAAGCGTTATTGTATGTCAGTGGCGGACCGCATTATTTTAAAATGAGTCTAGGTTAGCCGTCAGCAGGCAAAGAGATCTTCAAACTCTCCTCGGAGTCTCAGATGGAAATTTCCAACTGAGAGGAACCTACGAAGGACTGGTTTGCTAAGCAACCGTGGACAGGTGTCTCCTGATGTCCCAGTGAGTCAAGGCAGTGATTTTCCATAACCAGAGACTTCTGTGTTCTCACACAATTTCTCCTCTTCCTTTTAGTCTTTCTAAATTAATATCCAATCAGGCCCCCTGTTTCTGTTTACAGAAGTTTTGGTGAGCCTGTTCTATTACTCAGTCTAAAATATTATAAAATGTCAGGTTATTTTTCTGGAATACAGAAATTTAAGGAACAGGTAAAACATCTTCATTTATTTTTAGATTGTGTGTGGGTGCTGATTCATGTCTGACTCTTTGTGACCCCATGGACTGTCGCCTGCCAGGCTCCTCTGCCCAAGGGATTCTCCAGGCCAGAATACTGGAGTGGGTTGCCGTGCCCTCCTCCAGGGGATCTTCCTGATTCAGGGATTGAATCCTTGTCTCTTACATATCTACACTGGCAAGCAGATTCTTGACCAACCACGCCACCTGAGAAGCCCTTTAGTTTTTTATTACTGATCTTAAATTCAAGGAGACTCAATATTTTGTAATACCCTTTAAGGGGAAAGAATCTGAAAAAGAACATATATATACATATGTGTGTATATATATGTATCTGAATCACTGAAGAGGTAGATAGTAAGTGCGATGGCAAGCGCCGATTTGCAGCTGAGTGACCGCACATTTCTGGAAGGAGGTCACCCTGATAACAATNCGTGGGCTTCTCATCGTGGTGGCTTCCCTTTTTGCAGAGCAGGAACTCAGGCGCACTGGCTCAGTAGATGGGGTGCACGGGCTGAGTTGTCCTGCGGCAAATGGGAACTTCCTAGACCAGATGTCCCCTGCGCTGGCAGGCAGATTCTTAACCACTGGACCACCAGGGACACCCTCAAAGGAAGTCTTATAGTAAAAAAAGGAAGGCTTCAGGTATGCTCTGATTGGAGGTTGATGGCCCAGGAAAGCTGGAAGCTGGCAAACTAGAAAGACGTGGCATTTTATATCATTGGTTTGGGGGCATACTTGGCTTTTTCTTGTTGGCGCAGGGCTGGAGAGGGCAGAAAGCATGAGGACGGGGGTCTCCCACTGACACTGACCATTTGGCATGATGGCTGCAGAGGCTGTGGTTAGCTTTCCAGGCTGGTTGCCGCAGAGCCTGTGGGCCAGAGTTCTGAGGTCCTGGTGGTCTGGCCACTATCCATTTGTGTATTCAGCCTTCTGACGTGGGCAGGAGAGTGTGTTGGCCTCAGTTCTCAATTGGAAATAACCCCAAAGGGTATAGCGGTGATGAAAGACTTGCTTTTAAATTGTCGAGCTAGGGATGGTCCAAGATGTCAGAATTTCTGAGTGTGAGTAGTGTGTACAGGTCAAACTAAAATAAGCTTTTGAGCCAGGATTCTTGAAAAGTTTGTGGACTTTTTCATATAAATGGGAACAGTAAGTGAGTATGGAAGCGTTATTGTATGTCAGTGGCGGACCGCATTATTTTAAAATGAGTCTAGGTTAGCCGTCAGCAGGCAAAGAGATCTTCAAACTCTCCTCGGAGTCTCAGATGGAAATTTCCAACTGAGAGGAACCTACGAAGGACTGGTTTGCTAAGCAACCGTGGACAGGTGTCTCCTGATGTCCCAGTGAGTCAAGGCAGTGATTTTCCATAACCAGAGACTTCTGTGTTCTCACACAATTTCTCCTCTTCCTTTTAGTCTTTCTAAATTAATATCCAATCAGGCCCCCTGTTTCTGTTTACAGAAGTTTTGGTGAGCCTGTTCTATTACTCAGTCTAAAATATTATAAAATGTCAGGTTATTTTTCTGGAATACAGAAATTTAAGGAACAGGTAAAACATCTTCATTTATTTTTAGATTGTGTGTGGGTGCTGATTCATGTCTGACTCTTTGTGACCCCATGGACTGTCGCCTGCCAGGCTCCTCTGCCCAAGGGATTCTCCAGGCCAGAATACTGGAGTGGGTTGCCATGCCCTCCTCCAGGGGATCTTCCTGATTCAGGGATTGAATCCTTGTCTCTTACATATCTACACTGGCAAGCAGATTCTTGACCAACCACGCCACCTGAGAAGCCCTTTAGTTTTTTATTACTGATCTTAAATTCAAGGAGACTCAATATTTTGTAATACCCTTTAAGGGGAAAGAATCTGAAAAAGAACATATATATACATATGTGTGTATATATATGTATCTGAATCACTGAAGAGGTAGATAGTAAGTGCGATGGCAAGCGCCGATTTGCAGCTGAGTGACCGCACATTTCTGGAAGGAGGTCACCCTGATAACAATAGCAAGGAGTGAAGTGAAGTGAAAGTAAGTCACCCAGTCGTGTCTGACTCTTTGTGACCCCAGGGACTATACAGTCCATAGAATTCTCTAGGCTGGAATACTGGAGTGGGGAGCGTTTCCCTTCTCCAGGGGATCTTCCCAGGTCTACTGCATTGCAGACGGATTCTTTACCAGCTGAGCCACAACAATAGCATACATTTATACAATTCAGGTATATTGAGGCACAATTTCTTTACAGTAAAATTCATATTTTTAAAGGTGCACAGTTCTATCACTTTGGAAAGATGTACACAGTTTGGAATCACCAATGTAATCAAGTTGTAAAATATTTTCATCACCCCAGCCTTGAGGGTATTATGCTAATGAGATAAGTCAGACAGAGAAAAGCAAATACTGTATGATATAGCTTGCACCTGAAATGTCCAAAAAAGCTGAACTCAGAGTGATGGCGACTAGGGGCTGGAAGTTGGGAAACAGGCTGTTACTGTTCAAAGGGTACAGACCTCCAATGGTAAGTGAGGGAGGGTCTAATGTACAGTGTGGTGATGACAGGTAATAACACTGTATCATAGACTTGAAAGTTGTTGATGTGGAAGGACCTAGAGTCTGTCACACAGAGCGAAGTAAGTCAGCAAGAGAAAAACAAATACTGCATGTCAACACACACACACATAGATATGGAATCTAGAAGAATGGTCCTGATGAACCTGACTGCAGGGCGGGAATAGAGATACAGGTGTAAAGAAGGGACTTGTGGACACAGAGAGGCAAGGAGAGGGTGGGCCGGACTGAGAGAGTGGCCCTATATGTGCCACCAGGTGTAAAGGAGACAGCTGCTGGGAAGCTGCCAAAAGCACAGAGAGCTCAGCTCCGGGCTCTGTGATGACCTGGAGGGGTCGGATGGGGCTGGGCGGGAAGGAGCTTAAGAGGGAAGGGGTGTGTGTCTACAATATAGTTGATTCATGTTGTTGTCTGGCAAAAACTAACACAACACCGTAGAATGATTATACTCCAATAATTAAATGGAAAGAAGTTTGTCAAGACAGGAGATGGCAAATGTCTTCACCCCAGAGAAGAAATGGTAATTATGTCACGAGATGCAGGTGTTAAGCTAATCCTGTTGGTCGTGAATTTGTAATAAATAAATATATCAACCAACACATCAGTACACCTTAAACTTACACAATGTTGTATATCAACTCTGTCTCAACAAAGCTGGTGAAATCTTTAAAAGGATGGATGATGAAAACTGCCCTGAGTTGCTTCCCTTTTGTCTGTTTGCTTTTGAGCCATAGCTTATTAGGGTTTTCAAAGGATATCACAACCCATTCTGTAGATTAAGCACTTTAGGATGACCTGCTTCCCTGGGTTTGTATTAAGGAATGTGAATCCCCTTTGATGGTTACATATTTGACTTTGAATATATTCTGTGATACATTCTTTAAAGAATGCTTACATGTAAGGTTTTGTTTTGAGCAGCACTGCAGGTTATTATTATGTTATGACTGCAGAATTTGTTTTGTTCAAATAGAAAATCCACCTGGGGCACTGCAAAAAAAAACAAGTGTGATAAATGTCACATAAGAATCTGTATTAGCGGCTTCTGCGTGAATGCCAAGCAACTTGCTTCCTCATAAGAGCCTGTTCGTTCAAAATTCATTCTTCTCTTGCCCCTCATGGGAGCCGCTTGGGAATGTTGCTGTCACTTTTTGATATTTTGTTAAGGTTTTATATATGTCCTCAATTCATTGATAAATATTGTAGGCAACTTTAAAACTATGTAGAACGTTATTTAACAATATATGAAGTTTGAGTCAATCACATTATGTCAATATGCTGACTGAGTATCCTCATCCAGGTCCTGGGACCCAAATCTCCATGACTAGCAAAGCAGAGTTTCCCGTTCACATTTATAGGCCAGATTCTGGCTCCTTCCATAATAACTGCAAAGCAGGTAATGCAAGTTAGCAGCAAAGCTTTCACAACTGTGTTAACTGTTAGGGGAAGCACACTGATTGAAGCGCACACCCTGGCCAGGCACCACGGTAACCGTGTGCATGAACTGTTTGATGACAGGAGGTTCTGGTGAGGAACACAGAACTGATAAGCCTCCACCAACTGGGAGAGTTCAGGAAAGGTCAAAAGGAGACCGCATGTCTGACCACATCCCTGAATCCTCCTCTCTGGCATCCATCTTGGCTGAACAAGGGGTTCACCACCAGGAAGGACTCTGAGTCAGAATGATTGCCTAAAGACAACCTGGAAACTAATCCCATCATCATAAAACCTGAGACGGCAAGCCACATGGCAGAGCTGTTCTCCTGGGTTCCCTCACCCTCCTGCTCTCCACTCGGACGCCCTTTCCCAATAAAATCTCTTGCTTTGTCAGCACATGTGTCTCCTCGGACAATTCACTTCTGAGTGTTAGACAAGAGCCCAGTTTTGGGCCCTGGAAGGGGTTCCCCTTCCTGCAACATAAGGATTTTGAAGCCGCTATTTCGTGGCAAGATGTTTCCTGTAATGTTTGTACATTCTGTCACTAGAGAAACCTTTTCATATTCATAAAACATTAGCATATATTAGTTTTAATCCCTTCGTTTTTATTTTAGTGAACACATTGGGAGTCAGATTAAAATGACATTCTGCAAAATATTTCACTGTGAGGACCACTAGCAGTTTCTTTCTTTCTAAGAAACTCTCAGCATGGTGCTAAACACTGCCCTGGATGAGATGAGCAGACAGAAACTGACTTTATTCCTACATGTTTGTTTAGGGGCAATGCAGGGAGAGGGCTCCCCATGTGGCTCAGTGGTAAAGAATCCATCTGCCAATGCACAGGACTCAGGTTCGATCACTGGGTTGGGAAGACTCCCTGGAGGAGGAAATGGCAACACACTCTCCACTGTTCTTACCTGGAGAATTTCATGGACAGAAGAGCCTGGCAGGCTACAGTCCATGGGGTCACAAAGAGTCAGACACGACTGAGCACACACACAATGAAGGGAGAATGAACCAAGTTTGGATACTTAGATCCACGGAAACAGAGGGTGGCAGAGTTTTCCAGTGCTGGGGAGAGCTGTCGACCATCTGTGTTGGCTAAGTGGCTTCCCCAGGGGAAAAGTAAACCTCCTCCTAACTGTTTAACAGAAGATAATTTTACAACTTGAAACCAGGTCTCACCCTTCCACGGGGACTGAGAATGGGTCCCCTCTCCCCTGGTGTGTGCATTTCAGCGGGATGGCTCCGGGGTCCTTGAAAAAGACATTCATGGGTTGTAAAACTGATAAGAGGCTTCTAAAAAGATTTACATCTCCAAAGGGCAGAGAAAGGATTTTCAATTATAAGTTTTCTGAAGTAAAGTCTCTAAGCAATGAGAGGTCAGGAAGAAACTTGTCTGAGTTTCGGTGCAACAGAGCGGAATGGAGGGCTGTCTAGGTCAATGGTTTCGCCTGTGAAAGTACAGGTTGGTGCTTGGGTTTCAGTGATGCAGAAAGATACAGGATAGGATGCAGGATGCAAGTCAGGACCAGTGGTCCAGGACCTCTGCCTCAGAGGAGAGGCTTCTTCATTGACCTGTTACCTACGCGATCTGATCTGCAAAGAACACCTCCATTTACCTCCCACTGGTTTCCACACTGCTTTCTTCTCCCTGCTGTGATCGAATCCCTGTGCTCATTATTGGACTGTCTGCACTTAGCCCCATGACCTCCCCCTCTGTGCTCTGTTTGATGATGTTGGGTCTGGGATTCTAAGAATCATATCTATGCTTCATCAGTGAGCTCTCAGTGTCAACTGAAAAAATATGCACAGCCTAAATAAAAGTTGAGAATTATCCTTTATTTGGTGGACAAAACTGATGACTTAAGCCTGGGATGCGGCCTCTCAGATAGCTCTGAGGAGCTGCTCTGAAAAGGGGAACCAGGATGGAGGGAGATGTTGCAACAAAAGTCAGATAGTGGGAATATTAAATGATTACTGCTAAAGAAGACTAGGGGCTTCCCAGGTGATGCCAATGGTAAAAAAATCCATGTGGCAATGCAGGAGATGCGGGTTTGATCCCTGGGTTGGGAAGTCACCCTGGAGTAGGAAATGGCAACCCTCTCCAGTATTCTTGCCTGGAAAATTCCATGGATGGAGGAGCCTGGTGGGCTACAGTCCATGGGGTCGCAAAGAGTCAGACAGGACTGAGTGACTGAGGACACACAC
>SJYW01033859.1:79440-100475 GCA_006410735.1 Raphicerus campestris | reverse complement strand
CTCAGCTTTCTTTATAGTCCAACTCTCACATCCATACATGACTACTGGAAAAACCATAGCCTTGACTAGACAGACCTTTGTTGACAAAGCAATGTCTTTGCTTTTTAATATGCTGTCTAGATTGGTCATAACTTTTCTTCCAAAGAAAAGTGTCTTTTAATTTCATGGCTGCAATCACCATCTGCAGTGATTTTGGAGCCCCCCAAAATGAAGTCAGCCACTGTTTCTGCTGTTTCCCCATCTATTTGCCAGAAGGTGATGGGACCGGATGCCATGATCTTTGTTTTCTGAATGTTGAGCTATAAGCCAACTTTTTCACTCTCCTCTTTCACTTTCATCAAGAGGCTCTTTAGCTCCTCTTCACTTTCTGCCATAAGGGTGGTGTCATCTGCATATCTGAGGTTATTGACATTTCTCTTGGCAGTCTTGATTCCAGCTTGTGTTTCTTGCAGCCCAGCATTTCTTATAATGTACTCTGCATAGAAGTTAAATAAGCAGGGTGACAATATACAGCCTTGATGTGCTCCTTTTCCTGTCTGGAGCCCATCTGTTGCTCCATGTGTATGTATAGAAAGATGCAGGAATCTGGGCTTGTTGGAATTCTTCCTTTGAGATGCACGTTAGTTGTCTGGGGCCAGTACCCTCTTTTTCTCCATTCTGAGTCCCCAGGGTGCGCATCTGGGGACGGCCGGCAATGGCTGCTGGCTCGACAGCTGCGTTTTCGGTTTACTGCTTACTGATGTGGCAGGTGACATTTCATCTGCATCAGTAACTGGAAAGTACTGATGGGGGGAAGGAAGATGAACCAGGCTCTTCCTCCTGTTTGACTCCAGTTCCATGGGCTGTCCACCACCAGCACTTTCTCCCCGGGGAAGCACCAGGGGGACTGAGTCCAGGGGGACCTCCAGCTCAGCAGAAACAGAAGTGTCTGTGCAGGGGCTATGCTCTGGTTTTGGAAACTGGCTTTCACCTTTCCTAGGATGTTAATTCCAGATCTCAGCTGGCAAAGCAGGGCACTGTTTGTCGGATTCTGTAGTTTGTATGTAAAACGTTCAACCAGATCAAAGGGTCAGTTTGTCAACCTGAGGAAAGACGACCTACATTTTAAAGTGTGAATATGTCCAGGAAGCTGCTCCTCATGACTCCTCAGGAAATTGTTTTGACACTTCTAACCTCAGCTTAATGTTTTATTTATTAAGGGAAGTTCATGATGGTGTCTTTGTACCCCGAAGAAATTAAAGATGAAGTAGGAGAGTGCTGACAACATTTCTCACTTGGCCAAACTCAAGAAATGTCTGTTTATTGCACTAATACCACCTAAAGTGGGGGGCACTCGCCATCAGTAAATAAGCCTCTGAGTAGAGAATAGAGTGACTAAAAATACATCCTCCCAGTGAACAGGTCGCGGGTTGATAGCCTCTGGCATCTCTGTCTGTCTCTACATATATTTCTGTGTGTCCTTGGAGATGCGTTTCTATTCTGACTGATTGGTAGACATCTTAGTTTTTTCTATGTTTAAATACTTGGAACGCTAACCTGAATGTCCATCAACCGAGGAACAGATGGAAATAGAAAATGCAGGACATATGTGCAGTGGAATACTACTCAGCCATAAAAAGGGTGAAATAATGCCATTTTCAGTAACAAGGATGGACCTAGAGAGTATCATACTGAGTGAAGTAAGTCAGACAGAGAAAGAGAGATATATGATATCACTTACCTGGAATCTGAAAAAAAAAAAAGGGATACAAATGAACTTATCTACAAAACAGAAATAGAATCACAGATGTAGAAAACAAACTTCTGGTTATCATGGGATAAGAGGGGGAGAGAGAGAAACTGAGAGATTGGGATTGACATACACACTACTATTTATAAACTGGATAACTACTAAGGACCTACTATAGACCACAGGGAACTCTGCTCAGTACTCTGTAATGGCCTCTATGAGAGAAGAATCTAAAAAAGAATGGATATATGTTTATGGACGAGTCACTTTGCTGTACATTGAAGCTAACTCAGCATTGTAAATCAACTATACGCCCATAAAAATGAAAAATAAAAAAATACTTGGGAAAATAAATGTGAGTCAAACTTTTAAAAATGTTGGTTTATATAAGATATATTCTCCCTCCTGTCATATGGAAATGTGTGAGTTCAGATATATTTCCCTGATCCGTTTCTTTTCCTCACCTATCAGCTCGAACTCCCAATTACATTGCCGCATGAGTCCCAGTAGCCAGGATGTGGAAGCGGCCTGAATGTCCATTGACAGGTGAGTGGACGAAACAGTGATGTATACAGCAACGGAGCATTATTCAGGCTTGAAAAAGGAAATCCCGCAACGTGTGACAAGGCAGAGGACACGTGATGCTAAGAGAAATGAGCCAGTTGCAGACGGCATGTACTGCATGATTCCACTTCCATGAGGTCTAACAGAGTCAAACTCATACAGTCAAAGGCTAGAATGGTGGTTGCCAGGGGCTGAGCAAAGACAGAAATGAGACATGGCTAATCAGCAGGTGTAAAATGTCAGTTATGCAAATGAGGTGGTTCTGGAGATCTGCTAGCAAGCAATGCTTTACCCATAAATAAGAATACCATATCACACACTGAAAAACTTGCATAAAACTTCTCTGGCAGCCCAATGGTTAGGACTTCATCTTCTAGTACAAGGAGGGGCAGGTTTGATCCCCAGTTGGGGAGCTAAGATGACATGTGCCTCATGGCCAAAAAACCAAAACATAAACGGAATATTGTAACAAACTAAACACACACTTTTGAAATGGTCCACGTCAAAAACTTAAAAAGAAACATCTTAAAAAAAAATCAAATCTAGTAAGTGACTAGATCTTACTTAGGGTTGTTACCAGATATTCTTTTAGAATTTTGTCCTCTTTAAGAAATGATTCCATATAACTTTCTAGAATTTTTTTTTCATGTAAGACCTGGTAATAAACTTCTGACATCTGTGAAGAATGATTGGAGTTTGAGAGGGAAGGACTCTGAAGATGAAAAAATTATAATTTTCTAGCCCAGGACAGAATGGTTATTGGTGATTGTTCCCTTGTGAAATGTTTCTAAACTGGTGCTAAGCCAAGAGGAATGTACATCACACTTGAGAGCTAAGTTGGGCATTAAAGACGAATCAGCGGCTTCATAAGTGCTGAAGGTCCTCGCGGGTGAATGATGCTCTTGCGGTAGAGCATCCTTGGACAGTGCCGGGTGCTGGAGCGGGCCTCTCGCACGGCAGGATGAGCAAGCAGCCTGAAGTCAGATGAGCTGGATGTGAAGCCTGGCTTTGCTATCCGTAGTTGTAGGATCCCAGGTGAGTTGACTAAATTCTTGGGTCACGTGGTTCTCATCCGCTAGGCAAGGGTGACGACACCTGCTGGACTGGGTGTGAAGATGAGCAGTCATCCATGCCAAGCCCCTGGCTCCATGTCTGACCCCAGGAGGTGCTCGGTGAGTGGGGGAGTGAAGCACCTGCCACCAAGAAGTAGCTGTGAGACTTCAGAATAAACACAGTCACAAGCTCAGCATCTACCCGCGCACCAGCCAGTGAAGAAGCTTGGAGGAGAATCACAGCAGGAGACCTAAGCAGAAGAAACTCACCAAAGTGAATGTTACCTTTGTGAACAAGGAGTGAGGATTATCGATTTCAAATCAAGAGAGAAAAGATAATCCCATCAAATATCCAAATAAGGAGCCGATTTAAGTTGTCACACTAAACAATCGAAAAACCAAATTAAAGCCTAGCAGTGGAGAAAGGAATGTAAAAGTAAACCAAGCACTGGACTTGAAATGAGTTTCCACAGTTAGGATTTGATTTTAGCCTCTGGCTACAAAAAGAGAGGGCCACACAGGCAGGGACGGGGGCCCACCTGGGCAGGTGATGACTGTCTCTGCCTGGGTCCTGAGTCACATCACAGGCCTTAGAAATTATCCTGCGGCAGAACCCAGCAAGAATGGCTGAAGTCGAATTCTAATTCACAGCGTTTCTAAGGATGGGAGCTCATCATGGAGTTAATTGTCGAAAAGAAAGAAATGGGGTCCTNAAAAAAAAAAAGGGATACAAATGAACTTATCTACAAAACAGAAATAGAATCACAGATGTAGAAAACAAACTTCTGGTTATCATGGGATAAGAGGGGGAGAGAGAGAAACTGAGAGATTGGGATTGACATACACACTACTATTTATAAACTGGATAACTACTAAGGACCTACTATAGACCACAGGGAACTCTGCTCAGTACTCTGTAATGGCCTCTATGAGAGAAGAATCTAAAAAAGAATGGATATATGTTTATGGACGAGTCACTTTGCTGTACATTGAAGCTAACTCAGCATTGTAAATCAACTATACGCCCATAAAAATGAAAAATAAAAAAATACTTGGGAAAATAAATGTGAGTCAAACTTTTAAAAATGTTGGTTTATATAAGATATATTCTCCCTCCTGTCATATGGAAATGTGTGAGTTCAGATATATTTCCCTGATCCGTTTCTTTTCCTCACCTATCAGCTCAAACTCCCAATTACATTGCCGCATGAGTCCCAGTAGCCAGGGTGTGGAAGCGGCCTGAATGTCCATTGACAGGTGAGTGGACGAAACAGTGATGTATACAGCAACGGAGCATTATTCAGGCTTGAAAAAGGAAATCCCGCAACGTGTGACAAGGCAGAGGACACGTGATGCTAAGAGAAATGAGCCAGTTGCAGACGGCATGTACTGCATGATTCCACTTCCATGAGGTCTAACAGAGTCAAACTCATACAGTCAAAGGCTAGAATGGTGGTTGCCAGGGGCTGAGCAAAGACAGAAATGAGACATGGCTAATCAGCAGGTGTAAAATGTCAGTTATGCAAATGAGGTGGTTCTGGAGATCTGCTAGCAAGCAATGCTTTACCCATAAATAAGAATACCATATCACACACTGAAAAACTTGCATAAAACTTCTCTGGCAGCCCAATGGTTAGGACTTCATCTTCTAGTACAAGGAGGGGCAGGTTTGATCCCCAGTTGGGGAGCTAAGATGACATGTGCCTCATGGCCAAAAAACCAAAACATAAACGGAATATTGTAACAAACTAAACACACACTTTTGAAATGGTCCACGTCAAAAACTTAAAAAGAAACATCTTAAAAAAAAATCAAATCTAGTAAGTGACTAGATCTTACTTAGGGTTGTTACCAGATATTCTTTTAGAATTTTGTCCTCTTTAAGAAATGATTCCATATAACTTTCTAGAATTTTTTTTTCATGTAAGACCTGGTAATAAACTTCTGACATCTGTGAAGAATGATTGGAGTTTGAGAGGGAAGGACTCTGAAGATGAAAAAATTATAATTTTCTAGCCCAGGACAGAATGGTTATTGGTGATTGTTCCCTTGTGAAATGTTTCTAAACTGGTGCTAAGCCAAGAGGAATGTACATCACACTTGAGAGCTAAGTTGGGCATTAAAGACGAATCAGCGGCTTCATAAGTGCTGAAGGTCCTCGCGGGTGAATGATGCTCTTGCGGTAGAGCATCCTTGGACAGTGCCGGGTGCTGGAGCGGGCCTCTCGCACGGCAGGATGAGCAAGCAGCCTGAAGTCAGATGAGCTGGATGTGAAGCCTGGCTTTGCTATCCGTAGTTGTAGGATCCCAGATGAGTTGACTAAATTCTTGGGTCACGTGGTTCTCATCCGCTAGGCAAGGGTGACGACACCTGCTGGACTGGGTGTGAAGATGAGCAGTCATCCATGCCAAGCCCCTGGCTCCATGTCTGACCCCAGGAGGTGCTCGGTGAGTGGGGGAGTGAAGCACCTGCCACCAAGAAGTAGCTGTGAGACTTCAGAATAAACACAGTCACAAGCTCAGCATCTACCCGCGCACCAGCCAGTGAAGAAGCTTGGAGGAGAATCACAGCAGGAGACCTAAGCAGAAGAAACTCACCAAAGTGAGTGTTACCTTTGTGAACAAGGAGTGAGGATTATCGATTTCAAATCAAGAGAGAAAAGATAATCCCATCAAATATCCAAANAAAAAAAAATCAAATCTAGTAAGTGACTAGATCTTACTTAGGGTTGTTACCAGATATTCTTTTAGAATTTTGTCCTCTTTAAGAAATGATTCCATATAACTTTCTAGAATTTTTTTTTCATGTAAGACCTGGTAATAAACTTCTGACATCTGTGAAGAATGATTGGAGTTTGAGAGGGAAGGACTCTGAAGATGAAAAAATTATAATTTTCTAGCCCAGGACAGAATGGTTATTGGTGATTGTTCCCTTGTGAAATGTTTCTAAACTGGTGCTAAGCCAAGAGGAATGTACATCACACTTGAGAGCTAAGTTGGGCATTAAAGACGAATCAGCGGCTTCATAAGTGCTGAAGGTCCTCGCGGGTGAATGATGCTCTTGCGGTAGAGCATCCTTGGACAGTGCCGGGTGCTGGAGCGGGCCTCTCGCACGGCAGGATGAGCAAGCAGCCTGAAGTCAGATGAGCTGGATGTGAAGCCTGGCTTTGCTATCCGTAGTTGTAGGATCCCAGATGAGTTGACTAAATTCTTGGGTCACGTGGTTCTCATCCGCTAGGCAAGGGTGACGACACCTGCTGGACTGGGTGTGAAGATGAGCAGTCATCCATGCCAAGCCCCTGGCTCCATGTCTGACCCCAGGAGGTGCTCGGTGAGTGGGGGAGTGAAGCACCTGCCACCAAGAAGTAGCTGTGAGACTTCAGAATAAACACAGTCACAAGCTCAGCATCTACCCGCGCACCAGCCAGTGAAGAAGCTTGGAGGAGAATCACAGCAGGAGACCTAAGCAGAAGAAACTCACCAAAGTGAGTGTTACCTTTGTGAACAAGGAGTGAGGATTATCGATTTCAAATCAAGAGAGAAAAGATAATCCCATCAAATATCCAAATAAGGAGCCGATTTAAGTTGTCACACTAAACAATCGAAAAACCAAATTAAAGCCTAGCAGTGGAGAAAGGAATGTAAAAGTAAACCAAGCACTGGACTTGAAATGAGTTTCCACAGTTAGGATTTGAATTTTAGCCTCTGGCTACAAAAAGAGAGGGCCACACAGGCAGGGACGGGGGCCCACCTGGGCAGGTGATGACTGTCTCTGCCTGGGTCCTGAGTCACATCACAGGCCTTAGAAATTATCCTGCGGCAGAAACCAGCAAGAATGGCTGAAGTCGAATTCTAATTCACAGCGTTTCTAAGGATGGGAGCTCATCATGGAGTTAATTGTCGAAAAGAAAGAAATGGGGTCCTTTTTGGACAAGCGGTCCTGAATGATTGTTTTAGCAGCGCCTGTGTGCATGGCAACACCCTCAGTGCAGGGCTTGTCTGTCTGTGATTTCATTCACTGTTATGGATGTTTTGTTGGTTTGGACTTATTTTTCCTTGGAGATGACAGTCAGAGAGGGTTCAGAGGCCATAATTATGCTTTGTTATGCCACGTGGGTTTCATAATTTCTCAATTAGATGTTTGTTAGTCACAGTTTAAAATGCCTGCACAATTCTTAAATGCCAGCCCCAAATCCACCTTTCACTAATTGATGACTCTTCTGCAGGTGAAATGCATTTCCTCTGGCAACAAATGAAGATGGAAAGGCCTGCTGTGGAGGGAACATGAGCCATCACCAGGGCAGGAAGGTCAGCCATGGGTTGCCATGGTAGTCTTAGCAGCGGCTGGACCACAGGAGGCTATTTCAGAGAGATGGTGGAAAAACCAAAGCCCCTCTGAGTTAGAGTGCATCACAAATGGGCAGAATAGTTTGTGGAGGTCAGAAGTGCACAGATTGCATGTCATCCTGTTTCCATAGCAAGTCTCTCATCATTCCCCACGTCTGAAACCAGGATCCATTTTCCCACCTGCTCCTTCACCAGGTGAAAGCATCCCTCTGGCTTCCCCCATCTGTGTGTGTGTGTATGTGTGTGGAGCATTACAGTTCACTTTCCTGACTACTAATTTTTTTAGGCCAAAAGTTTGGATACCTGTTTGAGTGCAAGGTGCAGTACTTGGGTGCAGTCTCAAAAACAACAGAATTATCCGTGTTCATTTCCAAGGCAAACCATTCAATATCACAGTAAGTGATATGCTCCGACCACTAGTGCTGAAGAGGCTGAAGCTGAATGGTTCTATTAAGACCTATAAGACCTTCTGGAACTAACACCCCCAAAAGATGTCCTTTTCATTATAGGGGACTGGAATGCAAAGGTAGGAAGTCAAGAGATACCTGGAGTAACAGGCAAATTTNAAAGGAAATGCCATTCACAGGGAAACAAATAAATCAACTCTGGCACTGGCAGGAAGCAGTGTGTAACCACACTGTAACAATAGTTGGCTTCAAAATTATTTCATTTCCTCATCAGTTCACTTCAGTTGATCAGTCATGTCTGACTCTTTGCCACCCCATGGACTGGGAGCCCCCCAAGCTTGGCAGCACGCCAGGCTTTCCTGTCCATCAGCAATTTCCAGAGTTTACTCAAACTCATGTCCATTGAGTCGGTGATGCCATCCAACCATCTCATCCTCTGTCGTCCCCTTGTCCTCCTGCCAGTTCCTCCTGCTTACCATGATTACAGATCTCGCCCCACGNTTGCTCAAACTCATGTCCATTGAGTCGGTGATGCCATCCAACCATCTCATCCTCTGTCGTCCCCTTGTCCTCCTGCCAGTTCCTCCTGCTTACCATGATTACAGATCTCGCCCCACGAGCTTGTTTTATTATATAAGTGTATGCTTCAATATATTTATAAGCCCCCTGGGCCTGCCAGGTGAGTTTGTCCACCAGGTAGTATTACCTAAGGCCTTATACTAGACTCAGCTTGAAGTCATGTATTGGAAAGAGCTTTCTTACTTAGTAGAGGCAACTCCAGTTGAGGGAGTATCTCAGTCTCTGTGTAGACCACAGGGAGTGAGAGGGTGGTTTGGTTTTGTTAATGCTATCAAGGTGTGAGCTTGCATAACAGACCATGTAATTCTGTTAGAGCTTGGCTTAAATGAGATGGTTAACTTACTTCTGCTATTCAACTTAAAACTTCATTCATCTAACTGGACTTTTTCCTTGACAAAGTTGAGGAATATGCTGGAAACCTATAATTAGGTGAAGATAGTCAAGAAATTTTTTGATGAATGCTAGTATGTTGTTTTTATGAATGCTAGTATGTCTTTAGTTCATTACTAATTACACAGATGTTAATAGCATGTCTCTAATGAGGCATTTTGGGATTTTTTTCCTTCTTATAGTTAGGATATAGTTTTAATATATTCAAAATGCACATTAATATGGAGGAGAAATTATCCAGAAGAAAGTCAAATTTATACAAATGCTCATTAAGATTGGGCATTTTGAAAAATAAAGCAAATCTTCAGTGATTAAGAGAGCCCCTGAAGACATTCCAACTGGGCAAAAATCTCTCTGTATTAGCAAGCATTTCATCATGTTTTCTCCCACAAGTGGAAAGGTAAAATTCAACACCAGTCTTATCAGTAATTATTACCAATAAGTTCTTTTCTGATCTCAGCTTTGCCTGAAAAAATAAGAATACTCATACCTGGGGTCTGCATGTACTGAAGAAAAAGGAGGGCCAACTGGTAGACCAGCGTTTGAGACCCTGGCCCATCCTCGTTGTGTACTAATCGTGGCAAGTCAGTTAATTTCCTGGTGCCTCAGGGACCTCATCTGTAAAATGGGCATAGTAACCCTTACTCTGAAAGACAGATATTATGAGAATGTATCAGATTGTGTGAATAAGCTTTGTAAGATGTAAGTGAAATGAAAGTGAAAGTTGCTCAGTTGTGTCGACTCTTCAATCACCTGGACTATATAGCCCAACAGGCTCCTCTGTCCATGGAATTCTCCAGGTCAGAATACTGGAGTGGGCAGCCAGTCCCTTCTCTAGAGGATCTTCGCAACCCACGTAGCTAACTGGGGTCACCTGCATTGCAGGCAGATCCTTCACCAGCTGAGCTACCAGAAGCCCTTGTAAGATGTAAAACATACACCAAATATAAGGCACAATTATTTGTTATAATAAGCTGGATGGCAAATGACTTTAGGTAATCAGAAATTCTCTCTCGTAGGTTCTTAAATCTTAGATCGACTCTATAAATGTATTCCAAAGATCACAGCCCTGTCAGAAATTCCTTTTAAAATGTTAAAATGTGGGGATGGGGTTTGGAGAAATGCCGCAAATCATGACTCCCTTAGTAACATAGTCCATAAATACCTAAACTTCCTGAACTTAGTGAACCATAACATCTTTTTTTCCTCCTTGTTTTCATGTGTTCTCCACTATCATCCTAAAGAACTAGTTTTGCATAAAGCAACATCCATCAGAAAACTCTTAGAAAAGGCCTGTCCTGAGGGGGGCATAGCAGCCCACTTTGGTATTCTTGCCGGGAGAATCTCATGGACATAGGAGCATGGTGGGCTACAGTCCACAGGACAGAAGCGACTTAGCACGCACGCATATATGGCTAAAACAGATGTTTATAAACAAACTATCAAGCAACTTTTTTGAAAGTATACATAGAGTACAACGTACATACTGAGCTGCTGCAGATTACCAAGTGGGCTACAGGCGCTTTCACCAGCAGGGAATCTCGGCCCTCACTGCCCCTCTGACCCCTGCCTGGGTGCCCTGGGAGCCCGGGACTGGGCGCTGACGCTGTGCTTGTGTGCTCCGACAGAGGGCCTGAGCGGATCCTGGAAGGAGGGGGTCGGCGTGCCTTCCAGCACCAGCAGCAGCGGCTACTGGAGCTGGAGCGCCCCGAGCGACCAGTCCAACCCGTCCACACCGTCGCCGCCACTGTCCGCTGACAGCTTCAAGCCCTTCCGCAGCCCCGCGCCCCCCGACGATGGCATCGACGAGGCGGAGGCCGGCAACCTGCTCTTTGATGAGCCCATCCCCAGGAAACGAAAGGTTGGTTTCAGGTTTCATCTGGGGGGAACCTGCTTCCTAGGGTGGTGATTTTGGCACTTTTCCAACCAATGCCCCTTCTGATCGACAGAAACAGCCCGTGTTCGCCTCCAATATCCTTTGAAATCTTCAAATAAATTAAGGGTCACACTTAAAGACAAATAGAAATGATTAAAGTATTACTATATTTCTTCCAAGTACGCATCCCCACCGCACTCCCGATCTCACCCGGTCCTCTCCTCTGGTTGTAAATCGCTGCACTGGTAACATCAGGTAACCTAGTAGAATCTGCCTGCAATGCAAGAGACTGGGGTTCGATCCCTGGGTGGGGAAGATCCCCTGGAGAAGGAAATGCAACCCACTCCAGTATTCTTGGAGAAGGAAATGACAACCCACTCCAGTACTCTTGCCTGGAGAATCCCATGGACAGAGGAGACTAGCAGGCTGTAGATAGTCCATGGGTCCCAAAGTTGGATAGGACTGAGCAACTAACACTTTCACAACACTTCCACCTGGGACTTTACCAGTATTTGGAAGTCAAAAAATCAGACTTCAGGCTTGGTTTGGTAATTAACTCACTCTCTTCGTGGGAATTAACTTTTTCATCTATAAAGTAAAATTATGTTTTTCTCTTTTCTGCTTCACAGACTCTTAAAGGGTTGTGGGAAAGAAGATTTTCTGACTTATGTTTATAAAAAAAACTAGATGTGAAATATACATGAAAGCTAAAATGTAAACATACATAGTATTTACATGCCCCAAATTATGTATTTATTAAATTAGAAGTGAAAAAATAGATCTAGTGATTTAATAAATTAATTTGACTGCACTTGTATTTAGTCCTCACAGCAATCCTATATGGTATTGTTTTCCCATCTTGTTAGGAGATTGAGGACCAGGGAAGTTATACATTTAACCCCTGTCGTGCAGGTTAGAGGGCTTCCCGGGTGGTACTAGTGGTAAAGTGAAAGTGAAACTGAAGTCGCTCAATCGTGTCCAACTCTTTGCGACCCCATGGACGGCAGCTTACCAGGCTCCATCCATGGGATTTTCTAGGCAGGAATACTGGAGTGGGCTGCCATTTCCTTCTGCAGGGGATCTTCCCAACCCAGGGATCAAACACGGGTCTCCTGCATTGCAGACACACGCTTTACCGAAGAACCCACCAATGCAAGAGACCTAAGAGAAGTGGGTTCGATCCCTGGGTCCCAAAGATCCCCTGGAGAAGGAAATGGCAATACACTCCAACATTCTCGCCTGGAGAATGCCAGGGACAAAGGAGCCGGCTACAGTCCACAGGGTTGCAGAGTCGAAAATGACTGAAGCAGCTTAACACACACATGCAGGTTAGAAAGGGCCAGCGCTGCCTTTCAAACCCAGGTCTGCCTAAACCGAAAACTCATATTCTTTTCAGTCTCTTCAGATACATTTAAGTGATTATGTTCACTCACAATTTTAAAAAGCATTTCTGTTTCATAGAATAAATAAATACTACTGCAGTATCTGGAAAACGTTGTAACGTTATTTTTAAATCTCCATGTAAATAGACTTTTAACATAGATTTTAGTTTTTTAGTTTGCACTTGGTAGCTTCATTATTAATGACTATCCACAAACAAAAATCCAAAGAAAAGCCTGTGGACTGCAGTGCAACCTATTTTCCCAGTTCATTTCAAAGAGAAAGACAAAGAGATGGCACTGACCCAACACTGTCCGTCCCTGCATCTCTCTTAGCATCAGGCAGCGTGTGCACTGGTGCTGGTGGTACATGCACTCTCTCTGCCCAGAGAACAAACAGGGCATTGATGTCATCACTGGTCCTTCCCAAAGGCTGGGGCATGAAGAGTTGCTGTTTCACACACCAGTCCATCGGGCAGGGTCCTGGAGCTGTCCAGGCCTCCCGTGGGTCCCTAGAGACCCTGGGTCTTGACTCCTTGGGGAGAGAGGCTGCACTTGGACCTGTGAGAACCCATAGGCAGGACAGCTGTGTGGACCTGGAGTCTGTCCTGTTGCTTCCGGCTGCACAGACTTTCTCTCTGGGGCCTTCAGAGTGTGTGGTTTGGCCTGTGGCAAAGACTCACAGCACAGGGAGCTCCCCAGTGCTTGAAAGGTGCCCCGATGGAAGGCTCATCACAGCTTTTCCTTTCCAACATAGCCATGAGACAAAATTCACACGCTTGCATTGCAGTTCGGTTGCCTTGGTCAGACTTGTATGTAAAGTCTTTAGGCTTCAACTCAATTAGGAGATAGTCAAGTCACCAAATGAAAAGAAAAAAAAATCATTACAAACTGGCATTTATTTGAATGGCACAGACCCACTCTTCAGGAGTCTGGGAACCATGATCCTCCCTCTTTCTTTGTGACTTCTCCCTCCATTCAGACTCTGGATTTCCCCAGAGTGATATCAAAAGGATGAAGCTTGTAGTCCCTAATTTTTTTTTTTTTTGTATGGGATCATGGGTCCTTGACCAGGAATTGAACCTGCACCCCCTGCATTGGGAGCACAAAGTCTTAACCACTGGACCCCCGGAGAAGTCCCAAGTAGTCCTGGTTTTTAATACATGGATCGTACATAGCCCAAGTCTTTGCCTTTTGAACTTAAAGTTATTTTGAATAGTGGGAATAACAAGAAAGTAGGATGGTTGCAATTCACGATTCATTTTTTTCGTGTTATCAAGTGAACCAATATTTATTGAGCACCCAACAGGCACAACAATCAATGCCTTGAGATTAAAGTACAGCCCCTTCCTTCAAGGTCGAAGGTTAGGCAGGCAGACACTGATGTATAAAAAGGCAATAACAATTATGAGAGATAGATGCTGTGCTCACAATGTGGTTCCCAGGTGGTGTTAGTGGTAAAGAACCCGCCTGCCAATGCAAATAAACATTAAGAGTTGCAGGTTCAATCTCTGCATCCGGAAGATCCCAGGAGGNCAATAACAATTATGAGAGATAGATGCTGTGCTCACAATGTGGTTCCCAGGTGGTGTTAGTGGTAAAGAACCCGCCTGCCAATGCAAATAAACATTAAGAGTTGCAGGTTCAATCTCTGCGTCCGGAAGATCCCAGGAGGAGGAAATGGCAACCCACTCCAGTATTCTTGCTTGGAGAATCCCATGGACAGAGGACCCTGGCAGGCTACAGTCCATGGGGTCTCAAAGAGTTGGGCATAACTGAAGCAACTCACCATGCACATAATGTGGTAGAAACACAGTAGCTGAAATGCTGCTATTTTGGTTTTTAAAATCATATTTCAAACGATTTCCAAGAGTTAACTGCCTAATCCATAGACAATATGTTCTAGTTGGGGGACACTTTCTGAATTCATTTTATTTTCCTCTTCATTCCCTGAGGTTCATAATATCTCTTTGAGACCATGGACTTGTATTGGGCACATGTTCTGTGGGGATTGTTTGAGAACCTTCTAGATCAATATTTTCCAAGCTGCATGTCTCAATCCACTGGTGGGTTGTGAATCTTTTTAATGACTGTGAACAGTACATCTTTAAGAAACAGGACAGAATAGGGTGCAATGGACATAGTCAGCATGAGTACTGTTCCTTGATGCTTTGGTTTCAGTTGCAGACCTATGTGCCTACTGTACAAACTGTGTCTCTTACTGTGGCTGCTGGTCAAAAAAGTCTGGAAGCCCCTGTTCCTTAGGATAAAGAGAGAACATGATAAGTGGTAAGTGAAGGTATCCTGATTAGAAATCGAAAGATCCGCATTCTAGACTCAACTTTGCTAGCCTGAGAACTTCAAGAAAACACTTCATCTCTCTGAGTATCAACTTCTTTGTCTGTTAAACAGGCAAACAGATATTATCAAACCTCTCTCAGGACAATCATGAAGACTAAGTGTGACCAACCATAACTATAGAAAGGGCTTATAAGCCCTAAAACTGGAATATAGCAACTTTGTAATAGACCTATTTTAGGACCCTGAAACAAAGCGGGAAGAGGCATACCCTATACTAATCATGAAGCAGTGACCCTGGTCTTCCTCCTTATGGAAACTTATTTGGAAGTTATCTTAACACTTTTCCTCACTCTCGCCTATTACATGATCCCTGTTCCACTTATTTGTAAAGAGGAAGAGAGATTCATTACCTAGTTAAGGCATTATCACTGCCTACTGTCAGTGGTGAGCAAGACACAATTCCTGATATTATCAAGTTTATACATACATATATAAATAACTATATTTGCATACTTTGTTACAGTTTACAAAATGCTTTTAAATGTAGCATGTCATTTGATCATCACGAACATCTTTGACCTAGTCATATCCCCATTGTGCAGAAGAGGCTCACTGAGGTTATATGAATTGCCCCAAATCCTGTAGCTTATAATCTTAGAAATAAGATCAGCGTAGTCCATGGGGCTGCACGGAGTTGGACAGGACTGAAGAGNCACGAACATCTTTGACCTAGTCATATCCCCATTGTGCAGAAGAGGCTCACTGAGGTTATATGAATTGCCCCAAATCCTGTAGCTTATAATCTTAGAAATAAGATCAGCGTAGTCCATGGGGCTGTACGGAGTTGGACAGGACTGAAGAGACTTAGCAGCAGCAGCAGCTAAAAGAGCAAATATAAAACTCTTGAGCTTATTTCAAAGAATGCACATTTCCCTCTGCACCCAGAAGAAAATAACTTGGAAAGAAAACAGTCAGACCCAGCTACAGCCAGCACAACGTGGCAAAGTGGGAGTGGGGTGCAGAGGGTTTCAAAGAACTCAAAGACAGAGAGAGGAATTCCAGGCTGTCTCCTGAGGCCCAGGTCCCCAACCTCCAGGATGTAATAATGCCTGATGATCTGAGGTGGTGCTGCTGTAATAATAATAGAAATAAAGTACACGATAAACCATTCCCCCTCTGTGAAACTGGTGCCTCATGCCAAAAAGATTGTGGACCACTGTGCTGGGGTGGAGTTGGGGCGGGAGGGCAGGGGCAGCTTCCTGCAGGAAGGGCACATGGACCTTTAGCCAAGGTAGGTGGGAACGCGAGGAGGGNCCCCTCTGTGAAACTGGTGCCTCATGCCAAAAAGATTGTGGACCACTGTGCTGGGGTGGAGTTGGGGCGGGAGGGCAGGGGCAGCTTCCTGCAGGAAGGGCACATGGACCTTTACCCAAGGTAGGTGGGAACGCGAGGAGGGGAAATGAAAGGCTTCTTTCTCCTGGCTCGGGAAATCAGCCAGCCAACTACCTCAGGCCCAGTTCTAGCAGAATTTTTCCTCTGGAATTTCAGACTTACTGCACTCAGATGTTGAGAAAAGCCTAGTAGTACGAGCAGGGACTCGGGGAGTACCGGGAAGGTGCAGTTCCTATCCTGACCACAAGGTGATGCGATGGCCCTAAATACAGCCGCTCCGCGCGTCTGGGAGACAACAGTTCTGTGGAAGGCCAAGAGTTAACATTCAATTCCTGTTCATTTTTGGTTGAGCCCTTGTTAGGGCTCATAACTAATTAATACTGTGCTTTTTTTCCATGTCAGATTCCTAGTTCAGTCAAATTTGGGATTTGTCCTTTCCCAAACAGGATAAAACCATTCCGGCTCTGGAATTAGCACCGCAGCTGTAATACTCATCAAAGTGTGAAAGTGCTAGTCGCTCAGTCATGTCTGAGTGTTTGCAACCCCATAGATGCATAGGAATTCAGGCTCCTCTGTCTATGGAATTCTCCAGACAAGAATACTGCAGTGGGTAGCCATTCCCTTCTCTAGGGGATCTTCCCTACCCAGCGATCGAACTCAGGTCTCCTGCCTTGCAGACAGATTCTTTACCCTCTGAGCCATCAAGGAAAGCCCACAGTACTCATGTGAGCGTAGCAAATAACTTGACCTCTCAGGCTGAGTTTCCTCATCTGTAAAATATGAAAAATGATTGCACCATAATGGTCCAGTTGTTGTGAGGGGCTGGCTGCTAATATTTTGCTTTCCTTTTTATCCACTTGACAACGGACTGAATGGCATTTGAGAAGCGTGAGTGTGGACGGGGAAGGCTGCCTGCCTCCATCCTCCATCCTGGACCCACAGGACCAGGGCTGCTGCAGCTCAGGACAGGGCCCCTCGGCCACCTCAGTCACTTAGGGCTTATTTAGGGTTAGTGGAAGAGGCCAGCCTATGTGAGATTAGGGGTGAAGGAAGCAATGACAGTGGCAGAAATCGGGGCCTCCAAGGAAACCTGACTCAGGCTTCTGCATTTCAAAACATCAGCACGACTCAAAAGCAATTGCAAAATTCCAGTCTTCATCACTTTCATTTATCCCACAGGCGTCTTGACCACGAACCACTTTACCTATAAACTGGGGAGAATCTCAAGTCAGAGGGAAAAAAATAGCTCCGTTCACATAAGATACTTCGCTCATCATTGTACAGTAGTAAACAATGAATTAATCATTTGCTCCACTCTGCGTGTTCGATCTTTCGAAATCAGAAAGCAGTGAGTCACTTTTAAGTTGTGAATGACTGCTCCAGAAAGCAAACAGACCCTCACGGCCCTCACAGTTATGTCTGTTGCCAGTCTCCAGGCTGACTTAATTCCTAACCCACTAATTTTGAGCAGAGAAGTGCCTTCTGTAAGAAGAACTGCTGCTCCAGAAATAGACCCATCTGTTAGAAGTGCTGGGGAGGGCAGTGCTAAGAAAAGCCACTCGGGGTCACACCGTGTGGATCTCAGGGTGATGACACAGCATCGCCTGCCAGAGTCAGAGAGCTGATTGACCTCGGGGAGGATTGGGCTAAAGACGAGAGATCTAGGCAATTTAATGACAGCATCTTAGAATAGTCTGCCAGGCAGTGTGTGGTCCAGGAGCGCGAAGGACTTCAAAAACCATCAAGCCCAAGCTCAGCCTTTCCAAGTTACAGGACTGCTTGGATCATGTCTGGAAATGTACCCTTGTCCCCAAAGATGAGATGCACTTTTAAAATTGACTGATGGAGAAAACTTAATTTAATTGTCAGGGATTTCTATTAATTCCGGGATACTTTAGTTTGTGGTTTTAGACATCATTTAAAATTGACTCCGTAGTTAGGTATCGTGTCCACACAATCAAATGAACCCACTTTAAACACATTATTCGGTGAGTTTTAACTGATATCTCCACGTGAGTAATCACCTCTCTGATCCAGGCCAGCAGTTCTTGGGTCCTCTGGAGTCGAATGCTGCCCCCCAACCCAGACAGGCAGCCCTGACTTCTGTCACCAGAGATTAATTTTGCCTGCTGTAAATGGAATCAGACAGTGTGCACTTTTTGGTGTACAAAGTACCAAGTGTGGGCAACTCTCATTCATTGCTCTTAGGAGTGTAAAATGGTACAACCTCTTTGTAAAGCAGTTTGGCAGTTTCTTATAAAGTCAAGGATATATTCACCATATGACCCAGTAATTCCACTCTCAGATATTTACCTAAGAGATAAGAAAGCATGTCCACAAAAACACTTGTAGACAAGTTTCGTAGAAGTTGTATTCATTGTCACCCTAAACTAGAGACCTGTTTCCATAAACAGGGAAGTGGATAAATAATTTCTGGTTCATATACACCCCAGAATTCTGTGCCGCAGTAAAAGGGAACGAATGACTGAAGTATGAAACGGGGTGAAGCTCAAAAAAAATCTGCTCAGACATAGACACCAGATACATGAGAATACATTCTGTATTATTGCATTTACAGAAATCTTTTTATTTTTAAATTTTATGTATTTACACAGCATCCATAAATGGCATATAGGTGGGAAATGTTTAATCCCTGCTTGATACACATTTGAATTTACCTATACAATTCATGGATCCAAAGTTACTAATCTTGTTCAGTGTTCTCATTTTACAAATAAAGAAAGCCCCAAACTAGTGAGATGACATGTACAAGGCTGCTGTCCCAGTAAAGAACTGGAATGCCTACAACTTCTCACAGTTATTGATTTTTTAAAGACACGATTTGTCCATCTTTTGGAACCTGCTGAGGGTCTGAGTGGACCTCTCCATCCTGAAAGAGTGGCTGGAGCCTCTGCCAAAGCTGTGGGCTCCCGGGAGACAGGCTGAGGAAACGTGTGCAATACCACACACTCACCTGGGCAGAATAACTGGACTGTCTTCTCTCTGGGAAGTTTGGATGCATGAATATCAACCGAGCCTTTATCCCAACATGCACGCACACACCCACACAAACACGCACACCAGTTGCCAAATAAAGGCGCTTGGCATTAACCCCAGGCTGCTATCTGGTAAACCAGTCATGTGATGCTTAAAGTCCTACATATGTACCTTCTGGAATGTAGCTGTAATTGAACTTATCCTTGGCATTTTGTATACGTCAAAATCCAGCCATGTTTGCACACTTGTAACTGAAGTTGTGCCACAGCAGTGGCCACAGGACTGGAAAAGGTCAGTTTTCATTCCAATCCCCAAGAAAGGCAAGGCCAAAGAATGCTCAAACTACCGCACAATTGCACTCATCTCACACACTAGGAAAGTAATGCTCAAAATTCTCCAAGCCAGGCTTCAACAGAACATGAACCATGAACTTCCAGATATTCAAGCTGGTTTTAGAAGAGGCAGAGGAACCAGAGATCAAATTGCCAACATCCGCTGGATCATGGAAAAAGCAAGAGAGTTCCAGAAAAACATCTATTTCTGCTTTATTGACTGCCAAAGCTTTTGACTGTGTGGATCACAACAAACTGTGGAAAATTCTGAAAGAGATGGGAATACCAGACCACCTGACCTGAGAAATCTGTATGCAGGTCAGAAAGCAACAGTTAGAACTGGACATGGAACAATGGACTGGTTCCAAATAGGAAAAGGAGTATGTCAAGGCTGTATATTGTCACTCTGCTTATTTAACTTCTATGAAGAGTACATCATGAGAAATGCTGAACTGGATGAAGCACAAGCTGGAGTCAAGATTGCTGGGAAAAATATCAATAACCTCAGGTATGCAGATGACACCACCCTTATGGCAGAAAGTGAAGAGGAACTAAAAAGCCTCTTGAGGAAAGTGAAAGAGGAGAGTGAAAAAGTTGGTTTAAAGCTCAACATTCAGAAAATGAAGATCATGGCATCTGGTCCCATCACTTCATGGCAAATAGATGGGGAAACAGTGTCAGACTTTATTTTTGGGGGCTCCAAAATCACTGAAGATGGTGACTGCAGCCATGAATTAAAAGATGCTTACTCCTTGGAAGGAAAGTTATAATCAACCTAGACAGCATATTAAAAAGTAGAGACATTACTTTGTCAACAAAGGTCCGTCTAGTCAAGGCTATGGTTTTTCCAGTGGTCATGTATGGATGTGAGTGTTGGACTCTAAAGAAAGCTGAGTGCTGAAGAATTGATGCTTTTGACTGTGGTGTTGGAGAAGACTTTTGAGAGCCCCATGGACTGCAAAGAGATCCAACCAGTCCATTCTAAAGGAGATCAGTCCTGAGTGTTCATTGGAAGGACTGATACTGGATCTGAAACTCCAATACTTTGGCCACCTGATGGGAAGAACTCATTGGAAAAGACCCTGAAGTTGGGAAAGATTGAAGGAGGGAGGAGAAGGGGATGACAGAGGATGAGATGGTTGGATGGCATCACCAACTCCAGGGACATGAGTTTGGGTAGACTCTGGGAGTTGGTAATGGACAGAGAGGCCTGGCGTGCTACAGTCCATGGAGTCACAAAAAATTGGACATGACTGAGTGACTGAACTGAACAGAACTGAAGGTAACTTCAGCAGTCATCTTATCAGTCCTGTGTACCAGTCTGGGTTCTATCAGGAAAATAGAAGCCACTCCACGTATCCTAAGTGTGAAACAAGTCAAAACCAGCATGGAAGCTTGCCATGGAGAGGGAAGCAGAGAAAAGATGAAGGAAGACTTGGCCAAAGATCTCACTATTGCTCCAGAGCAGTTGATATCAGAGACCTTCTGGGAGCTGCCACAAAGGCGATGAATCTCCAGGAAGTTCTCTCCAACCATCGTAGCCCACAAGGCCACAGTTGAGTGATTCTAAAGAAGCAGTTCCTAGAAGCTGCTGCGAACGTCGCACTGGGCATGTGTGAGATTCCTTGAGTCTGCTTTTAACTGCCAGGATGCTGTTTAGTCACTAAGTCGTGTTCAACTCTTTTGCAACC
>SJYW01033859.1:49401-74638 GCA_006410735.1 Raphicerus campestris | reverse complement strand
AGTAATGCTCAAAATTCTCCAAGCCAGGCTTCAAGAGTATGTGAACTATGAACTTCCATATTTTCAAGCTGGATTTAGAAAAGGCAGAGTAACCAGAGAGCAAATTGACAACATCCGCTGGATCGTAGAGAAAGCATGAGAGTTCCAGAAAAACATCTACTTCTGCTTCATTGACTATGCCAAAGCCTTTGACTGTGCGGATCACAACAAACTGGAAAATTCTTAAAAGAGATGGGGATACCAGACCACCTGACCTGTCTCCTGACAAATCTGTATGCAGGTCAGGAAGCAACAGTCAGAAGTGGACATGGAACAACAGACTGGTTCCAAATAGGAAAAGGAGTACGTCAAGGCTGTATATTGTCACCCTGCTTATTTAACTTATGTGCAGAGTACATCATGAGAAACGCTGGACTGGAAGAAACACAGGCTGGAATCAAGATTGCCAGGAGAAATATCAATCACCTCAGATATGCAGATGACACCACCCTTATGGCAGAAAGTGAAGAACTAAAGAGCCTCATGATGAGAGGAGAGTGAAAAGTTGGAGAGGAGAGTGAAAGAAGAAAGTGAAAAAGTTGGCTTAAAACTCAACATTCAGAATACGAAGATCATGGCATCTGGTACCATCAGTTCATGGCAAATAGATGGGGAAACAATGGAAACACAGACTTTATTTTTTGGGAGGCTCCAGAATCACTGTGGATGGTGACCACAGCCATGAAATTAAAAGATGTTTGCTCCTTGGAAGAAAAGCTATGACCAACCTAGGCAGCATATTAAAAAGCAGAGACCGTACTTTGCTAACAAAGGTCTGTTTGGTCAAAGCTATGGTTTTCCCAGTAGTTACATATGGATGTGAGAACTGGACTATAAAGAAAGCTGAGCACCAAAGAATTGATGCTTTTGAACTGTGGTGTTGGAGAAGACTCTTGTGAGTCCCTTGGACTGCAAGGTGATAAAATCAGTCCATCCTAAAGGAAATCAGTCCTGAATATTTGTTGGAAGGACTGATGCTGAAGCTGAAACTCCAATACTTTGGCTACCTGATGCGAAGAACTGACTCACTGGAAAAGACCCTAATACTGGGAAAGATTGAAGGCAGGAGGAAAAGGGGATGACAGAGGATGAGATGGTTGGATGGCATCACTGACTGGATGGACATGAGTTTGAATAATCTCCGGGAGTTAGTGATGGACAGGGAAGCCTGTTGTGCTGTAGTCCATTGGGTCACAAAAACTTGGATACGACTGAGTGACTGAACTGACCTGACCCTGAGTCCAGAATAGAGGTAAAGAACCTGCCTGCCAGTGCAGGAGACGTGGGTTTGATCCCTGGGTCAAGAATATCCCCTGGAGAAGGGAATGGCTGCCCACTCCAGTATTCTTCCTTGGAGAATCCCATGGACAGAAGAGCCTGGTGGGCTACAGTCCATGGGGTCTCAAAAGAGTTGGACATGACTTAGCAACTCAACAGCAACTGTACATAGAGAAAAAGAGACTGGGTTGGAAAACCCTGTGACCCGGAGGGAGAGAACAGGCTCCAGAAGACAGGCCTTCGGAAGGTGACTCGATCACCAGGGTCTGCTGGCTTCACAACGCAGAGGCTGGACACTGCTGTGTCTGAGTATTTGCTCTCCTTTGTGCCCCCTCCCCCTCCCCCTCTTTTCCCAGCTCTCTGGGATCCCGGAACAAACACGTGCCATATATTGGGAACACGAGTAACAAAACTACGCACTTAGAGTAATCACTGCTTAATCAAGTTGCACTGTATTCAGAAGTGAGACATCTCACAAGGTTGCGTCTATTGCTGGGCATCTTTCAGGGGACGGTGGGGACCCGCGATTGCAGAATCACTGGTGAGTGACATGCCTTCCCGTGGCATTGGTGGCAGCCCCAGGTTTCTGTCTGATCACCTTGGTTCCTCTCTGAGCTCAGACAAGTCCGAAGCAACCATCTCCCCTGTGCCTGATGAGCAGAGGCAAGCCCTACGTCGGTTTGACATTAACAGGACAAGATGTGAAGGCAGTTGATACAATACCAACATATCACTGAGATGTAATAAATCACTTAGCGAAAGAGCAGATGAAGATTTTCTGTCTTTCTCTGGATCCGTCTTCTTTTCTGTAAGCAGGGACTAGGTAGCTTGTGAGGAGAGGTGCCGTCTATCTGCTTTAGAGAGGCTCGTCTTCTCTGCTACTTCTGCTGGTTTCCCCCATGGAGATGGTGAGAATCTTTGGTGTTGGAGGGCCATTATTGGGCTAATGGTTTCCTGTACATTTCATGGTGTTCCTAGGTCTTGAGAATCCATCCAACAATGCTCATCTCCATGGCTTGGTTTCCTAAGAAGAGAGCTGAGAGTCAGCTGAGATCAATGAAGCCTTTTGATAGACTTTTCTTGATATTAAAAAGTAAAAGGGGATTATGAATTTGAAAAGCAGAAACATGGCCACTTGGAATCTGACCTTGAATGTTATCTAGACGTTAAGTGGAAATAATGTTATTTATTCTTTTCCCCAGGGTAGGAAGACCAAAGTTAGGGTGAAGCTTGAAATAAGGGTATTTTTTGAAATAAGGAAGCCAAATGGGGAAAAAAAGAAACCCTGGAGGAAATAAAATCAATGGCGGCAGTGCCCGCTGATGCTTGCATTTACCCAACAAACATTTGTCAGCTAGATCTACACCGAGCCAGGTGCTGAATGTGAATGAGTTCCCAGCCAAGTTAGCATACAGAGCTTTAGAGAAAAGGAGTGAGGGAAAAGGTGATTCCCACTTCCATTGCGGTAGTAATTGTTGATTACGTCTTTGGTGCTGGATCGCCTTCTCGTCCTCATTTCTTTATTCCCTCCCTCTGGCAAGTGATTTCATAGCATGTAGAGTCAGGAGGGTGTATTTCTTGGCCCCAGAGTCCTCAGGCTCAACTGCTTTCTTTGGCCAATGGAATTTTGATGAACTTGATGCAACTTGTGCTCTTAGAGGTCCTAGTGTGGTCTGGCTTGACCTCTTGCCCTCCTGGGATCCATCAAGAGAAGGATGTGGTCCAAAGAGAATGTGGAGACAGGTGGGACAGAACTGAACCCGAGTCAGAGACTGAAGCCAGCCTCAGCTGACTCACAGCCTACTCCAATATTCTTGCCTGAAAAATGCCACACACCAAGGAGCCTGTCAGGCCTGGAGGGTTGCTAAGAGCCAGGCATGAGCGGCATGCGTGCACTTACAGGTGATGAAACATTTGCTTGCGTGCTCAGTCGTGCTTGACTCTTTGCGACGCTCCCACTCCAGCTTCTCTGTCCATGGCACTTCCCAGGCAGGAATCCTGGAGCAGGCTGCATTTCCTCCCCCAGGGGATCTTCCTGACCCAGGGATTGAACTCACGTCTCTTATGTCTCCTGCATTGGCAGGTGGATTCTTTACCACTGTGCCATCTGGGAATCCAGAGTTTATAGATGATGAACTATTGACATTATGAACAACAAATGTAACTTTAGCTTTGAAACTATTCAAAAGGCTGCTTTAGCTGAAAAAAAAAATCACGTAGAGACAAAAACTTTCCCCAAAGAGGCATGTTTCCCAGCCTAAGAAACACGACAAAAGGGTTCACTTAGACCGCCTTGGAAATCTCATATATTTTTTACCAAGTGTTTTGCTTGGCTGTCGAAAGTCACTAGGCATTTCTCCTTTTCCTGCTCCCTTGCAGGCTCGAGGGGGTGGTCCCCACTATGGTTGCCATCGCCAAATCAGCACCTGAGTCACGAACACTTTATGGCCCTACTCTTGCCACTACTGGGAGGGAGGTTGCCAACACCAGAGGTCAAGGGGCTTGTGTCTGCCCCAAGGGCATGGTCCCCCCATTGCCGAAGTTGCTGGAACTGATTCTGCAGACATGGTGCCTCTTCTGATTCTCACTCAGTGTCCGTGGCAACCGGCTCATCCCAGGTTGCTGCCATGTTGATATGTTAATCAGGGCTGGGGTAAACACCCCAAGAGACAGACATGGCATTGTGATTGAATTCCTCTTCTCCATCTCTGGCATTGCCCGCTGTTTGCAAACTCTACTTGAGAATCTGGACTTTCTTCTCAAGATGCATTATGTGCTAGGACTCTCTTTAGTACTTGTATAAGAATTCCTCCGGCAGGCTGCTTCATTAGCCTCTTATCATCCTTTAGGGCGACCTGAGTCACCCCAGGTTGGAGTGCCAACCACACAGGGATTTACACACATCTTGTTTTTCTGCCATGGAAGGAGACAGTAGGATAGGCTGACAGAGACTCGACTGCCTTGAATCATCGATATTAAAACAAGGAAGAGAGAGAAGAGCTATGGGAAAGACAAAGACTAAACCATGGGTTGTCCAGTCTATCCTGAGCCAGCTTAGGGAATCAAAGACAGTTCGTTGGCAGGAAATACCTGCCTTGAATCCCACGGACACTTGAGACAAGGTTATAGTTCTGGATGATTCTTAGAGTGAGGGTCAATACCAAAATGATCCAAGCTTTGCAGNAAAAAAAAAAATCACGTAGAGACAAAAACTTTCCCCAAAGAGGCATGTTTCCCAGCCTAAGAAACACGACAAAAGGGTTCACTTAGACCGCCTTGGAAATCTCATATATTTTTTACCAAGTGTTTTGCTTGGCTGTCGAAAGTCACTAGGCATTTCTCCTTTTCCTGCTCCCTTGCAGGCTCGAGGGGGTGGTCCCCACTATGGTTGCCATCGCCAAATCAGCACCTGAGTCACGAACACTTTATGGCCCTACTCTTGCCACTACTGGGAGGGAGGTTGCCAACACCAGAGGTCAAGGGGCTTGTGTCTGCCCCAAGGGCATGGTCCCCCCATTGCCGAAGTTGCTGGAACTGATTCTGCAGACATGGTGCCTCTTCTGATTCTCACTCAGTGTCCGTGGCAACCGGCTCATCCCAGGTTGCTGCCATGTTGATATGTTAATCAGGGCTGGGGTAAACACCCCAAGAGACAGACATGGCATTGTGATTGAATTCCTCTTCTCCATCTCTGGCATTGCCCGCTGTTTGCAAACTCTACTTGAGAATCTGGACTTTCTTCTCAAGATGCATTATGTGCTAGGACTCTCTTTAGTACTTGTATAAGAATTCCTCCGGCAGGCTGCCTCATTAGCCTCTTATCATCCTTTAGGGCGACCTGAGTCACCCCAGGTTGGAGTGCCAACCACACAGGGATTTACACACATCTTGTTTTTCTGCCATGGAAGGAGACAGTAGGATAGGCTGACAGAGACTCGACTGCCTTGAATCATCGATATTAAAACAAGGAAGAGAGAGAAGAGCTATGGGAAAGACAAAGACTAAACCATGGGTTGTCCAGTCTATCCTGAGCCAGCTTAGGGAATCAAAGACAGTTCGTTGGCAGGAAATACCTGCCTTGAATCCCACGGACACTTGAGACAAGGTTATAGTTCTGGATGATTCTTAGAGTGAGGGTCAATACCAAAATGATCCAAGCTTTGCAGAACTCTAAAAATCTGTCACCTGGAATAGAAACAGGGTCACAGATTGTGGCAGGACAGTGACCTCAAGGGACAATGCTAGGAGATGAAGCCATAAAGCAAATGACATTGACAGAGACTTTGGACACTTGAAATGCCCCTTTTATGCTCCTGGTACATAGTTTTAATGAGATGCTGTCTAAGGATCCTTGCACCTCTAACTTTATATGATTCTATCCAGACATTTAATGGAAAATTTCAGTTGTTTTCCCAACGCAGCTGCCACAGTGTGTTATTTTAATGGGCTTGCTTTCCGTCCTGAATGTCCAGAGGAGATGGACGTAAATCAGCTTGAGCTCCATCTGTCCCTTTGATTGAGGGAGAAAAAGTTGCATAATATTGGAAGAGAGAGGTTGGAAGATTTTCTTGTCTGTGGGAAAAGGGATGATGGGCTGAAATAAATAACTAACTGGCAGGAACTGTCTTTGTTTTGCTCTGATAAAACATGTAAGGAGGGGAAGGGAGTCCCAGGGAGACCTCATGTGTCTGGGAGGGGGAACGAGGTTTGAACTCTGGAGTTTCATATACTTTGACTATATTTATCATCATTGTCAAATCTTCTGTCTTGAGATGAATTCCAATTTTTATTCTACTCACAGAACTCCTCCTCCTAGTAATTTTGTGGAGTAAAGCTGATTATAAAAACTCTTTTCTTCACCATTTGGCTTAATTCCTCATGTTAAAGATGACAGTAAAAAATCACCTTGGTTCAGGCCTGCTGCTTTAAATCCCTTTTTGGAAGGAAGTCTGTTCCTCTCTTCTGCAGACTCCTCTAATTTGAAGTCCATCCTTTAAGAGATAGATTGAGGGTTCTCTTTATTCCTTTGAAAAAAAGAGGGTATTAAAAAACCAGTTAATACTCAAATTGAGAATGTAAAGGCAAGGCTTAGTCTTTTTCAGAAATTAAATTAAGAAGTTCACTTTAAATCTCTCAAGCTTTCCCTTTGGTACTTGTAAAATGCCCATTCATTATTTTAAAAAACAACAGCAAAACACTTATCTCTTTCCAGTGAAGTGAAAGTCGGTCAGTCTCGTTCGACTCTTTGCAACCCCATGGACTAGTCCATGGAATTCTCCAGACCAGAATGCTGGAGGGAGTAGCCTTTCCCTTCCCCAGAGGATCTTCCCAACCCGGGGGTTGAACCTAGGTCTCCCGAGTTGCAGGGAGATTCTTTACCAGTTTAGCCACCANTATTTTAATGGGCTTGCTTTCCGTCCTGAATGTCCAGAGGAGATGGACGTAAATCAGCTTGAGCTCCATCTGTCCCTTTGATTGAGGGAGAAAAAGTTGCATAATATTGGAAGAGAGAGGTTGGAAGATTTTCTTGTCTGTGGGAAAAGGGATGATGGGCTGAAATAAATAACTAACTGGCAGGAACTGTCTTTGTTTTGCTCTGATAAAACATGTAAGGAGGGGAAGGGAGTCCCAGGGAGACCTCATGTGTCTGGGAGGGGGAACGAGGTTTGAACTCTGGAGTTTCATATACTTTGACTATATTTATCATCATTGTCAAATCTTCTGTCTTGAGATGAATTCCAATTTTTATTCTACTCACAGAACTCCTCCTCCTAGTAATTTTGCGGAGTAAAGCTGATTATAAAAACTCTTTTCTTCACCATTTGGCTTAATTCCTCATGTTAAAGATGACAGTAAAAAATCACCTTGGTTCAGGCCTGCTGCTTTAAATCCCTTTTTGGAAGGAAGTCTGTTCCTCTCTTCTGCAGACTCCTCTAATTTGAAGTCCATCCTTTAAGAGATAGATTGAGGGTTCTCTTTATTCCTTTGAAAAAAAGAGGGTATTAAAAAACCAGTTAATACTCAAATTGAGAATGTAAAGGCAAGGCTTAGTCTTTTTCAGAAATTAAATTAAGAAGTTCACTTTAAATCTCTCAAGCTTTCCCTTTGGTACTTGTAAAATGCCCATTCATTATTTTAAAAAACAACAGCAAAACACTTATCTCTTTCCAGTGAAGTGAAAGTCGGTCAGTCTCGTTCGACTCTTTGCAACCCCATGGACTAGTCCATGGAATTCTCCAGACCAGAATGCTGGAGGGAGTAGCCTTTCCCTTCCCCAGAGGATCTTCCCAACCCGGGGGTTGAACCTAGGTCTCCCGAGTTGCAGGGAGATTCTTTACCAGTTTAGCCACCAGGGAAGCCCAAGAAGACTGGAGTAAAAAAGTAGGTTGGAAAAGCATCTGAGTCCTAACCAGCACTGATGCTGGCTTCCCTTACTCCACGGTGTAAAAAGCAGTAACACTGCTCCTCCTTTAACGCAGTTCATGATTTTTTCTTGTTGCTGTTACTTTGAATGAGACCTGTCCTCACCCTTCACTCAGTGAGCCAGTATTTACGGAGATGAAGTTCGGCCTGGGAGGCACCTCCAGGGAACACGGGGGAGGTGGGACAGGGCCCTTCTGTCCTGAAGGAGACTGAAACAGGGAGAGGGAACCGAATCCAGCTCTTGTTTACGTGCGAAGGGTGGCTGTTGGCCCGAGACCGGACAGCAAAAAGCATGCCCCGGGTCCACCCGCATCGGAAGCGGTGAGGATTGTAAACAGCAGTTCGTTTCTTTAGGGTCCAACCACTAAGCGAAAGTCGGATCACGTGGTTCCCAGCCCAGGGCTCTTCCTTCCGCCCTGAGCTCTGTGAGGCTGATCTGGGGTCGTTCCTCGTGGGTCCTAGGGGGCTCTCCCTCCACCACCTCGCCTGCCCAGTATCTTTTCACTGTTTCCCTGAACTGTGGTGCTGGAGAAGTCTGTTGAGAGTCCCTGGACTGCAAGGAGATCCAACCAGTCCATCCTAAAGAAGATCAGTCCAAATGCTGAAGCTGAGACTCCAATAATCTGGCCACCTGATGCAAAGAACTGACTCATTGGAAAAGACCCTGATGCTGGGAAAGATAGAGGGCAAGAGGAGAAGGGGATGACAGAGGATGAGTTGGTTGGATGGCATCACCGACTCGATGGACGTGAGTTTGAGCAAACTCTGGGAGTTGGTAATGGACAGGGAAGCCTGGCGTGCTGCGATTCATGGGGACGCAAGGAGTCGGACAAGACTGAGCGACTGAACTGAACTGAACTTGTTATCTGCTGCTTGCTCTCAGTGCAAAACCCTGGCAGAAGGTCAGGGATGAGTGGGAAGAGGGCAGGCCGGGGTCCTCATTCCTTTGGCTTTCTCCCTGCGTGTGTGTGTGTGTGTAGGGGGTTGTCCAGCAGTATCTCCTGGCGAAAAGAAGCTGCTCCTCTCCAGGAAAGCTGGCCTACTGCGTTCCCCTCCTTCTGGGGCCTGCCAACCTGTTCCTCAACTTGTACCATCCCTGGGCCCCTGCCTTCTCCGGTCCCCACGCCCTCTCCTCACCTTTGCACTTCATCCATCTGAAAATAAACCCTGCCTGAAGGGCCCACGGTTCAGTGTTCTGGCTTTTTGCTTGCTTGTTTTCTTCTATTTCTTTTTAAAATTCATTTTTAATTGGGGGATAGTTGCTCTACAACACTGTGTTGGTTTCCTTTTAAAAAAATTTATTTATTTTAATAGGAGGCTAATTACTTTACAAAAAGCTGTGTTGGTTTCTGCCATGCACCCACATGAATCGTCCATAGGTACACACATGTCCCCTCCCTCCGGAGCCTCCCTCTCCCCTCCCACCCCTGCCCACCCCTCTAAGTAGTCACACAGCACTGGGTTTCAGCTCCCTGCTTTATACAGTAAATTCCCACTGGCCGTCTGTTTCCCACATGGTAATGCATCTGTTTCCAAGCTATTCTCTCCATTCATTCCACCCTCTCTTTCCCCTGCCAGGCCCACAAGACTGTTCTGTGTCTGCATCTCCATTGCTGCCCTGCAAATAGGATGCTGGAGACTCTGACTGGTACAGGGCCTTCTTAGTAAACTTTTGAGCTACTGGAGGGACAGAGGCTGGGACCTCAGACCCCACTGTCCCTTGGGGAGGACTTGTATTCTGGTGGGGACTCCTTTATAGATGTCATTAGGCAATCATCTGACTTAGTCACTCCTTATGGCAAACTTTGAACTGTTGAAGCCAAGTGCAGCTCTTAAATAAAAAATAATTTGTATCCAGCAAATGGAACTGATTTGAAAAGGAATGGCTCATGGTGATTTAGTGAATTGTCAGCTTTCTATTTCATAAATAACAAAATAGAAATTAGGAGCGTGTCAGAACACATTAGCACTCACCCATAAATAAAAGTGATTTTATTAGAAGTGGTAAATTATGCTTACTTAATTCACCTTGTCATGCCCGGCACTTTGCTATATATCCTGTGGGTTTTTCCACTCCTTGGATGTGTTACAGTTCAGCAAGACAAACATATTGGGTAAGTGATGTAATAGAAATGCAATTATGAGTAAATAAATCTTGGTTTCCTCTGTTTCGTGCAGAGGGCTTGGCTGTCTTTCGGTGGACGTACAGGGCTGAGCTTCACGAACACGGGACATTCATGCACACTCTCAGTGTATCACATGCTTTCTCTCTCTCTTTAAGGCCAAGTGGTGGAAAAGAAATGAAAAGATGAAGAGTCTGTCATGAACGTGAGATGCCAGAATAAAGGAGTCTTCCTCCTCCACTAGGTGGTATTGATCCTGCTAGTGTTTTGGCTTCTGGGGAGAGGAAATGTTTGATCCATGCGGTGGGTTGCTGGTCACAGCTGGGCATGTCTGGCAGNCGTGTGTGTGTGTGTGTAGGGGGTTGTCCAGCAGTATCTCCTGGCGAAAAGAAGCTGCTCCTCTCCAGGAAAGCTGGCCTACTGCGTTCCCCTCCTTCTGGGGCCTGCCAACCTGTTCCTCAACTTGTACCATCCCTGGGCCCCTGCCTTCTCCGGTCCCCACGCTCTCTCCTCACCTTTGCACTTCATCCATCTGAAAATAAACCCTGCCTGAAGGGCCCACGGTTCAGTGTTCTGGCTTTTTGCTTGCTTGTTTTCTTCTATTTCTTTTTAAAATTCATTTTTAATTGGGGGATAGTTGCTCTACAACACTGTGTTGGTTTCCTTTTAAAAAAATTTATTTATTTTAATAGGAGGCTAATTACTTTACAAAAAGCTGTGTTGGTTTCTGCCATGCACCCACATGAATCGTCCATAGGTACACACATGTCCCCTCCCTCCGGAGCCTCCCTCTCCCCTCCCACCCCTGCCCACCCCTCTAAGTAGTCACACAGCACTGGGTTTCAGCTCCCTGCTTTATACAGTAAATTCCCACTGGCCGTCTGTTTCCCACATGGTAATGCATCTGTTTCCAAGCTATTCTCTCCATTCATTCCACCCTCTCTTTCCCCTGCCAGGCCCACAAGACTGTTCTGTGTCTGCATCTCCATTGCTGCCCTGCAAATAGGATGCTGGAGACTCTGACTGGTACAGGGCCTTCTTAGTAAACTTTTGAGCTACTGGAGGGACAGAGGCTGGGACCTCAGACCCCACTGTCCCTTGGGGAGGACTTGTATTCTGGTGGGGACTCCTTTATAGATGTCATTAGGCAATCATCTGACTTAGTCACTCCTTATGGCAAACTTTGAACTGTTGAAGCCAAGTGCAGCTCTTAAATAAAAAATAATTTGTATCCAGCAAATGGAACTGATTTGAAAAGGAATGGCTCATGGTGATTTAGTGAATTGTCAGCTTTCTATTTCATAAATAACAAAATAGAAATTAGGAGCGTGTCAGAACACATTAGCACTCACCCATAAATAAAAGTGATTTTATTAGAAGTGGTAAATTATGCTTACTTAATTCACCTTGTCATGCCCGGCACTTTGCTATATATCCTGTGGGTTTTTCCACTCCTTGGATGTGTTACAGTTCAGCAAGACAAACATATTGGGTAAGTGATGTAATAGAAATGCAATTATGAGTAAATAAATCTTGGTTTCCTCTGTTTCGTGCAGAGGGCTTGGCTGTCTTTCGGTGGACGTACAGGGCTGAGCTTCACGAACACGGGACATTCATGCACACTCTCAGTGTATCACATGCTTTCTCTCTCTCTTTAAGGCCAAGTGGTGGAAAAGAAATGAAAAGATGAAGAGTCTGTCATGAACGTGAGATGCCAGAATAAAGGAGTCGTCCTCCTCCACTAGGTGGTATTGATCCTGCTAGTGTTTTGGCTTCTGGGGAGAGGAAATGTTTGATCCATGCGGTGGGTTGCTGGTCACAGCTGGGCATGTCTGGCAGGCCAATATCCGAAGGCATGGGAGCAGGGTGTTCTCCCAAAGACAAACCTCTACTGACTTCATTTCCGTAAGTGTGCAGTCCTGATTGGGGATCACACTGATACACATCGGAAAGTTCCAGGAACACCTGGTGACTATGGACCTAGATGAGAGTCAGGAAGTCAGGAGGTGTCTGAGGGGCCCTCCTGGAGCCCATGGAGCTTGAGGGGCAGGTCAGAGCAGATGTCAGTATCCCATCTCTTCCGCTTGACAAGGATGCGCAGGTANGTGCAGAGGGCTTGGCTGTCTTTCGGTGGATGTACAGGGCTGAGCTTCACAAACACGGGACATTCATGCACACTCTCAGTGTATCACATGCTTTCTCTCTCTCTTTAAGGCCAAGTGGTGGAAAAGAAATGAAAAGATGAAGAGTCTGTCATGAACGTGAGATGCCAGAATAAAGGAGTCGTCCTCCTCCACTAGGTGGTATTGATCCTGCTAGTGTTTTGGCTTCTGGGGAGAGGAAATGTTTGATCCATGCGGTGGGTTGCTGGTCACAGCTGGGCATGTCTGGCAGGCCAATATCCGAAGGCATGGGAGCAGGGTGTTCTCCCAAAGACAAACCTCTACTGACTTCATTTCCGTAAGTGTGCAGTCCTGATTGGGGATCACACTGATACACATCGGAAAGTTCCAGGAACACCTGGTGACTATGGACCTAGATGAGAGTCAGGAAGTCAGGAGGTGTCTGAGGGGCCCTCCTGGAGCCCATGGAGCTTGAGGGGCAGGTCAGAGCAGATGTCAGTATCCCATCTCTTCCGCTTGACAAGGATGCGCAGGTAGAGACCTGTGTCTTGGCTCTTTCATCTGACAAGGCCAGTCCTTAACAAAACTGCCAACTTCTGGAGCACCTCAGACTCTTTCCACAGCTTCTCCCTCCTCCCCAGGAGGACTCAGGGACCTTCAACTCCCTCCTGCCCTGGCTTCCTCTCCAATGGTTCTTCATCCCCCCGGCCCCATGTCATCATCCTATCTCAGAATTCTCTCCCCTTGGCCCTTGAAAACACCTATTTTTGTTCTTCTTTTCCAGGACCCTGTCTATTAAATGTTATAAAAATAATGCATATAAAAAATTCAGTTCAGTCACTCAGTTGTGTCCGACTCTGCGACCCTGTGGGCTGCAGCATGCCAGGCCTCCCAGTCCTTCACCAACTCCCAGAGTCCGCCCAAACTCATGTCCATTGAGTTGGTGATGCCACCCAATCATCTCATCCTCTGTCGTCCCCTTCTCCTCCTGCCCTCAATCTTTCTCAGCATCAGACTCTTTTCTAGTGAGTCAGTTAATACCCTGTTGATGAGTTACCCCTTCCTGGAAACATAGTGCCTTCAGCCAATAGAAGGCTCCAGGCAGGGGCCTTGAGCGTCCATAGGGAAGGTGGGGAGGGGAGTTCTCTGGGACCCTTTGGCCCAGCATGAGGCTCCCTGCTCATGGGGTGACATGCCCCCTAGGGACCTGTAAGGGCTCTTCCTGGAAGGTCCTCCACCCACCTCCAGAGCTACATATTTATTAATTTTTCTGGCTGTGCTGGGTCTTGGTTGGTGCGAGGGCTTTTCTCCATTTGCAGAGAGCTGGAGCTCTCCTCTGGTTGCGGTGTGTGGGCTTCTCACTGCCGTGGCTTCTCTTGTGGGGCGCAGGCCCTAGGGCACGTGGGCATCAGGAGCTGCGGCCCCTGGGCTCTGGAGCACAGGCTTGTTACGGGGTTGCTCTGCAGCACATGGGATCTTCCCAGACTGGGGATCGAGCCTGCGTCCCCTGCGTTGACAGGGCTATTCTTTACCACTGAGCCACCAGGGAAGCCCCAGCTACAGTGCTATATAAACCTTTCATGATAGTGACCCTTTCAGAAGCATTCTCCTAGCTGAATACTTTGCATCTGGTTCCCCGTATGGTAAGGGGAAGTATTTTTCTCATCTGACAGCTGGGGGAAGTGAAGCTAATAACAGCAGAGTCAGGGACCCAGACCTTCCGAACCAGCACGGCCCCTGCTACTCCTGTGCTTCTTTCGACCCTGCTTAGCTTCTGAGATCAGATGAGAGCGGGCGTGTTCAGGGTGGTATGGCTGTAGAAGCCTGTGGCTTTTCTGAAGATGCAACCCAACTGAGTTTGGTTTGCTGAAGACATCTGGGCGTTAAGTTCTGAAGTCCAGAAAAAGAGGGTGGCTGGTGATGGGGAGTGGATAAATTGCTGCAGTTAGTCTAGCTCATTGAAAGAATCAAATGTCCTTTGTAGTTGCTGCATTCATTAGTGGGATCCAGCTGTTTTGTGCTTAATTAAAGTTTAATGAAACACTGTGCTATGTCTGTTTAATTATCTCCATTTTACAAATGAAGACATTGAGGTTTAGAGGCACCAAGTGATTGTCCACTGAAGCACCGGTCAAAAGTAACTAGGATTTCTGACCCAAATCTGCAATGATGAGGATAAAGGGAAAAATCAAATTCTAGTTATAACATGGAGTTGCTGGAGTCTGCAGTTGCTGCATCTCTTAGGTGCTGAAAATCATACACAGCAAAAGACTGTGCTTCTGCGCTGCTTTGTGTCCGACTCTTGGGGACCCCTTGGACTGTAGCCTGCTAGGCTCCTTTGTCCATGGGATTCTCCAGGCAAGAATACTGGAGTGGGTTGCCATTACTCCAGGGGGTCTTCCCAAACCCAGGGATCATACCCTCATCTCTCATGTCTCCTGCACTGGCAGGTGGGTTCTTTACCACTAGCGCCAGCTGGGAAACCCTGGTAAAAGGCTAATCATGTACATTTGTTGGGTGCATTGGGTGTTAGTACCACTGTCCATCTCCATATTTAAGCATGGTTGATTGTCTAAAAACATGAGAAATAAACAGAGAGTTATTCTCTGAGTCAGTGAGGGTAACCTCTGCCTTGGAAAGATTCAGTTGCTCAGTCATGTCCAACCCTTTGTGACCCCATGGACTGCAGCACACCAGGCCTCCCTGTCCATCACCAACTCCTGGAGCTTGCTCAAACTCACATCCATTGAGTCAGTGATGCCATCCAACCATCTCATCCTTTGTGCCCCCTTCTCCTCCTGCCCACCATCTTGCCTAGTATCAGGGTCTTTTCCACTGTCAGTTCTTTGCATCAGGTGGCCAAAGTATTGGAGCTTCTTTAGCTTTAGCATCAGCCCTTCCAATGACTATTCAGGACTGATTTTCTTTAGGACTGACTGGTTTGATCCCCTTGAAGTCCAAGTCACTCTTAAGAGTCTTCTCCAACACCACAGTTCAAAAGCATGAATTCTTGGGCACTCAGATTTCTTTATGGTCCAACTCTCACACCTATACATGACTACCGGAAAAACCATAGCTTTGACTAGACAGACCTTTGTTGGTAATGTCTCTGCTGCTTTTTAATATGCTGTCTAGGTTGGTCATAGCTTTTCTTCCAAGGAGCAAGTGTCTTTTGATTTTATGGGTGCAGTCACCATCTGCAATGATTTTGGAGCCCAAGAAAATGAAGTCTGTCAATGTTTCCACTGTTTCCCCCTCTATTTGCCATGAAGCAATGGGACCATATTCCATAATAATTCCATAATTTTTGAATGTTGAGTTTCAAGTTAGCTTTTTCACTTTCATTAAGAGGCTCTTTAGTTCCTCTTTCTGCCATAAGGGTGGTGTCATCTGTGTATCTGAGGTTATTGATATTTCTCCTAACAATCTCGATTCCAGCTTGTGCTTCATCCAGCCTGGCATTTTGCATGACGCACTCTGCATATAAATTAAATAAGCAGAGTGACAATATACTGCCTTGTGCTGCTTTCCCAATTTGGAACCAGTCAGTTAGTTATTCCACGTCCAGTTCTATTGCTTCTTGACCTGCATACAGATTTCTCAGGACGCAGGTCGGGTGGTCTTTTATTCCCATCTCTTGATGAATTTCCGACAGTTTGTTGTGATCCACGCAGTCAAACAGGGCTTCCCTAGTAGTTCAGACGGTAAAGCATCTGCCTGCAATGCAGGAGACCTGGGTTCGATCCCTGGGTCAGGAAGATCCCCTGGAGAAGGAAATGGCAACCCACTCTAGTATTCTTGCCTGGAGAATTCCAAGGACTGTAGCCTACCAGGCTCCAGGCTACAGTTCATGGAATCGCAAAGAGTCAGACACGACTGAGCAATTTCACTTCACTTCATACAGTCAAAGGCTTTGGCATAGTCAATGAAGCATGAGTAGATGTTTTTCTGGAATTCTCTTGCTTTTTCTATGACTTAAATTGAAGAAAGTATGGAAAACCACTAGACCATTCAGGTATGACCTAAATCAAGTCCCTTATGATTATACAGAGGAAGTGACAAATAGATTCAAGGGATTATATCTGATAGAGTGCCTGAAGAACTATGGATGGCGGTTCATGAGATTGTATAGGAGGTGGTGGTCAAGACCATCCCCAAGAAAAAGAAATGCCAAAAGGCAAATGGTTGTCTGAAGAGGCCTTACAAATAGCTGAGAAAAGAAGAGAAGCAAAAGGCAAAGGAGAAAAAGAAAGATATACCCATCTGAACGCAGTGACTGTGACTCCTCCCAGCCACCCACAGTCCATGGAGCTGCGGTGGCCATGACCGTGGAGCACTGGCCGCCAGATGACAAGGCTGAGAACCCACCAGTGATGTGGAGAAGGGCAGATGAGCTAACTGAAGACGGAAGGAGTCTGATTTGAGGCTCGTCATGCACAGGAAGCTTGTGCTGCTGTTTGCTGTTTTTCAGTCACTATATCGTGTCAGACTCTGCGACCCCATGGACTGCAGCGTGCCAGGCCTCCCTGTCCTTCACTATCGCCCGGAGTTTGCTCACACTCATGTCTGCTGAGTGGGTGGTGCCATCCGACCTTCTTCTCCCCTGCCGCCCCCTCCTCCCGCCCTCAATCTTTCCCAGCATCAGGGCCTTTCCCAATGAGTGCTATTTATAATACACCATGCTCAGCATCATTTGCCTGTGAGAACTTTGGGAACGTATTGAATCAGTTGCCCCGTGCAGGTAATGCGCTCCCCTTTTTTGCCAGACAGCTCCCTGTCAACGGAGGTTGCCTGTTGTCCCCTGGCAGACAGGAAGAGGAGGCCCAGATAAACCTATGAATATTCAGCCAAATACCAATAAAGTCCTTGTTCAATGTGATTTATTTATCGTATTGATCTACCTTTTTCAAGCCAAAAGCAAATTAAGTGAGCATTGGCTTGTGTTACCTTGAAAATGCAATACAGATAAAAATCAAACTGTTTTCTTCTATGCATTTGGAAGATTAATTGGAAAGGCAATTCTTTTGGTGTTCAATTTCGTGTGACCAACAGTTGTTTGGGGGGAATCGTGGCCTCTGTGCAGCATGGAATCATTTATCACAAGGTGTCTTTGGCATAGAGAACAGACTTTTGGACACAGTGAGGGAAGGAGACAGTGGGTTGAATTGAGAGAATAGTGAAACTTACACATTGCCATATGTAAAATAGGTAGCAAATGGGACACGGAGCTCAACCCAGTGCTGTGCGATAACCTAGGGGGTGGGATGGGGGTTGNGTCCGCATGCCTGTGTGCTCAGTCCTGTCCAGCTCTTTGCGGCCCAATGGACTGTAGTCCGCCAGGCTCCTCTGTCCGTGAAATCTTCCCGGCAAGAATACTGGAGCGGGTTGCCGCTTCGTACTCCAGACCTTCCTGACTTAGGGAGTGAAGCCCCCTCTCCTGCACTGCAGGTGGACTCTTTACCACTGCGCCGCCTGATATAACCATCAAAATTATGAAAGTAGTATTCTTGCATCCCACCAACTGATGCGAAGACCTCATTCTCATTTTGCTTAATGTTCCAAAAATGTCCTTTGTAGTTAAAGATTTCAATTCAGAATCACTAAGAACTTAGGTCATCATCTTTCCTTAATCTGGAAAAGTTCTTCTTCTTTTTTCTTCTTGTTTTTATGTCCTTGGCAGTTTTGAAGCTTTTAAGCCAGTTCATCTGTAGAATGGGTTTCCCTGGTGGCTCAGTTGGTAAAGAATCTGCCTGCAATGCAGGAGACCTTTGGTCCATCCAGTGTTCCTTAATTCCTATTAAACATGTACGCTGTGAATCTAATTATACCACAGAAACACCCTGAGTTCTGTTCTTTGTAGTCTATCAGATATATGTGTAATTCCAATTAGTTCTTTTATGAATTATGGTCACTTTAATCACTTGATGAAAGTGGTATTTCTTCATGCAAAGCTGCCCCCCCTTTATAACTGATAGGTACTTNGTTCTGTTCTTTGTAGTCTATCAGATATATGTGTAATTCCAATTAGTTCTTTTATGAATTATGGTCACTTTAATCACTTGATGAAAGTGGTATTTCTTCATGCAAAGCTGCCCCCCCTTTATAACTGATAGGTACTTTGTGGTGAAGGACTTTGAAGCTATGCAAATATCTCATTTCTCCTCAGATTTTCAATTTATTAATTACAGCAGTAAAGACCCATGGTTTTCTACCTCATCCAAGGAGCTTTACTAGCCTCTTATTAGTAATATCTATTTTCATGTTCAAATTGTTTCAGGTTTGGTCAATGGGAGCCTCTCTAAGCTGACTGTTGTCTTTTGATGGGTCACGTCGTTTTTGGCTTACATTCTATTTCTGGTACAATGAGATGTCATCTTGTTCTTTTCTTCCCCAAAGCTGGAATCTGCTGTGCCTCCAAAGGACCACTGAACTCTCACCATGGAGGATGATCCTGAGACCCCAAGATCTGGGCCCTCGGTGTGCTCAGCTCAAATGGGAGGTGTCACTGCTTGCACTGCTCAGGGGTCAAAGTGAGAAGTTACATCTGTTCATTTTTCTCCTTGGACTTTAATTTGAGATGAGCCTCTTCCACAGGGGGCTGGTGCCTGTTGACAGCAGCGATCCTCAGTTGACTGCGGGAAGTCTCAGGGTGCAGGGCCGTCAGAGGTGGCAGAGGCCCATCTGCCTGCAGCATCTTCATGGCCCCCANTTTCTCCTTGGACTTTAATTTGAGATGAGCCTCTTCCACAGGGGGCTGGTGCGTGTTGACAGCAGCGATCCTCAGTTGACTGCGGGAAGTCTCAGGGTGCAGGCCCGTCAGAGGTGGCAGAGGCCCGTCTGCCTGCAGCATCTTCATGGGCCCCACCTCAGTGAGGCCAGGCTTATTTGGGGTGAGTGTGGATATAGCAAAGTAAAAAGACCTGAAAGTAACTTTTGGAATAGTAAGCAGAGAATTTCCCTTATCCTGGGGCTGTTTCTAATGAAATCCTAATTAGTTCATACCAAGTCCCCTTGGGGAAGCAGAACACTTCTCTGGGGACTGTGGGGAGACCATGGACATCAGAACATCTACCAGTGGGGGGTGTGATTGCTCTGGAAAATGCCTGGGAGCAGCTACTGGGGCCCCAGGACCACACAGCATCTGGAGACAGGAGAGCTGGTGTCAGGTCCAGTGAGGCCCAGAGGGCTTGGGCAGACTCAAGGCAGAGACTCCTTCTCCAGAGGGAAGCGATGGGAGGAGCAGACAGCAGAGAAACACTGAGTGTCCCTCGAGAGAGGAATGGATGAGGAAGGCACACGCATTTACAGTGGAGAACTACTCAGACATAAAGAAGAAGGAAGCAATGCCGTTTGCAGCAAGGTCAATGGACTGCGAGTTAGCATGCTAAGTGAAGTAAATCGTACGAAGACAGATATCATGTTGTATTGCTTATATGTGTAATCTAAAAAAATGATACAAATACGCTTATTTACAAAGCGGAAATAGACTCACAGACGTAGAAAGCAGACTTACAATGACCAAAGGGGAAAATCGTGGGGTAAACTGTTGTTGTGCAGTTGCTCAGCTGTGTCTGACTCTTTTGCAACCCCATGAACTGCAGCATGCCAGCTGCGCTGTCCTCCACCACGTCCACTGAGTCAGTGATGCCATCCAGCCATGTTTGGAATTAACATATACACACTACTTATATAAAATAGATACCAAAGGCCTACTTTGTAGTACGAGGAAATATACTCAGTATCTTGTAATAATCTGTAAGGGAAAAGAATTCATATACATATATATTCATATACAAATCACTTTGTNTGTTTGGAATTAACATATACACACTACTTATATAAAATAGATACCAAAGGCCTACTTTGTAGTACGAGGAAATATACTCAGTATCTTGTAATAATCTGTAAGGGAAAAGAATTCATATACATATATATTCATATACAAATCACTTTGTTGTACACCTGAAGCTAACACAAAGTTTTAAATCAACTATACTTCAATTAAAAAAAAAAGAAAAGAAAAAGAGCTTACATTAGGGAATGGGAATACAGGTAAGACCCAGTTATCAGAAAAGAGAAAGTGACAGTCGATCCGTAGTGTCCGACTCTTTGTGACCCGATGGAGTGGGCAGCCATTCCCTTCTCCAGGGGATCTTCTCAACCCAGGTCTCCTGCATTGCAGGCGGATTCTTTACCAGCTGAGCCACAGAAATGGGGCCCAAGTTGGTAAGACGGCATACTGGTTAACCCTGCGGCGGCTTCTTGCCCTTGAGTCCTGGCTCCACCACCATCAAGGGCTGTGACCTTGGGCAGAGGGCATGACTGCTCTGTGCCACAGTGGCCTTCTCTGCAAAGTGGGATCATGAACCAGGCACACCACAGGGTCGTGGGGAGGGTGCCATGAGATAACACAAGTCAGGGTTTAACCCAAGGCAGACACAAATGTTAACAGCGACTCCCACTCAGGCACAAAGCAGAAGCCCAGTAACTGGAACTGAACCCGAGGTCAGGCCAAGTTACCAGCAAGTCTGACCTGCTTTTGCTACTTGAACACTGAAATTGATCCAAGGCCTTGGGGAGGAGCCAGTGGGAAGAAAACTGCAGACTGGGGTGCAGAGTTGGGGAGAAAACCTCCCCCGCCTTGGCAGCTGGAGGTTAGTGTGTGACTCAGACCATCACTTCTCCCAGGGGCGACAGTGCTCCTTCATAGGGAGGGAAGTCCTCCCGGCTTGCATCAATTCCTCCCTCATCTCAGGTTCCACAAAGGGAGTCAGAATGTTTTCTATTTCTTTAGGAAGAAGGGAAAGCCACCCAAACACAGAAAACAGTAGCCAGTTCTGAGAGCATCTTTCCTCCCCTTCCCACTCCCCTCCCCGACTCCCTCCTCCAAAAGCACTGGAGCAAAAGAAGCAAGAATAAATTGAAAAGCAAACTCTTCTTTCAAGTCCATAAAAAAGATCAAAAGCAACGGCAGGGGAGGAGAGGAGGATGCGGACCAAACACCCGTGCCTCAGAGAGACGAGAGGAATCCTCGGATTGAGCCATAAAGTGTTTATGGCGCCCTAGGAATAATTGAGTATTTCCTGGTTTGTTGTTCTGAGATTTTATGAGCCAAACAGGGGACCTTTAAAGCTTGTTTTCCTTTGCTCTTCAATAGGTTTAATTAAGCTTGGACTTGAGGCTTCAAGTTGTTTCGAAACTTGAGACTTAACCCAAAACAACCCAAGAAACCTACATAACCACTGAAGCAGATAAGAACTGGATTGCTTACACGGGTGTTCCCAACGGGCTAATAATTTGGTACCCTCTCAAAACAAAAACTTTAGTTTTTCCTTAGCAATCAACCAGAGCGTGCTGAAATAAAAATCTTTAATAATACAATTTATCTACATCTTTGTTTGCCTTCGTATCTTAAGTCAGCTGCCCGGTGCCCTTTAGCAACATGAGTAACTTGTGCCTTCTTTTCCTTAAACCTTTGTCCCCTCCCGCCCGCTAGATGTCATTCCCTTCATTATATAGGAAACTTATTTCCTTTCTCGCTTCCGTCTGATCTCAGACTTTGCTTCCAATTAGAGGCATCCATTACTTAATAATGCATTCCTCAATCGATATGAAAGCAGAGTCCATTACATGAAGGGAAAATGCGTTGCTTTCAACAATAACAGCAACACGATAATGGTGGATTGTCTAGATGAGAGTGTCCTTAAGGAATTATCCATCCTTAAGGAGGATAAAATAGGAAATTTATCATACAGCCTGATTAAGACCAGAACCAATTTGTGTCTCTCCACTCAGGTGGTTTATAATATTATTTCTTGTGGAAACTAGAGTTAACTGGTGGAGTATTCACTTAAACTTTTAAGATTGGACTTTATTTTTTTATTTTTTTAAAGTAGCCTTAGGTTCACAGCAAGTTGGATCAGAAAGTGCAGAGTTCCCATACACCCTCCCTGCGATGCCCACACTCCACCTCCGCACGATCAACATCCCCTGTCTGAGTACACGTGTTGCCTGGATGAACCTACATCCATTATCCACCAAGTTCACAGTCTATGCTATGGCTCACCCTTGGTGCTGTACATTCTGTAAGTGGACAAACGTATAATGACCTATGATCGCCATCACAGTATCCTACGGAGTAGTTTCATGGCCCTAGAGACCCCTCCCCTCTAAGCCCTGGCCTGATAGCTCAGCTGGGAAAGAATCTGCTTGCAATGTGGGAGACCTGGGTTCCATCCCTGGGTTGGGAAGATCCCCTGGAGAAAGGAAAGGCTACCCACTCCAGTATCCTGGCCTGGAGAATTCCAGGGACTGTATAGTCTATGGGGTCGCAAAGGGTCAGACACGACAGAGTACCTTTCACTTCCTCACTAAACCCTGGCAGCTACAGATCTTTTCACAGTCTCCTTAGTTTTGTCTTTTTCCAGGATTTCACACCACTGGACCCACATGTATGTAGCTCTTTTTCCAGGATTTCATACCACTGGACCCATATGTATGTAGCTCTTTCAGATTCTTTCACTTAGTAACATGCATTTAAGTTTCTTCCATGTCTTTGTAAAAATAGCCTTTATTTTTGGGAGCAGCTGTATTTACCTTTTATTTCAAATAAGGTGGCTTCTAAATTGGTGACCCAAGCCTCCCTGCATCAGACGTGCTCTGAGCATGGCCAGAAGCAGAGGGAGCTCAGTCTCCACCCTGGTGGATGCTGAATTACCTCTCCTGGCCAGGTGAGTGCAGGAGACGTGTCCCTCCTTATGCAAAGGTGCGGCTAGAAGTGAGGAGGTGGAGAAGGCGGGTGGTGCCTTTAAGTTCAGGTCCAGAGAATGTTCACTGCACCCAACTGCGCCTCTCTCTTGAGTGTACCTGTCATTTCATGGCTTGAGTTCTCAAATTTCAATAGTCCTTGAAAAAGGGAAATAGTCCTTGTTTTTATTTTTATTTCTTTTTATCTCATATTGGAGTGTAGTTGATTTACAATGCTGTATTAGTTTCAGGTGTACAGAAAACTGATCAATTAAAAATACATGCGTATTCATTCTTTTTCAGATTATTTTCCCATATGGGTCATTACAAAACATTGAGTATAATTCCTTGTTCTACACCATAGGTCTTTGTTGATTATCTATTTTATGTATACTAGTGTGTCTATGTTAACCCCAAATTCCTAATTCATCCCTTCCCCCATCTTCCCCCTCTGATAACAGGAAGTTTGTTTTCTCTGTCTGTGAGTCTGTTTCTTTCCTTGTTTCTAAAGACAAGAGTTTTTAGTTGAGAGAGACAGAAATCTCTCTAGGATTCTTGAAATCCTAATGTGATTCTAGGACTTAGAGTACCCATGTTTACACATCTTCTGTTGGACGGTGGGGACCACAGAGCATCGGATGCTAACTCATCCTCCATCCATCAAGCCTAGCGAGCCTCTTGACTCTTGGTGCTGCAGAAATGCTCAAGGAAACATGGCTGCCCCTGCCCCTCTATTTCCTCTGAATGATGGGATAGGCCCCCTGCCTCACTAGAAAGTTCTAACATGTTTAAATGAGCTATGAGCTTAGAATTGAACACTTAGGATAAAAGTAGACACACGAACCCTCTCCTTCCCTTCAAAGTTGTGACCAGATGCTCAATCCCTTCAGCCCATCCTTGATGGATGGCAGCCATTCTGTATCAATAAGACAACTAAAGATATCTCTGTCCCAACAATTTCTTTAATCCTGGAATTCTCCAAGAGGCATGAAAATTAAGTAACTACATCACAACTTCATGTCTTTTCTTCTCTATATCCACTGTGTTTGATTACTCCTCAGCTCTGGATCCAAATTTTATCTTGTTAGGATGTCTGTGGGCTGATGAGCCTCCAGCAATCTTTTAGATGTGCCATTTAAAGATTCATGTGACACCATCCATAAGTCACAAGTATTGCCTCTTTGGATGAGAAACAAGAAATCATGAAGGTTTTCCAGTTCACGTTCCTCATTTTACTGATGGAAAAAGCAAGGCTCTCAAAGATCCAGTAAAATGAAAGTGAAGTCGCTCAGCTGTGCCCAACTCTTTGCAACCCTGTGGACTGTAGCCAGGCTCCTTCACCCATGGGATTTTCCAGGCAGAAGTATTGGAGTGGGTTGTCATTTCCTTCTCCAGAGGATCTTCCCAACCCAGGGAATTGAACCCCAGTCTCCCACACTGTGAAAGTGAAAGAAAGTGAAAGTGCAAGTCTCAGTCCTGTCCGACTCTTTGTGACCCCATGGACGGCATAGTCCATGGAATTCTCCAGGCCAGAATACTGGAGTGGATAGCCTTTCCCTTCTCCAGGGGATCTTCCCAACCCAGGGATCGAACCCAGGCCTCCCACATTGCAGGCAGATTCTTTACCAATTGAGCTATCAGGGAAGCCCACATTGTAAGGAGATGCTTTATCGTCTGAGCTACCAGGGAAGATCCGGTGACTTGTGTTCAATTTTCTGAAAAAGACCTGGGTCTAGAAACTGGCTTTCCTGAATCTAACTTCTGCTCTCTTTCCACATGTATCCTAGCTGCCCATTTTTATTTTTCATTAAACAGATGCAGTCAGCACTAAAGTTTTCATCAGGTCCCATGGCAGCAGTTATCAGCCCTAGTCAAGTCAGCGCTATGATTACCCCCATTTCACAGAGGAGCCATCCCAGGGAAGTTATTGACTCACCAAGGTCAGAGTTTATGGAAGGCTGTGCATCCTGAGAACACAGCAGATCTAACCCAGCGTCTGTTGTCCAACTGCCCACTCCCCAGGCTCTGGTATCTCCACTGCTCAACACTACAAGCAGGCTTATCAGTGCTGGCCCTTGTCACAAATTCCAAATGAGATATACTATCTCCATCTGGAAAGGCAGGTCTTCAAGCAACATTAGATCAAGATTATCTGTGTGTCAGCTCCAAAGTTACTTTTCAGGAACGATTTTCTTTCCAACGTTAAGATCCTTTGAGGCTCTCAAAAAAAAATCATTTCTCTCTCCTCGTGGGCGCCTTGTGGCCTGACTGAATGCTGATGTGTTTATCATCTGTGTCTCAATTATTCAAAGGGTTGTGGAAAGAGAGAACTAGGCTGCTTTCCCATGCAAATCTCAGCCAGGAGAGTTCTTTTTTCCCATTTGATATAGAATGTGAAACAGGAAACGCTGTAATTCTTAAAGATGACTTTTATCTCCTCATACCTGCTAAGATTCCTGCATTATGAGTGAGCTCCAAAGCTACCAGATGCTTTGGCTGTTTTTC
>SJYW01033859.1:29124-44401 GCA_006410735.1 Raphicerus campestris | reverse complement strand
CACTAGAAAGTTCTAACATGTTTAAATGAGCTATGAGCTTAGAATTGAACACTTAGGATAAAAGTAGACACACGAACCCTCTCCTTCCCTTCAAAGTTGTGACCAGATGCTCAATCCCTTCAGCCCATCCTTGATGGATGGCAGCCATTCTGTATCAATAAGACAACTAAAGATATCTCTGTCCCAACAATTTCTTTAATCCTGGAATTCTCCAAGAGGCATGAAAGTTAAGTAACTACATCACAACTTCATGTCTTTTCTTCTCTATATCCACTGTGTTTGATTACTCTTCAGCTCTGGATCCAAATTTTATCTTGTTAGGATGTCTGTGGGCTGATGAGCCTCCAGCAGTCTTTTAGATGTGCCATTTAAAGATTCATGTGACACCATCCATAAGTCACGNCATTCTGTATCAATAAGACAACTAAAGATATCTCTGTCCCAACAATTTCTTTAATCCTGGAATTCTCCAAGAGGCATGAAAATTAAGTAACTACATCACAACTTCATGTCTTTTCTTCTCTATATCCACTGTGTTTGATTACTCCTCAGCTCTGGATCCAAATTTTATCTTGTTAGGATGTCTGTGGGCTGATGAGCCTCCAGCAATCTTTTAGATGTGCCATTTAAAGATTCATGTGACACCATCCATAAGTCACAAGTATTGCCTCTTTGGATGAGAAACAAGAAATCATGAAGGTTTTCCAGTTCACGTTCCTCATTTTACTGATGGAAAAAGCAAGGCTCTCAAAGATCCAGTAAAATGAAAGTGAAGTCGCTCAGCTGTGCCCAACTCTTTGCAACCCTGTGGACTGTAGCCAGGCTCCTTCACCCATGGGATTTTCCAGGCAGAAGTATTGGAGTGGGTTGTCATTTCCTTCTCCAGAGGATCTTCCCAACCAAGGGAATTGAACCCCGGTATCCCACATTGTGAAAGTGAAAGAAAGTGAAAGTGCAAGTCTCAGTCCTGTCCGACTCTTTGTGACCCCATGGACGGCATAGTCCATGGAATTCTCCAGGCCAGAATACTGGAGTGGATAGCCTTTCCCTTCTCCAGGGGATCTTCCCAACCCAGGGATCGAACCCAGGCCTCCCACATTGCAGGCAGATTCTTTACCAATTGAGCTATCAGGGAAGCCCACATTGTAAGGAGATGCTTTATCGTCTGAGCTACCAGGGAAGATCCGGTGACTTGTGTTCAATTTTCTGAAAAAGACCTGGGTCTAGAAACTGGCTTTCCTGAATCTAACTTCTGCTCTCTTTCCACATGTATCCTAGCTGCCCATTTTTATTTTTCATTAAACAGATGCAGTCAGCACTAAAGTTTTCATCAGGTCCCATGGCAGCAGTTATCAGCCCTAGTCAAGTCAGCGCTATGATTACCCCCATTTCACAGAGGAGCCATCCCAGGGAAGTTATTGACTCACCAAGGTCAGAGTTTATGGAAGGCTGTGCATCCTGAGAACACAGCAGATCTAACCCAGCGTCTGTTGTCCAACTGCCCACTCCCCAGGCTCTGGTATCTCCACTGCTCAACACTACAAGCAGGCTTATCAGTGCTGGCCCNATGGAAGGCTGTGCATCCTGAGAACACAGCAGATCTAACCCAGCGTCTGTTGTCCAACTGCCCACTCCCCAGGCTCTGGTATCTCCACTGCTCAACACTACAAGCAGGCTAATCAGTGCTGGCCCTTGTCACAAATTCCAAATGAGATATACTATCTCCATCTGGAAAGGCAGGTCTTCAAGCAACATTAGATCAAGATTATCTATGTGTCAGCTCCAAAGTTACTTTTCAGGAACGATTTTCTTTCCAACGTTAAGATCCTTTGAGGCTCTCAAAAAAAATCATTTCTCTCTCCTCGTGGGCGCCTTGTGGCCTGACTGAATGCTGATGTGTTTATCATCTGTGTCTCAATTATTCAAAGTGTTGTGGAAAGAGAGAACTAGGCTGCTTTCCCATGCAAATCTCAGCCAGGAGAGTTCTTTTTTCCCATTTGATATAGAATGTGAAACAGGAAACGCTGTAATTCTTAAAGATGACTTTTATCTCCTCATACCTGCTAAGATTCCTGCATTATGAGTGAGCTCCAAAGCTACCAGATGCTTTGGCTGTTTTTCACTTTCTTGGCTTTTGTTTTTGATAGAATGGAGGGGAAGGATGCGAAGAGTCATTGTATTTGATTTTGGAGCGAAGGTAAGTGTTTCTTTTAAATCAGTCAGAAAAATCCGGTAGTTCTTTAGGGATCAATGAGCACTATTCATGAAAAGGCAAGGCCGATACATAATGAGGACGAATGGGTCTTTTTAAAGTTTAATCTGGGGGCTCCCCTGGTGGCTCAGTGGTAAAGAAGCAGTCTGCCAGCGCGAGAGATGGGAGATTCCACATGCCGTGGAGCAACTAAACCTGCGCGTCACAGCTCCTCAGCCCCCGGGCCACAACTACAGAGGGCCACGCGCCCCAGAGCCCCCGCTCTGCGAGAAGAGAAGCCGCCGCGGTGAGAGGCCGTGTGCGCGCGGCAAGGGAGGGCTGCTCGCTGCAGCTGCGGAGCGCGCGTGTGCGGGCTCCGCTGGAAGCACAGAAGGCGCTTAAACCGCGGGGCTCCGCGTGAGCGCAGCTCTGGAGACTGGAAGCCCGCAGTGAAGGTGCCAGCCGCGCCTGTTCCGCTGGAGCCTCTCTGCTCGGCTTGCAGATGCCTCCTCCCCACCAGAGCCTCCTGTGGTTCTGTCTCTGGGCAGGTGCATCTCTGGGGGCTCTGTGTGTCCAAATTGCCTCTTCTTATGAGACGGTTGGATGGTGTCACTGACTCAATGGACAGGAATTTTAGCAAACTCCGGGAGACGGTGGAGGACAGAGAAGCCTGGCGTGCTGCAGTCCATGGGGTTGCAGACTCGGACACGACTGAGCGACTGAACAATGGCAAACGAGGACGCCAGCCTGACTCGATTAGAGCCCACACTGAGGACAGCATTTTGCCTTAAACGCTTCTCTCAAGGCCCTGTTTCAGAACACAGTCCTATTCTGAGGCCCTGGGCGGGGGGTGAAGACTTCAACATGATGATTTGCACAAGTTAACACACTTCAGAGAACTGGGTGATTTTGGGGTGAGGAGGGGGCACAGGTTAACACAATTCAGAGAACTGGGTGGGGGGCATTTTCCTTGTCACTTCAGTTCTCTAACGGGTCCAGTAAAAAATCACTGATTTTCAATATGTCCAACTTTTCCTGGTTGTAAGGACAAAAGTGATGACTTCCATACTCCTTACGTGTTTGAACTGAGTCTGAAAGCCTTTCACATTTTACTTTCACTGTCGTTTACTTGAGTTCATTGAAGGAAGAGACTGCAGCTACTGGATCTGGAATGCTGACTGGAGAGAAAGTGAGATGCAGAAATAATTGATTAAATAAATTAAATGCTCATTTGAAGTGGTTAATGCCATCAGCATTTTAAAGATGGGAAAACTAGACTTCAGATATTAAATGATTTAGCTTAATAATCAATAGGGACTGTATCCCAGGACCTTTGATCCAAGTTTTATATTCTTGCTATAAAATAGAGAGCCATAAGCAACCTTTATAATTTAGTGTTATATTGCATTTACTAAGTGCTATATAAATTAAAGGGAGGGAAGAAGAGTATGTGCTGAAATAGTGATGACTAAATTTATAGAAGTTATTTATAGAATATATTGAACTAGACTTCCAGAGGAGACTAGAATTTATTTGCTTGGTGAGAGAGGGTGCTCCAGGCGTTTTCTAGGGAACAGATTAAGCAAAATGAGGAGTATTACTTGGTGGAAATAATCTATCACATGAAATCTATCACAGAATCTAGAGAGTAAAGTGGGGCTAAAATTCTCATTTGAAAACTTAAAATAATTCCATCTTGTGCTTCGAAGCCTGGACAAGTAGTTCTTTGTTTCATGTCAAAGTGACCAAGTGGTTGATTCTTCCATAGCATTTAAGACTAATGGTTTATGGGGTCCTTCGTCAGCGGCTTGCCTTTCCTCCTGCACCATGACATCCAGGCAGTTAAGAAATGATTTATCTGTGTGGTTCTCTAATACAGCACCCAGACAGTGCCTTTTGGAAGGGCTTGCAGAAAGAATGGATGCTTTGCCAGAGTGGCGAGTCCTGTGCCTGCTTGAAGATTTGTGCAGCCAAACCTAGAAGCAAGCAGGGACATTCTCAGGAAAGGACAGGTTGCAGAAGTGTGATGCTCATCAAGAGAGGCTTGATGCATCAAGGCGGCTTCAGAAATTAATGGCTAACTCCTTAAATTAGGTAATAACGCTGAGAGTCTCCCAGAGATGCACCTTTAGGAAAACCACTCAAGAAGGTTTTGAGCTTGAACATCCTAGCCAGGCTAGTCACAGACTGTCTTATGATCACAGCACTGGGACCTAGAGGAGGACTTAACTTCCTCATCTGTCATCTGATCCACAAAAGGTCTCTAAGGCCCAGCCAGGGGCAGCTGCTTGCTTGAAGCTAGGCATCTCCACTGGGCAATGATGTTGCCTCCTGAACTTCTTGAACAGTTCCGGGCTGTAAGCTTAAGAGATGAAGGCAGTGTGTGGATGTGGTGGTGGTCGTGTCATGACAGGTCCTGGAAATCTGAGGTCACAGTCTTTGGGTCAGCTTCTCCACGTGGTGTTCTCTGAGGGGAGTAACCTCTGTCCCCCAAACTATCAATTCCTTCCTGAGCTCAAAGAGTCACTCACATTCTNCTAGAGGAGGACTTAACTTCCTCATCTGTCATCTGATCCACAAAAGGTCTCTAAGGCCCAGCCAGGGGCAGCTGCTTGCTTAAAGCTAGGCATCTCCACTGGGCAATGATGTTGCCTCCTGAACTTCTTGAACAACTCTGGGCTGTAAGCTTAAGAGATGAAGGCAGTGTGTGGATGTGGTGGTGGTAGTGTCATGACAGGTCCTGGAAATCTGAGGTCACAGTCTTTGGGTCGGCTTCTCCATGTGGTGTTCTCTGAGGGGAGTAACCTCTGTCCCCCAAACTATCAATTCCTTCCTGAGCTCAAAGAGTCACTCACATTGTTTCTGACCATGAAATGATGGGGATATTATGCTTTTTTATGTGTGGTTATCAAGTAAACAAAGGATTAGGATTTAGAGAAAGCCACGGTGGCTCAGATAGTAAAGAGTCTGCCCATACTGTGGGAGACCTGAGTTCGATCCTTGGGTCAGGAAGATCCCCTGGAGGAGGGCATGGCACCCTACTCCAGTATTCTTGCCTGGAAAACCCCAGGGACAGAGGAGCCTGGAGGGCTGCAGTCCATAATGTTGCAAAGAGTTGGACATGACTGAGNAAGGATTAGGATTTAGAGAAAGCCACGGTGGCTCAGATAGTAAAGAGTCTGCCCATACTGTGGGAGACCTGAGTTCGATCCCTGGGTCAGGAAGATCCCCTGGAGGAGGGCATGGCACCCCACTCCACTATTCTTGCCTGGAAAACCCCAGGGACAGAGGAGCCTGGAGGGCTGCAGTCCATAACGTTGCAAAGAGTTGGACACGACTGACTTCACTCTCACTTTCTTTTCATGGATTCATAGCAGACACTTAGGACTGTAGCGTGAGAGGCAGACCATCTCTGGAGGTGAGAAGGGAATGACACCCCACTCCAGGATTCTTGCCTGGAGAATCCCATGGACAGAGGAGCCTGGTGGGCTGCAATCCATGATGTTTCAAAGAATGGATAGGACTGAGCAATTAAGCACGTGTGTATGTACTACAAAGTAAAGGTTTGGCCAAAATGGTTATTCAAGTGTTTCCATAAGATGGTCCAGAAAAACCGAACGGACCTTTTGGCCAACCTAATGCTTCCCCTGTGAGTTTTCTAAAACACTGTGAAAGATGGCAGCTTAGCCACAACTTTATTAACTGTTCTGCTACCGCCTGAGAACACGGCGCCACAGTTGGAGTCATCTGGTGTTCATGGAGATTAAATCTGCCTCAACAGAAGAAAGGATGTGCTAACTTTCCTTAAGAAAAGCTAGGGATGGCTGAGGCTGAGGAATGAGGTTGATATTGTGGAATACCACAGAATAAAAGGATGTCTCATACAAAGGGTCTCTTACGACCATCTTAGAGATGCTCGAATGGGCAGCCAGGGACTCACGACCAAGCTGATGAGAAATAACCCCGAACCAGAAAATGGAAGCTAAAATAGGGGTGATGGGCGGGAAAAAGACAAGAAGAGGACTGCAGAATCAGGCTGTCGCAAAAACACGCAGCCAAGCTGGCCGGCACAGCATCCCGGAGCCAGGGACTCGGTGGGGTCCGCCTAACCTCCCGCTCTGCAGTGTCTCTGATACTCTGGGGGAATTTCTCCTGTCTAATTATTCGGCCACGTAACAGCAAGCATCACATAAGAAGAAAAATTTTTCCCATGTGGGCAAGATTCTGGCAGATGGAGAAGAGATTCCTTGCTCCCAGAAATGCTTCATCTTGCTTCTGTCGACCTAAAGAAAGTGCAGTGTTTTCTCCTGAAAATGTAATCACGGAGGCTATTCCATCACACTTTAAGTTNCTTCACTCTCACTTTCTTTTCATGGATTCATAGCAGACACTTAGGACTGTAGCGTGAGAGGCAGACCATCTCTGGAGGTGAGAAGGGAATGACACCCCACTCCAGGATTCTTGCCTGGAGAATCCCATGGACAGAGGAGCCTGGTGGGCTGCAATCCATGATGTTTCAAAGAATGGATAGGACTGAGCAATTAAGCACGTGTGTATGTACTACAAAGTAAAGGTTTGGCCAAAATGGTTATTCAAGTGTTTCCATAAGATGGTCCAGAAAAACCGAACGGACCTTTTGGCCAACCTAATGCTTCCCCTGTGAGTTTTCTAAAACACTGTGAAAGATGGCAGCTTAGCCACAACTTTATTAACTGTTCTGCTACCGCCTGAGAACACGGCGCCACAGTTGGAGTCATCTGGTGTTCATGGAGATTAAATCTGCCTCAACAGAAGAAAGGATGTGCTAACTTTCCTTAAGAAAAGCTAGGGATGGCTGAGGCTGAGGAATGAGGTTGATATTGTGGAATACCACAGAATAAAAGGATGTCTCATACAAAGGGTCTCTTACGACCATCTTAGAGATGCTCGAATGGGCAGCCAGGGACTCACGACCAAGCTGATGAGAAATAACCCCGAACCAGAAAATGGAAGCTAAAATAGGGGTGATGGGCGGGAAAAAGACAAGAAGAGGACTGCAGAATCAGGCTGTCGCAAAAACACGCAGCCAAGCTGGCCGGCACAGCATCCCGGAGCCAGGGACTCGGTGGGGTCCGCCTAACCTCCCGCTCTGCAGTGTCTCTGATACTCTGGGGGAATTTCTCCTGTCTAATTATTCGGCCACGTAACAGCGAGCATCACATAAGAAGAAAAATTTATCCCATGTGGGCAAGATTCTGGCAGATGGAGAAGAGATTCCTTGCTCCCAGAAATGCTTCATCTTGCTTCTGTCGACCTAAAGAAAGTGCAGTGTTTTCTCCTGGAAATGTAATCACGGAGGCTATTCCATCACACTTTAAGTTCTACTTTCTCCCTAAATAATTTTTTTTCCTACTTAGAGATGTTGCAGAATCCATTAATTTGATGTGATGCAGGTTGTTATAGGTAATATTTCTTTCTGCAATAACTAGACAGAAATGCTAAATTTCATATATTGGTTTTGGGGAAACCATTTTCCCATCTTCTCCAACTAATTGCACATTATAAAATGTTAATTATAACTGTAAATATAATGGCAAGGGGAATTCAGGGAAAATATGCAATGCCTTTCAAAAGGAAATCAGGAATCTATTTGTGGCTGGTTTGTGTGTGTGTGTGGGGGGGTGTTTCTGTGATGTCTCTTTTCCAAGGTGAGTAAGAACCCCTCCAGGCTGTCTACAGTAGGTGTAGAATGGAGACATCAAGAAGGAACCAACAGCCATAAAGGGTAGATATGGGTGTTAGTGTAACATCCATCTCTTTGACGCAGAATCAAATGGAGGGAATAGCAGGATATCTGTTTTGTTGATTTTTTCATATTCTCTGCATACATTCTGATTGTGTTTATATGTCATCAAGGTACCACTAATTTCTGAATGTATTTTTAACTATGGAGCTGCTAGAGCTACAGCATACTAATATTCTTTTTTAAAAATTTTAATTGAAATGCAATTGATCTACAGTGTACAGAACATCCAGTAAGTGTGTGCATATACATATATATACACATATATCTGTAATTGTTATGAATAAGAAAACAAAGCCTAGAGTTGAAGTTTCTCATCTTTTATTCTGGGCCTGTTGCTTTTATTTCCCAGGTTTTGGCTATTTTTCTGCTTTTCCTCTGTTAGCATTCACCCATCATAACAAACCATTGCTCACCTCTGTCTAAACCTAGTCCTTTGTTTAAATCTCCGCTTCTCCTGTTTCAGTTTTCCCTCTTTTTCCCAAACAGAGAGCACAGGACGGAAGAGCAAGAGAGAGAAACGGTGCGTTTCGACCAGCAGCTTTCTCTGAGTCACTCTTGCTTGATTTGGCCTCTCATGTCTGCCTTAATATATCCCATCAAGGTCATTTTCAGTCTTCAAGTTTCTTCCCAGTCTTTCAAAAAGTTAGAAGTTAATTTCTTCCTTTTAAAAAAATTAATAGCAACAAGTTGGGACCATGATAAAAGCAAAAAGGAGCTATATAATGAATGACTGATGTGGGTCTCTCTTGGGGAAAATGTATGCAAGAACTAAGGTGATGATGTATTCTTTTAATCCCCCTTTTTATGATGAATTCCCACTGCAGAAAATTTGCATATGGGCCAACAGAGTGTGACAAGAGAATATACTGCTCAAACAGCCAGGTAGCTTAACTTAAGATTCAGTTAATTCAGTAGTAAACATCAGAGGAATGGGGCTCCCCTGGTGCGCCAATGGTCAAGACCCTGCCTTCCAATGAGGGGGGTGTGGGTTCAGTCTCTAGTCAGGGAACGAAGATCCTGGATGCCCCGGGGTACAGAACACAAATGGTGCTGGAAAACTTGAATACCTCTGCGCAAAAAACTCCCCGCATCAGCAACAAAAGCTGATCATACCTTGCACCATGTGCAAAGATTAACTCAAAGTGGATCATAGACCTAAACTAACAAACAAACAAATCAAAAGAATCCGTTGTGATGATTTTCATGGCAGGGGAGGCTGGAGTGGAAATGATGTTGGATTAAATACTGAGAAATCTGGTCTCTAACCTAGAATCTGATAAACCTGTGTGCCTTTGGAAATTAACTTCATTTCTCTTGATGTCCATGAGCTGAGGACAGACCTGCAGGCCCAGCCACCTGTCACTGCAGAAAACACCCCCTGGAAGCTCCCCGGGCATCTTTGCTTCTGAGTGAGTCTGCTGGCTCCAGGTGAGTCTCAGGCCTGCCCAGGTTCAAGGGGAGCAGAAGCAGGTTCCGCCTCATCTACTAGAGCATTTACAATGGGAGATCCTCTTTTGGTCATTAAGCCTCCATTTTGAATGCTTAATCACTGCCTTGGAATATGGAATGTTTATTATCCTTTTAAAAAATAATTAGCACGGACTCAAATATTTTTTGTTTATAATGTCTTGTAGGCTTTCTTTTTTATATATGTGTTTAATTAATTTATGCATCTTAATCGCCCAGCTTTATGGAGATATAATTGACACATAACATTCAGTAAGTTAAAGGTGTGTGGCCTGTTGATTGGCTCATTTACATATTGCAAAATTATTATCAGCACAGCGTTAACGAACACCTCCTTCTCGTCACTTAATTACCATTTCTTTTTTGTGGTAAAAACATTTACCATCTACTTTCTTAGTGAAGGTCAAGTATGCCATGCAATGTTATTAACTATAATCACTATAGATAGTGAAAGTGAAAGTCACTCAGTCGTGTCTGAGTCTTTGCAACCCCATAGACTGTATAGTCCATGGAATTCTTCAGGCCAGAGTACTGGAGTGGGTAGCCTTTCCTTTCTCCATCGGATCTTCCCAACCCAGGGATCAAACCAGGGTCTCCTGACTTGCAGGCAGATTCTTTACCAGCTGAGCTACCAGGGAAGCCCCTTCTGTACATTAGATGCCCAGGACTTTCAAATCTTGTAACTGGAAGTTTGTCTACGTATACTTTTACTATTCATCTAAAATATTTCTGAGACTATATTTTCAAACATAGAGTTTTTATATCTTAAGAGCTATAGGTCTGATAGACAATTTACTCATACCAATGAAACTTCTTTGCTTTTGAGCTGGTCTGCACAATTCTCGAAGAACTGCTGTGACTGAATTAAGCCCTAGCTAGCATCTATGGGCCAAATCTATGAGGATATCTCTGGCGGAAATCATTATATTTGCTTCCATAGTGGAAAATAAAAAGTGATAAAAATGTCCTGTGGGCCTCAGAGTGAAGATATTGCAATGGCAGACAGAGGCACGTGGTTGCTTAGGTTTGCTGTGGGCCCTCACTGGAGCCGAGTGAAGCTCTTGGCAGTGATCCTGGCCCCTGTGGTTTCTGTCCTCAGCCGTCCCTCCCCAGTCTTAATGGAGGCGCTGTTGTGTGCTGGTTAGGAGCCCAGACAGCCCAGGTTCCACCCCTTCGTCACCCGACTTCCCAGATGCGTCCTCAGCCCAAGCCTCAGTTGCCTTGTGTGAAAAAGGCCACGATGCCGTGGAGAGGTTTATGTGTGGGTAAGTGATCGCGTAAAGCACTCGGCTCAGTGTCGGGCATGAAGACCACGTGGGAGCTGCCTTTGTTACCAGTTTTATTTCATTATCCTCCCCCTTGGGTTTCTCAGTGTCTCACTCCTCGAGGAAGTTGTCCCAGCTCTCAGGATTCTTGATGGGGGGTGGGGAGTGGGGTCACCCAGTGTTTCTTTTGGGCATCATTTTTAAGGAGCAGCTCAGAGCAGAGACACCGAGATTCTGGTAGCTGCTACAAACTCAGACGGCTTCTTACACAGCTCATTTTTACTCTGCACGCCTGGCTCCTGGTAGCGTTGTTCTAGGGGTGAAAATGATGGCTGAAACATCACTGCTCAGACTAGGGGTCAGGCCCTGGCCCACAGACTCTCGTTGAGAGGTGCTCCTGTCCCTAGATGTCCTTTCTTGGAAATTTCAAGCTGTAGATACACACTTTTGAGAAGAAGCATCTGGACACATGTTTCTCATACTTCATCCTGAGATAAGATGACCAGACACAGGATGACCTGTACCCTTTGGGTTAGTTGTGCCAACACTGGTTTAGAGCGACTCAGAGGAGTGTGATGTATATGGCTGCCCTGAGTGAGTTTGGAAGCGGTTTCTGATCACCTTCTCTTCCTGACTTCAGAACAATGTCATTTACCTTGTCCCCTGTGGAATGACTCCCACTCTGGTTTCTATTCAGTTTTGGCTCCAGGATGTGTTCTAAGCAAGGAGGAGGTGACCTGGGGGAGGGGGTGTCTCTGCCTTCCCCCCTTTGACATCTAAGGAACCTTATCACACCCTGAGCTGACTGTCCGATCGTGGGAGGTTTTAGTTGACTCCATTGTCAAGCCGCATCCCCTGTATTGTGTACTGCAGCTGATATTTTGAACTTAGAACAGGACTTTGTATTAACAAGAAAAACACTTTCTGACCTATGAGATGTCACCAGTCCTGATTCCTCTTCCTCATCATCACCCCTCTCAGCCAGGCTTTCATAGCACTCTGCTGAACTTGGACTAGACCCTGACATGCACACAACCCCTCCCAGTCCTTCCAAAGCCTTGTCATCTTCCAGGACCCTGCTTTACACGCAGAAAATAAAGTACTTCCATATAACCACCGTATGGAAACTTTTGCAAAAGATAAGGCATTATTCTCATTGTGAAATAATTCACGTTGAGGGGGAAAAAAACAAACACTTCATCTGGACATTTCTTGAGATAGTAAGTTAGCCTGCGGCTGTCTTCAGACTGATTTAAGGGCAACACTTCAGTCCACGACTCATGATTACTTCCTGCTAATAAATGAGAACTTCCTCACTTGAATCTCTGCAGAGTCACCCCTTCCAGTGGAGTTAATTGCCAGGTCCCCTACAGGGCCTGCAAGGACCACAGAGCCTGAGTCTCTGCCCCCATCTCCCACCTCTTTCAGTCTCCTTCACTTGTTGGAGCCCCAGGTTTGTCTCTCTATCTTGAACACACTGCGTTTGTTTCCTCCTCAGACACTTTGTGCTTGCCATGGGTCTGCCTGAACTTGCCCTTCCTCCAAGCTTTGGTTATAGATTCACTCTCATCATTCTGCATAGGATCCTAAGCCAACAACCCTCTAGAGGCTTCCTCTGGGTCCCCATTAATATCAGCTCCCCACTGCTCAGACTCCATTCCACTCCCTCTCAAATCCAAGCCATAATCCCAATCCCAATTTGTTTTTTTTTCATGGAACTTTCCCCTAAGTTCCATTTGTCTTGTTTACTCCCAGGCCCTCCCAGGGGACACCTGCTTTCCTGGTGTCATCTTTAACTCCTCTCAAGAGTGTTCCAGTTTAAACATGAAAGTATACTGGTATCGTATGCATCACTTCTAGAAATGACATTTGTTTATTTTTCTGGATCCTCTGTAGATGTCTCTTCACTAGAATATAGGAACCGGAGAGGAAAACATTACCTTTGTGCTAGTTAATTATTTAGGCACCAGGGAGGCAAGAGTGAATACAAACTGTGAGAACACAATCAATTATTTTTTGACGGAGCCAGTTAAATGAGATGAATGACAGGTTCCACATCAAGTGTTTGTACATAGACATATAAACAAATGTAAGTGAAGATTTTGGATCAGGTTTTATTTTACAGTCATGTGATCTCCTGCTTCAAATGATGATATATGAAAAAGGATTATCTCAGTCATTTGGAGGAATGAGATTGCAAAGAAATTGTCAGAAATTCATTGGCAAAAAACCTTGCTTGGAAATGTTGCTTCAGCTACATTGCATGAACAAGAAGTCAGTGATTTCTCCATGAGCAGCTGGAGTCTTCTGCATCTTTGTCAATTTTTTCTTTTCAACATATGGCCTTGGTACATGACAACTTATTCCAGATAATTTAAGCAATATTCTTGCACATAGCCACAATGCCCACTTTTGTCTCTTTTCCAGAAAATAAAATATATGAGAGACATCACAGTCAAGAAAATAAGCAGAACACCTCTGTCTGAGGATTTTAAGGAAAAGATAAATAATATTATCAAGTGAAAAAAGTCTCCAGTTTTTATTCAAAATTATACCAGAATCTTTCAGGTATTTTCCACGTGGTTTCTGAGTTTGGGGAACTTGAATCCCTTGAGAAAGACAGCCTCTACTGGTGCAGGGTCTGGGACAGTGGAGCCGACTGGTCCCTTTCACTAATCTGTGCACCGCAGTTTACACTCTATATGAGCAGGAAACAGAGAAGCGTCAGGAGACAGAGAGCAGTGCACGCTTAGCATTCATCAGCTCAGCCCAGCTCAGGCGCGCAGGCGTGCCTGACTCTCTGCGACCCCATGGACCGCAGCACGCCAGGCCTCCCCGTCCATCACCAGCTCCCAGAGACCAACCACCCAAACCCATGTCCATCGAGTCAGTGATCCTCCCAGCCACCTCATCCTCTGTCGTCCCCTTCTCCTCCTGCCTTCAATCTTTCCCAGCATCAGGATCTTTTCCAATGAGTCAGCTCTTCGCATCAGGTGGCCATATGGGAAGAGTTTATTGATCCGCAGACAGGACAGCGATACTGGGGTCTCTGCTGCTCTTGCACACGGATGAAGTTAAGAACAGATTTTGCTTTGAGAAGATAATCCTGAGTGGGAGGGTGTAGCTGAGGTTGTGTCTTAACCTCTCCCATCCCTTTGACTTGGAAGCTCCAAGCAGCACACCATCTGCCTCACTTCGTGTGAAAATGTGGTCAGCAGCAAAGACCATTTGTTTTCAGTGTGTGTAAAACTGATAAAACAAATATTGACCCAGAGAACTATTTAAACCTGCATTTGTGTCTTTCCTACCCCAGAGATGATTTGTTCACTTCTACATGCTAGACCCAGCATCGAATGGATGCTTCAGCAGCTGATGTGGTGAACCGCAGAAGACCGCGGGACTCCAATGCTACAAGTGATAACTGTGCAGAGAAGTGGCAGAATCACACACAGGTTTAAAAGCAGCCTGGAACTGGGAGCGCGGGGAAACCCAGCTGAGCTTCATTCCAGGAAGCGTCCAGCCCTTCCAAGCAGAGACTGGGGGACATTCATCCCTGGCACGCTTCTCTTTGCTCAGTGTGTGTGGGATGTTGCAGCCCCTGTTTTTTAAACTTCTGCTGACTACAAGTTGGCCCTTGCCATCTGTCTCTACAAGGATTAAATCACGAGTCGCTACAGCCTCTGACCTTCAACACCTCCTGGAAGGAGTCCAGAGTGGAGGTCAGGAATGAGGCCCTCTGCATTCTGGGAGAAACTGGAAGGTCTTCAGATGGATATTGCCAGGAGAAGATTTTATGAGTCCAATTCTTGCATCTCCCTATGTCTAGAAAAGCACTAAAATCGTTAATGGGGACATCAGCTCCTCATGACTAGTAGCCAGCCTCTGCCCCTTCACTAAAACAGCATTTTCAGCCGACCTTCACCCTGCCTCTGCGGAGCAGCCTCTCAGAGCTATCCGAGTGCTGCCTCCCAGGCTACCGTCCTCATTTTGCCCCCAAGAATGCTAAACTGATAGCTCTTACATTGTGCATTTTCTTAGTCAACTTTTCATCATCCCCACGTTGGACAACGAATTGATGCTTTTGAATTTTGGTGTTGGAGGAGACCCTTACGAGTCCCTTGGACAGCAAAGAGATCAAATCAGGCAATCCTAAAGGAAATCAACCCTGATTGAAAGGGCGGATGCTGAAGTTCCAATTCTTTGGCCACCTGATGCAAAGAACTGACTCATTGGAAAAGATCCTGATGCTGGGAAAGATTGAGGGCAGGAGGAGAAGCGGGTGGCAGAGGATGAGAAAGCTGGGTGGCATCCGTGACTCAATGGACATGAGTTTGAGAAAACTCTGAGAGACAGTGAAGGACAGGGAAGCCTGGCATGCTGCAGTCCATGCGGTCGCAGAGAGTAGGTGACTGAACAGTATCAACAAATGTGGGCTGAGAAGATGGTTTGGAATTCTGAGAATTCCCAGGATGGAGAGATCCACATCTGTGCATCACTCCTTCTCATGGGACCTTCACGGGCGTGTGGTAGCAGCGTCAAGGCAGAGGGCAGATCGCAAGGCTGAGTAAG
>SJYW01033859.1:4305-27828 GCA_006410735.1 Raphicerus campestris | reverse complement strand
CTTACTCAGCCTTGCGATCTGCCCTCTGCCTTGACGCTGCTACCACACGCCCGTGAAGGTCCCATGAGAAGGAGTGATGCACAGATGTGGATCTCTCCATCCTGGGAATTCTCAGAATTCCAAACCATCTTCTCAGCCCACATTTGTTGATACTGTTCAGTCACCTACTCTCTGCGACCGCATGGACTGCAGCATGCCAGGCTTCCCTGTCCTTCACTGTCTCTCAGAGTTTTCTCAAACTCATGTCCATTGAGTCACGGATGCCACCCAGCTTTCTCATCCTCTGCCACCCGCTTCTCCTCCTGCCCTCAATCTTTCCCAGCATCAGGATCTTTTCCAATGAGTCAGTTCTTTGCATCAGGTGGCCAAAGAATTGGAACTTCAGCATCCGCCCTTTCAATCAGGGTTGATTTCCTTTAGGATTGCCTGATTTGATCTCTTTGCTGTCCAAGGGACTCGTAAGGGTCTCCTCCAACACCAAAATTCAAAAGCATCAATTCGTTGTCCAACGTGGGGATGATGAAAAGTTGACTAAGAAAATGCACAATGTAAGAGCTATCAGTTTAGCATTCTTGGGGGCAAAATGAGGACGGTAGCCTGGGAGGCAGCACTCGGATAGCTCTGAGAGGCTGCTCCGCAGAGGCAGGGTGAAGGTCGGCTGAAAATGCTGTTTTAGTGAAGGGGCAGAGGCTGGCTACTAGTCATGAGGAGCTGATGTCCCCATTAACGATTTTAGTGCTTTTCTAGACATAGGGAGATGCAAGAATTGGACTCATAAAATCTTCTCCTGGCAATATCCATCTGAAGACCTTCCAGTTTCTCCCAGAATGCAGAGGGCCTCATTCCTGACCTCCACTCTGGACTCCTTCCAGGAGGTGTTGAAGGTCAGAGGCTGTAGCGACTCGTGATTTAATCCTTGTAGAGACAGATGGCAAGGGCCAACTTGTAGTCAGCAGAAGTTTAAAAAACAGGGGCTGCAACATCCCACACACACTGAGCAAAGAGAAGCGTGCCAGGGATGAATGTCCCCCAGTCTCTGCTTGGAAGGGCTGGACGCTTCCTGGAATGAAGCTCAGCTGGGTTTCCCCGCGCTCCCAGTTCCAGGCTGCTTTTAAACCTGTGTGTGATTCTGCCACTTCTCTGCACAGTTATCACTTGTAGCATTGGAGTCCCGCGGTCTTCTGCGGTTCACCACATCAGCTGCTGAAGCATCCATTCGATGCTGGGTCTAGCATGTAGAAGTGAACAAATCATCTCTGGGGTAGGAAAGACACAAATGCAGGTTTAAATAGTTCTCTGGGTCAATATTTGTTTTATCAGTTTTACACACACTGAAAACAAATGGTCTTTGCTGCTGACCACATTTTCACACGAAGTGAGGCAGATGGTGTGCTGCTTGGAGCTTCCAAGTCAAAGGGATGGGAGAGGTTAAGACACAACCTCAGCTACACCCTCCCACTCAGGATTATCTTCTCAAAGCAAAATCTGTTCTTAACTTCATCCGTGTGCAAGAGCAGCAGAGACCCCAGTATCGCTGTCCTGTCTGCGGATCAATAAACTCTTCCCATATGGCCACCTGATGCGAAGAGCTGACTCATTGGAAAAGATCCTGATGCTGGGAAAGATTGAAGGCAGGAGGAGAAGGGGACGACAGAGGATGAGGTGGCTGGGAGGATCACTGACTCGATGGACATGGGTTTGGGTGGTTGGTCTCTGGGAGCTGGTGATGGACGGGGAGGCCTGGCGTGCTGCGGTCCATGGGGTCGCAGAGAGTCAGGCACGCCTGCGCGCCTGAGCTGGGCTGAGCTGATGAATGCTAAGCGTGCACTGCTCTCTGTCTCCTGACGCTTCTCTGTTTCCTGCTCATATAGAGTGTAAACTGCGGTGCACAGATTAGTGAAAGGGACCAGTCGGCTCCACTGTCCCAGACCCTGCACCAGTAGAGGCTGTCTTTCTCAAGGGATTCAAGTTCCCCAAACTCAGAAACCACGTGGAAAATACCTGAAAGATTCTGGTATAATTTTGAATAAAAACTGGAGACTTTTTTCACTTGATAATATTATTTATCTTTTCCTTAAAATCCTCAGACAGAGGTGTTCTGCTTATTTTCTTGACTGTGATGTCTCTCATATATTTTATTTTCTGGAAGAGACAAAAGTGGGCATTGTGGCTATGTGCAAGAATATTGCTTAAATTATCTGGAATAAGTTGTCATGTACCAAGGCCATATGTTGAAAAGAAAAAATTGACAAAGATGCAGAAGACTCCAGCTGCTCATGGAGAAATCACTGACTTCTTGTTCATGCAATATAGCTGAAGCAACATTTCCAAGCAAGGTTTTTTGCCAATGAATTTCTGACAATTTCTTTGCAATCTCATTCCTCCAAATGACTGAGATAATCCTTTTTCATATATCATCATTTGAAGCAGGAGATCACATGACTGTAAAATAAAACCTGATCCAAAATCTTCACTTACATTTGTTTATATGTCTATGTACAAACACTTGATGTGGAACCTGTCATTCATCTCATTTAACTGGCTCCGTCAAAAAATAATTGATTGTGTTCTCACAGTTTGTATTCACTCTTGCCTCCCTGGTGCCTAAATAATTAACTAGCACAAAGGTAATGTTTTCCTCTCCGGTTCCTATATTCTAGTGAAGAGACATCTACAGAGGATCCAGAAAAATAAACAAATGTCATTTCTAGAAGTGATGCATACGATACCAGTATACTTTCATGTTTAAACTGGAACACTCTTGAGAGGAGTTAAAGATGACACCAGGAAAGCAGGTGTCCCCTGGGAGGGCCTGGGAGTAAACAAGACAAATGGAACTTAGGGGAAAGTTCCATGAAAAAAAAACAAATTGGCATTGGGATTATGGCTTGGATTTGAGAGGGAGTGGAATGGAGTCTGAGCAGTGGGGAGCTGATATTAATGGGGACCCAGAGGAAGCCTCTAGAGGGTTGTTGGCTTAGGATCCTATGCAGAATGATGAGAGTGAATCTATAACCAAAGCTTGGAGGAAGGGCAAGTTCAGGCAGACCCATGGCAAGCACAAAGTGTCTGAGGAGGAAACAAACGCAGTGTGTTCAAGATAGAGAGACAAACCTGGGGCTCCAACAAGTGAAGGAGACTGAAAGAGGTGGGAGATGGGGGCAGAGACTCAGGCTCTGTGGTCCTTGCAGGCCCTGTAGGGGACCTGGCAATTAACTCCACTGGAAGGGGTGACTCTGCAGAGATTCAAGTGAGGAAGTTCTCATTTATTAGCAGGAAGTAATCATGAGTCGTGGACTGAAGTGTTGCCCTTAAATCAGTCTGAAGACAGCCGCAGGCTAACTTGCTATCTCAAGAAATGTCCAGATGAAGTGTTTGTTTTTTTCCCCCTCAACGTGAATTATTTCACAGTGAGAATAATGCCTTATCTTTTGCAAAAGTTTCCATACGGTGGTTATATGGAAGTACTTCATTTATTTTCTGCGTGTAAAGCAGGGTCCTGGAAGATGACAAGGCTTCGGAAGGACTGGGAGGGGTTGTGTGCGTGTCAGGGTCTAGTCCAAGTTCAGCAGAGTGCTATGAAAGCCTGGCTGAGAGGGGTGATGATGAGGAAGAGGAATCAGGANTACTATCTCAAGAAATGTCCAGATGAAGTGTTTGTTTTTTTCCCCCTCAACGTGAATTATTTCACAATGAGAATAATGCCTTATCTTTTGCAAAAGTTTCCATACGGTGGTTATATGGAAGTACTTTATTTTCTGCGTGTAAAGCAGGGTCCTGGAAGATGACAAGGCTTTGGAAGGACTGGGAGGGGTTGTGTGCATGTCAGGGTCTAGTCCAAGTTCAGCAGAGTGCTATGAAAGCCTGGCTGAGAGGGGTGATGATGAGGAAGAGGAATCAGGACTGGTGACATCTCATAGGTCAGAAAGTGTTTTTCTTGTTAATACAAAGTCCTGTTCTAAGTTCAAAATATCAGCTGCAGTACACAATACAGGGGATGCGGCTTGACAATGGAGTCAACTAAAACCTCCCACGATCGGACAGTCAGCTCAGGGTGTGATAAGGTTCCTTAGATGTCAAAGGGGGGAAGGCAGAGACACCCCCTCCCCCAGGTCACCTCCTCCTTGCTTAGAACACATCCTGGAGCCAAAACTGAATAGAAACCAGAGTGGGAGTCATTCCACAGGGGACAAGGTAAATGACATTGTTCTGAAGTCAGGAAGAGAAGGTGATCAGAAACCGCTTCCAAACTCACTCAGGGCAGCCATATACATCACACTCCTCTGAGTCGCTCTAAACCAGTGTTGGCACAACTAACCCAAAGGGTACAGGTCATCCTGTGTCTGGTCATCTTATCTCAGGATGAAGTATGAAAAACATGTGTCCAGATGCTTCTTCTCAAAAGTGTGTATCTACAGCTTGAAATTTCCAAGAAAGGACATCTAGGGACAGGAGCACCTCTCAACGAGAGTCTGTGGGCCAGGGCCTGACCCCTAGTCTGAGCAGTGATGTTTCAGCCATCATTTTCACCCCTAGAACAACGCTACCAGGAGCCAGGCGTGCAGAGTAAAAATGAGCTGTGTAAGAAGCCGTCTGAGTTTGTAGCAGCTACCAGAATCTCGGTGTCTCTGCTCTGAGCTGCTCCTTAAAAATGATGCCCAAAAGAAACACTGGGTGACCCCACTCCCCACCCCCCATCAAGAATCCTGAGAGCTGGGACAACTTCCTCGAGGAGTAAGACACTGAGAAAACCAAGGGTGAGGATAATGAAACAAAACTGGTAACAAAGGCAGCTCCCACGTGGTCTTCATGCCTGACACTGAGCCGAGTGCTTTACGCGATCACTTACCCACACGTAAACCTCTCCACGGCATCGTGGCCTTCTTCACACAAGGCAACTGAGGCTTGGGCTGAGGACGCATCTGGGAAGTCGGGTGACGAAGGGGTGGAACCTGGGCTGTCTGGGCTCCTAACCAGCACACAACGGCGCCTCCATTAAGACTGGGGAGGGACGGCTGAGGACAGAAACCACAGGGGCCAGGATCACTGCCAAGAGCTTCACTCAGCTCCAGTGAGGGCCCACAGCAAACCTAAGCAACCACGTGCCTCTGTCTGCCATTGCAATATCTTCACTCTGAGGCCCACAGGACATTCTTATCACTTTTTATTTCCCACTATGGAAGCAAATATAATGATTTCCGCCAGAGATATCCTCATAGATTTGGCCCATAGATGCTAGCTAGGGCTTAATTCAGTCACAGCAGTCCTTCGAGAATNACAGGACATTCTTATCACTTTTTATTTCCCACTATGGAAGCAAATATAATGATTTCCGCCAGAGATATCCTCATAGATTTGGCCCATAGATGCTAGCTAGGGCTTAATTCAGTCACAGCAGTTCTTCGAGAATTGTGCAGACCAGCTCAAAAGCAAAGAAGTTTCATTGGTATGAGTAAATTGTCTATCAGACCTATAGCTCTTAAGATATAAAAACTCTATGTTTGAAAATATAGTCTCAGAAATATTTTAGATGAATAGTAAAAGTATACGTAGACAAACTTCCAGTTACAAGATTTGAAAGTCCTGGGCATCTAATGTACAGAAGGGGCTTCCCTGGTAGCTCAGCTGGTAAAGAATCTGCCTGCAAGTCAGGAGACCCTGGTTTGATCCCTGGGTTGGGAAGATCCGATGGAGAAAGGAAAGGCTACCCACTCCAGTACTCTGGCCTGAAGAATTCCATGGACTATANATTTGAGCGAACTCCAGGCAATCGGAGAGGATAGAGGAGCCTGGCGTGCAGCCGTGGTGTCACAAAGAGTCAGACACAATTCAGTGACTGAACAGCAAATACAATTTACACTTTTTAAAGAGAGATATCAACCAAGACAGCTTGAATGCAGGATGATGTCAGTAGCGAGTTCCATCAAACCATTTAAAGAAAAATATTATCAATATCGCACATTTGTTTTTTCAGAAACGCGAGGAGGAGGAAGTACTTCTTAATAGTTTTGTGAGACTGGCATAACCACGAGGTCAGAAACCCGACATGACGTTACTAGCAAAGAAAANAAAGAAAAATATTATCAATATCGCACATTTGTTTTTTCAGAAACGCGAGGAGGAGGAAGCACTTCTTAATAGTTTTGTGAGACTGGCATAACCACGAGGTCAGAAACCCTACATGACGTTACTAGCAAAGAAAATTACAGATTAAAATCCTTTGTGAACATGATGATATAAACAGGACAGCAGTTTTTAGAAATGACTTTATTGATGTATAGGCGAAAATTTACAGTGTTGCAGTAATTCCTGCTGTACAGCACACTGATTCAGTTATGCACACACATGATCCGCCACAGGATATTGAACGCAATTCCTGTGCTATACCTTGGACCTCGCTTCTCCCCATTCTATGTAGAATCCTGTGTATCTGCGAACCCCCATCTCCCACTGCCTCCGTCCCCAGTACCCGCCTGGGAGCCGCGAGTCTCTTCTCTCTGTGTGTGTGAGTGCGTCTCTCTCATAGCTAGCTTCATCTGTTTCACATTTACGTTCCACATGGAAGGGNCTGCCTCCGTCCCCAGTACCCGCCTGGGAGCCGTGAGTCTCTTCTCTCTGTGTGTGTGAGTGCGTCTCTCTCATAGCTAGCTTCATCTGTTTCACATTTACATTCCACATGGAAGGACAGCAGGGTTGTTTTGTTGGTGTTCTTATCAATTTATGGGAAGAAGAACTTTTCTGGGTATGGTAAATTTCTACATTTTTATGTTTTGATATTTGTAGTTATATGATGTAGACAGTTGCCACACCCAGTGAATGATCTGCTAAAGATGGGTGCAGTTCATTATAAGCAACTCACAGCTCAGTAAAACCAAAATGAAGCAACTGTGAAGATGACGTAATTCCCATCAGTGAGAAATGCTGGTAGAGTCTTTGTGAACACATGCCGCTTAGTAACAATACGTGTGAACTGCTTTATTAAACGCTTTAACCTTGATGCGCTAATTTAATGCTCATAATAAATACATTATGTTTGTGATGTTATTCCCAAATTCAGGAAGATAGTTGGTTTATTCTAGGTTTTCAAAAGTGAGTGTACAGCAACATTGTGACAGAAGCTCAGGTTTTTCCCTTAGTTTTTGCTTTTCCATGAAACAATACTCTCACCTCAGAACACTCCCACCGTGGCAACATTCGCTGCGGAGGTCTCTGGAATACCTGCTTGGTTCTGAACCTCTGAACTTTCTTGGCTCAAATTTGAAACGACAGCCTTTAATGCAGAATTATAATTTTATAGCAGTCACGCATTCTGACTTATGATTCACTCAACTATCTGAATTAAACCATTTTCTTTGCCTTCGCTGTTGATCTTTGAAGCTCCACTAGAAACCCATCTACCCCTTTGCCCAGTCTGGGGTAGGTACTTCCACATGCCCCCAAAATATCATAAGATCTCCCCCACCATAACATTTATTACACAATGCTGTATTTTTCTGTTTATATGTCTGCTTCTATGCAGCACTGATCTCAGAGATTTCCTGCTTGTGAAAGAAATCGTTTCTTATTCATCTTGAGTTCTAGGGCTTATTATGGTGTGGACACTCACAGTCAGTCAATAAATACTTACTGAACGACTAAACAAGCGGGTAAACTGCCTTAGGAGACGCGGTCACCTCTCCGGGCTGTCGTAACTCACCACAGCTACACTGACACACTGATTAATAATTTGTCCGGAAATTAAAGTGATATTTTCATTGTGCTGTTAAGGGCAGCATTGTTCAACCTGTTTGCTCATCTGTCAACATACAGCCCGGGGCAGAGGTTGCGTTCAGCTTTGTTGTAGGATTTACAGTAGTTGGATGCAACTGAGAGACTTCACTTTCACTTTTCACTTTCACGCATTGGAGAAGGAAATGGCAACCCACTCCAATGTTCTTGCCTGGAGAATCCCAGGGACAGGGGAGCCTGGTGGGCTGCTGTCTCTGGGGTCGCACAGAGTCAGACACGACTGAAGCGACCTAGCAGCAGCAACAGCAGGGGGTTATTGGAACGTGGTAGTTGTTCACTTTCTTGGGTGAATAAATACATTTTTATGTTGATTATGTAACTTACATACAGTTCCACAAGCAGTATATATATATATTGTTCATACGTTATATGCACATATATTAATTTAAACTTTTCCATACTTTTCTTCATTGATTGTGATTTTTGTCACTTGTTTAATAATTTCTTTTTTCCCTCAACGCACTGTCTTAATTTTTCGGTAAGATTTGAGGGTTTGATTTTTATGTATTGATACTTAATTCATTAAATTTTTTTCTATTGGTGGTGTGACATAGGTTTCAGCTTTTTAATGTAAGCATAAACAGTTTTCCCAGCTCCATTTATTGAATACCTTAGCTTTTCTCCTTTGATTTGTAACATCCTTTATCAATGTTCTATAATTAATAATTCTTCTCCATATGTGTGTTGGCATTGACATCAGTGTTTTCATTTCTACAGCTTTTATAAGTCTTGATATGGAGTAAGAAGGGGTTTCCTTATAGCTCAGTTGGTAAAGAATCTGCCTGCAATGCGGGAGACCCCAGTTCAATTCCTGGGTTGGGAAGATCCCCTAGAGAAGGGCAAGGCTACCCACTCCCATACTCTGGCCTGGAGAATTCCATGGACTATACAATTGCAAAGAGTCGACAGTACTGAGCGACTTTCACTTTCACCTACTAAGGGATTTTTTGTTCCTTTTCTTTTTTCTTCTTGATCTTTCCTCCTAGAGGTTTTTAAAAAGAAAATTTCTCTTTTGAAGAAGCTTGTTTGTTTCTTTTTTTCCCCATTTTAATAGTTTCCAGTCTGTGTGTCTGCCTTATTTTTCAAAAGCTTATTAAAGGCTTACTCTGAGCTTTTGAGGTCTTAAGACATGTGCTTTGAATCTTTTCTTTGTGGTCGCACATATTTCCCTTTTTCCATTCCACCATAAATGACTACCATGTGGTACACTATCCGCCGTTCAGTTCCAAATACCTCATGGCTTCCTGTGTGAACACCTTATTACCTCACGTTATTGAAGAGAGTCCACGTAAGCCTGTACTTGTTGCTGATTTCTCACTACTGGAAGCTTTGCTCTGAAAATCTGATCTGAATGTGTATCAGATACCTTACACTCCAATGGGAAACAGATGCCACTCTCGAGTGGGTAATTGAGGAAGGTTTAATGAGGAGGCTGTTTACAAAAGTGCAAGAGAGGCCACAGGAAAGCAAGAGCAACAGTTGGAACACTGGAAACCTAGCAAGCTGGGGGAGCCTTAGCATCCTCAGGACTGACGTTTAAGGAGAGGAAAGTTGATCAGAAATCAGATAGCAGCTGTTGTTGCAGCAGAGGGTTTCCTGACAGGGGCTGTGGTCAGGGAGAGAAACTCACTTCAACCTATAATATACTGGCCCATCACAGAGGAAATAAGTAATCTCACTCTGTTCCCCAATCCAATCCTTCCCATTCACGTGAACCAACCAGAAGCCAGATGGCAAGGGAGCCGGGATCAGGCTCATCCAGTTCAGCCTCCCAGGTTACGAGGCAGATTGAAGAAACCAGAGANAGAGGGTTTCCTGACAGGGGCTGTGGTCAGGGAGAGAAACTCACTTCAACCTATAATATACTGGCCCATCACAGAGGAAATGAGTAATCTCACTCTGTTCCCCAATCCAATCCTTCCCATTCATATGAACCAACCAGAAGCCAGATGGCAAGGGAGCCAGGGATCAGGCCCATCCAGTTCAGCCTCCCAGGGTACGAGGCAGATTGAAGAAACCAGAGAGGGTTTGGATGGCATAATGAAAGTGCCCAGCATGGTCCATCCTTTCTGTCCCCTCTGAACCTTGAGGTATCCATCTGTCATCCAGGTGAAATAAATGTTCTCTCAACACCGGGGACGACAAAGCTCCATGAGCCTCCACATCTATTAAGGTGTGGAGTCAGTATCCCAAAACTAAGAGTTCACCACCTCGAACTGCTCACCATCAACGGCGTGCTTCTTCCTGATCTCCAAAATCATCAGTTTCGACATTAGTAGTAGTAATCAATTATCCTTCAGAAATCGTATACATCAGCACAGGCACAAGTTAACTGCACAGGGAACTGGGTCATTTGCTCACCTGGCACCTGTGCCCATTTCTGTCTACAGCCTTGCCCTCAGCACACACCTGTGGCCTCACGAGGGTTCACTATGAAAAGTTAACAAAGAGGAATGTCCGGTTTGCAGATGGATTTGCATCATGAACCCAAATGTATTACCATTCCACCTGGAGATGGTAGATTGGAAAAAAACAGTGATGATGGGCAATCCCGGGGTGCCTTGTGGTCAAGCACAGTAGGGTCAGTAGGGAGCCAGGAACTGCTCACCAAGGTGAGGGCTGTTACTGGCAGAAGAAGGAACACTTCAATCCCAAACCCAAGGGATTATGTAGTGATTGTTTCACTGGGATTTTTCAGTTGCTATAAAATATATTATCTGCCTCACACATAGGAAATACACTTCATGGGAATGAAGGGTGTCCCAAATACCCTTGCATGTCTTGACACACAGATTATGTGAAAAGACAGCTTGGACTACTTCCTGGATATCACATGGGAGTCTAAGCAGTAGATTTTCTGGTTCTTTACTCTCTCTCTGCACCCCACCCCCCAAACTGGCCATCTTACGGATTACTCAGTAATCATGTCATAGGATCATGCTTTCATAGCCCAGCCTTCAACAAGCTAAAGTCCATCAACAGTTGTGTCTATTCCTTTGAAATGGGTGCTACAAAGTGTCACTATATATCTTCAGCTTAGAGGGGATATTTTGACATATCTCTAGACACTTTATCAGTATGCTATGGTAGGTCTCCAAGCTCTTGTGGGCTCATCTCTTACCCCTCACCAGATCCACTTAGCTCAGTGTCATCAACGTGATGCAGTACTGGTTGAGATATGAAGACATTCAGTCCCCTCTGGTGTGTCCTAGGACTCGAACAGGAGAGTTGGCTCGGGTAGGTGTGCTGACGCTCCTGCCATGTGAGAATGAGTTGTTTCTGAGGGCATTACCAATAGAAATGGAGAAAATGACGTGCCAGGTCAGCCGCTGTATACTCGGGAGTAGAGCAATGTTGATTTGCCTCAGTAAAGCTACCACACGTTCAGTTCAGTGCAGTCGCTCAGTCATGTCTGACTCTTTGTGACCCCATGAATCGCAGCACGCCAGGCCACTCTGTCCATTACCAACTCCTGGAGCTTACTCAAACTCATGTCCATCGAGTTGGTGATGCCATCCAACCATCTCATCCTCCGTCATCCCCGTTTCTTCTTGCCTTCAATCTTTCCCAGCACCAGGGTATTTTCCAGTGAGTCAGTTCTTCATATCAGGTGGCCAAAGTATTGGAGTTTCAGCTTCAACATCAGTCCTTCCAATGAATATTCAGGACTGATTTCCTTTAGGGTGGACTAGTTGGATTGCCTTGCAGACCAAGGGGCTCTCAAGAGTCTTCTCCAACACCACAGTTCAAAAGCATCAATTCTTCAGCACTCAGCTTTCTTTATAGTCCAACTCTCATATCCATACATGACTACTGGGAAAACCACAGCTTGGACTAGATGGACCTTTGTAGGCAAAGTAATGTCTCTGCTTTTTAATATGCTGTCTAGGTTGGTCATAGCTTTTCTTCCAAGGAGCAAGCGTCTTTTAATTTCGTGGCTGCAGTCACCATCTGCAGTAATTTTGGAGCCCCCAAAATAAAGTCTGTCACTGTGGGACCCCAGAAATGATGGCCATCACCGCCTGATTAAGTGTGCGACAACCCCCAGTCCTCTAAGGCGCGTCTGGGTTTTGCGTCCTTTGGACAGGTGAGGCAGATGCAGTTCCTCCCATCTGCAGGCTCTTGTGCCTGAAGCCCCTGGGCATGTGCTGTCACTCGTGGTTTACCATGCTGGCCGAGGGGAGCCAGTTCCTGGGGCTTCCTGCTGGCTTTTTACAAAGCCTTTACAGCTGTCACCCCCACAGGCCAGGGGATCTGCGTGTGGTTCTGATGGTAGCCAGGCTTACCCTCTCTCAGCACATCTTCAGGGCTGGGGAACTAACCACCAAATGTGCTCATTGTTCCACTGACTCCCCGTGATCCAGAGTGAGACTGAGACTACCGATTGCCTGACCTCCGTAAGCCCTCCCAGGACTTATCGTAGCTTTCTTGTTTTAAAATAAAGCTTTTCTGATCATCAGTGCAGAGCCAGACTCTAATACTCTACAGAGAATTCCTTGTCTTCCCCTTTGGCCAATGAGTAGTCATCCTTGCAAAGTGGTTCCAGATTTCTTAGAAATCATTTCCTGCATATTCCCCATGACCGCACATGAGTTTGAGGCCAAGAAAGATAATAAAACACCTATCATATCTGGGCTGAGTGGCTTTGATGGAACATTGGCAGGGCAACCGACTCCAGTATTGTTTCCTGGAGAATCCCATGGACAGAGGGAGCCTGGAGCCACATCCATGGGGTCACAAAGAGTTGGACATGACTGAAGCCATGATGATGTTCCCAGCCTTGCTCTTTCTGGCCTCAAGGTTTCTATTTCTGGTGGGGTCATTCCCTGCTCCAAATGGCAGGGCTTCAGGTAGTTGTGAACACAGGTGAACAGGGAGAGAGGTGGAAGGGCTGGAGCTGGAAGGAGGAAGACAGGACACATGGGGGTGTCAGAGTTGAATAGAGTGGGCAGGGAGCGTCATTTTCTTTGCTTGGCACGCAGGAGTGCGATGGAGAGGGCTATGGGGATAGGATAGGGAGAATCTTGGAGAAGATAAAAAGGGATGTGAGAAGCATGCTTAGGATTTAGAAGTTAGATTACCTTTAGCTGGCTTCTTGGGTGGTGCTAGTGGTAAAGAACCCTCCTGCCAATGCAGGAGATGCAAAAGAAGTGGGTTCAGTCCTTGGGTCAGGAAGATCCCCTGGAAAAGGAAATGACAACCCACTCCAGTATTCTTGCCTGGGAAACCCCATGGACAGAGGAGCCCAGCAGGCTACAATCCAAGGGATCTCAGAGAGTTGGACACGACTTAGCAGCTACACCTCCTCAGTCTTTGAGAGTTACCAGTAAGGATGGAAATGAATTCCTCTCTAATTAATTTCCCTTATGGGTCATGGCTTTAATAACAACTTTAAGCGATGATTCCTGGGTCCTCGCTGAAAGAGGTTCCTAGCTGGGGGAGAGGGAAGGCTGGAGGCCATGACCCTGAGTGGAGGAAGGTGCTGCAGCATCACCGGGTCAGGCGGGGTCACAGCAAGGATGCTGGATGCCAGAGTCACGCTCTGTCTCAGCTCTGCTCACGGCCTGTCCTCCTCTTCCCCTCTTTCTGCCAAAGAGCAGAGAGAACGTCTCCCCTTTCGCTCTCTGAATTGATCCAGAGAAGGTGGCACTGCCAGGCTTGTGGCTCTGTAGAGTCTTGAGGGGGTCGCCAGGAGGCAGTAGCCTTTTTTCTCAGACACAAGCATAGCAGGTCCCACCTGGATCAGAGGTGAGGGCTCGGGTGACCTTTGGGAGTTAGGAGGCAGAGAAAGACAGAGACCAAGGAGACCTTTCTCTAAGTGTTCTGATGTAGGGCTGAGGCGTTCTGATCTCAAGCATTTAAGAAGACACTAGACGACCTCCTGTCAGGCAGGTGGGGATCAAAGTCTCGCTCCAGAAGGTATTTGGCTGGTTCCCCAGAAAACACCTGATCTCCAATGATTTAGTTCAGTGAGATTCCTGAAGGAGGGGCTCCTGTCTCTCCACCTCTTCTTAGCATCCAGCATGTGTTTAATTTTCAACCTGTCCAGCGAGTGATTTAATTAAGCATGTGACCTTTGCCGAGACACTGCGTTTAGAGACAAGGAACCAGGTCTTCATCTCAGCCCTCCTCCTACCTGTGTGTCCTTGAGAAATGACTTCTGTCTGAGTCTCAGCTCCCCGTGTGTAACTCACTTGCAGAGAGAAAGCCAAATCCTACTGAATGCTAGGCCTCGGTTACAGATGCATGTGTCTGAAAGGAAGAAGTAACTATGAATGAGAAATCCACCTTTCTCCTTTTAGTGCTTTATATCTTTTTTTAAAAAATCCCTAAGTCCTATCCAACTCTGTGTGACCCCATGGACTGTAGCCCGCCAGGCTCCTCTGTCCATAGGATTCTCCAGGCAAGAATACTGGAGTGGGCTGCCATTTCCTTCTCTGGGAAATCCTCCCAACCCATGGACCGAATCTGGGTCTCCTGCATGGGAGGCAGACTCTTGACCATCTGAGCCACTAGAGGGTAAAGTAAATTTCTTATGGGAGGACACTTAGAGATTTGCTAATAACCCTCAAGGCAGAGTTGGAATAGTAACCAAGTGTCTGAGCTTTGGGTACATCATGTCTGGAGAGCCCGTCCACTCAACTTATACCCTGGACAGCAGCTGGCATGGTGGATGAGGAGGCTCATCTCTTGGTGTAACAGACCAGGGGTGTGGCCTGGTTGGTTTCACGTTGAAAATCCCCAATTCTCCCTGACCACCCTCCTTGAAGGATGCTAGATGTTTGTGAAATGATCAGATAGAAGAATGACCCATACGTTCTAACTCATGAAAGTTGTCTCAGTCAGGGATGTTTATTGTTTTGCTTTCTGGGTATGTACACATGCAGGCTCAGGCGTGTCTGACTCTGCGATCCCATAGACCGTAGCCCATCAGGCTCCTCTGTCCATGGAATGCTCCCGGATTTCTGAGTGAAGTGAAAGTGAAAGTCACTCAGTCATGTCTGACTCTTTGCAACCCCATGGACTATCCAGTCCATGGAATTCTCCAGGTTAGAATACTGGAGTGGGTAGCCTTTCACTTCTCCAGGGAATCTTCCCAATTCAGATATTGAACCCAGGTCTCCCGCATTGCAGGCAGATTCTTTACCAGCTGAGCCACCAGGGAAGCCCAAGAATACTGGTGTGGGTAGCCTATCCCATCTCCAGTGGATCTTTCTGACCCAGGAATTGAACCGGGGTCTCCAAAATTGCAGGTGGATTGTTTACCAACTGAGCTATCAAGGAAGCCCAGATTTCTGGGAGACACATGCAAATTCCAGCTTTAGGAAAAGTAGAGATTTTCATAGGCATATGTAATCATCTCTTAAATCACAGAAAATCTTGATTTATCCATCCTCAGCCTGGATAGAGCTGGATAGAGCCAGGAAGAGTAAATATTACTTTTCTAAGGTTTTAGTTGTAAGATGAGGAAATAGAGCCTCAGAGTGGTGAAGTGATTGCCAAGGTCATGGCTGTGTTTGGCAAGAAAGAGCATTCAGTACCTGACCATACTGCCCTTTCTTCACCGTGTCACCTCCCTCGTGACTTGTGGGGTGAATGATGATGGATAGGTGTCTGTTCACGAACGTTTACGGTGTGTATCTCTGCCCTCTGCTGTAACAGTTGAGGGGGAAAGAGCCTTTCGATTCGGCCCTAAGAAAGACAGACACCAACTAGGGTGAAATTAAGTGGCTGAAAATGCATTTTGAGATACTTCACCTGGAGACATGCTACTGAGAGGTAAAGAAAATGAGTGTGGAGAACTTCTTCCTGCCAGTAAATAACACATAGCTTTTGGGCAAGTAGGTAAATTCAAGGAGATTGTCTTTCCCAGATACGCTTAAAAAGTTCAGTACATGAATAATTGAGCAACTTCCTGGCACACTCAATATTTATTTGTAAGCCTGCTCCAGGCAGAAAAAGAGGGGAAAAAAAAAACATTTTGAAAACAAGTTTTGCATTAGCTAGGAGTTTATTTGTTTGCCAGAAGAATACCTAATTATATTTGCAAAGGAACACATTGGTGTGTCATGATATTTTCTTGTGGACATATTGATGTGAACTATATTAGATGAATTTGAAGGGAGATGGGTAAAAATCTGAATCCTGTGTGCATGTGTGCACTGCAGGAGACCAGAAAAGCACTTGAAGAAATCTCTTTGCACATCGATTAGGACCCTTATTACAGACTTACAATCCTATAGTGTAAGAATTGCTTTTTCACTAGACTGTTCTCTTTCCAGTTAAGCCAGTGGCCAGTTTGGGAGGGGAACAGAACCTCACCAGAAGTGGATGCTCAAAAACTGTTGAATAAATGTTTTGTTGGTTTGCCAACTGGTCCCTGTGACCAGAGGGCAAGGAGATAGGGAAGAAAGAGGCAGTCACTCCAGACTGGCAGGTGGCAGTTTTTTAAAATTTATTTTTAATTGGAGTATAATTTCATTCTTGGGGGAGGGCATGGCAGCCTGCTCCGGTTTTCTTGCCAGGAGAACCCCATGGACAGTGGAACCTGGCAGCCTACAGTCTATAGGGTCACAAAGAGGCAGGACTGAAGTGACTGAACACATAATTGTGTTATAATATTGTCTTGGTTTCTGCTGTACAACAGTGTGAGTCAGCTCTGCTGCTGCGGCTGCGAAGTCGCTTCAGTCGTGTCTGACTCTGTGTGACCCCATAGACGGCAGCCCACCAGGCTCCCCCATCCCTGGGATTCTCCAGGCAAGAACACTGGAGTGGGTTGCCATTTCCCTCTCCAATGCATGAAAGTGAAAAGTGAAAGTGAAGTTGCTCAGTTGTGTCCGATTCTTAGCGACCCCCTGGACTACAGCCCACCAGGCTCCTCCGACCATGGGATTTTCCAGGCAAGAGTGCTGGAGTGGGGTGCCAGTGCCTTCTCCAACTCTACATATACATATATCCGCTCCCTGTCGAGCCTCCCACCCACCACTCCCCATCCCATCCCTCTGGGTCATAACAGTTTAACTAAATGGGTGGACTTACTTACGAGGTTTGTCTTGGGCACCACTCTTGAGTAGATCTTCACCGCAGATGGTCTTATACCATCTCACTCTCCCAGCTGCATGCTTAGAAAGGTTCTCACTGTGGGAAAAGTGGGCAGACACACCCTCCAGGGATGGTGGAGGGGGAGGAAACCCCACTGCCCATCTACCTTCAGGGTCAACTGATGGTCATGTCCCCTTGATGACCTCCTCCAACACGTTTCCCATTCTAAACACTCACGATGTCATCTTTATGAATCTAAGTTGTTGCTATGTTCAGTCACTCATTTGGGTCGGACTCTTTGTGACCCTGTGGCATGCAACATGCCAGACTTCCCTGTCTTTCACCATTTCCCAGAGTTTGTTCATATTCATGTCCATTAAGCCAGTGATGCCGTCTAACCATCTCATCCTCTGTTGTCCCCTTCTTCTCCTGCCCTCAGTTTTTCCCAACAACAGGGTCTTTTCCAACAGGTCAGCTCTTCGCATCAGGTGGCCAAAGTGGGAGTTTCAGCTTCAGCATCAGTCCTTCCAACGAATATTCAGGCTTGATTTCGTTTAGGATGGCCTGGTTTGATCTCCTTGCAGTCCAAGGAGACTGTCCAGCACCACAGTTCGAAAGCATCGATTCTTCGGCACTCCGTCTTCTTTATGGTCCAGCTCTCACATTCCTACATGACTAATGGAAAAATTGGAAAATTAAGTTATGGGCATGAAGAGAAGCAGAGGCTGCTCTGTCTGACCCTGGTCTAGTGGGGTAGGAAGTCCCGTCCAGGGAAGGCCAGCCGACTCTGTCGGCTCTTCACAAGCTGGCTGGGTCTGAGGCGGAGAGGCTTCTGGTGACCTGGACCGAAAGGCGGGACTCGGGGAGTTGGCACCAGCAGTCTGAGAGATGGACCCTGCCTTTACCATCACACGTGTTATAAACAACGTGTCTCCTTCAGACCTGGAGGTCTCACTGGCTGTGCATTCATTTTTTGGTTCACTGAATGAATAGATTTTGAACACCTTTTATGTGCTGGATGCCGTTCTTGATGTGGATAACNGTTACTAAATCAAACCTGGGTCCGTTCGCTTGCATTGAAGCGAAGACAATCTATGGACACTGGGTTTGTAGTGAAGGAAAGTACAGTGTTTATTTGCAGACGTCACGGAAAAGACCTGAACTTCCTGACGGCTTTCAGAGAAGGGGTTTAAAGGCAGTGGGAGGAGGGGCTTCACGGGCTGTGATCAGCTCATGTACAGTCCTCAGACTGGTTGGCATCAGTGTTAAGTTTCAGACATCATCAACTTTCTGGCTTCAACACAACTAGAGTCTGTGTTCTTGCCATCAGCGATTTTCATCTGGTGGGGGTCTGATTTCTATAAAAATCACTTAGGAATGTGTGTTGGTCCTTTATTCATGTATTTCAAAGAACTGTGAGTTTGGTAATTCTGCTATGTGGCTGGTTATTGTCTAAATGGGCTTCCTTGGTGGCTCAGCTGGTTAAGAATCCGCCTGCAATGCAAGAGACCTCAGTTCAATTCCTGGGTGGGGGAGATCCCTTGGAGAAGGGATAGGCTACCCACTCCAGTATTCTTGAGCTTTCCTTGTGGCTCAGCTGGTAAAGAAACTGCTTGCAATGTGAGAGACTTGGGTTCACGTTCAATCCCTGGTTTTGGAAGATCCCCTGGAGAAGGCAAAGGCTACCCACTCCAGTGTTCTGGACTGTATAGTCCACGGGGTCACAAGAGCTGGACACGACTTTCACTTCCACCTTTTCATTGTCTAAATTGTTGCCAGTTCCTCAGCCTGACAGCTATTCTTTATTTCTATATCTTCACATTCCTAATCAGTAGCTCCTGATCAACTTTTGAGACTCAAGGGAGGCTTAGGAGACTGCAAATGTCTTTTCCTTCAAAGAACTGGAACCCAGGGACTTGTATGTGTTTTAGGCTATCTGGGGGCTGCACGATCACTTCAAATTCAGATACAGGTTTGTCCAATCGTTGGGTTCCTTGGTGGAATAAACTTTCTCAGATCTGTCTCCCCACCAGCCTCCAGGCTGGTGTGAAATTCAGCCTTCATCACACATTGAGGAATTTTGGGTTTACACGCGTGTGCTCACGGATGACCGTGTGATAGCATTTGTTGTGTCTGCGTTGGTATCCAGCACAGCTCTGTGGGGACGAGGCCCTGGGGCCTGCTGGCGAACAAAGCAAAGCAGAGCTCACAGATGCTCACCACAGCGCCTCCACTCGGGACTGATTCCCGGCCAAGCTCGCTCTTTTCCATCAGGACTCAGGGCATCACCCCGAGCGGCAAAGACAACCTTTCCCTCACTCCTTGAGAAGAATTTGTTTATCGCTCCTTTAGACAAATTTGTGTGGAGCATACCAATTAGGGAAACACAGAAAAGTAGAAAAAGCAAACACTGCTGTCAGAGTTGACTGTATATTAATCCTTCCCTTAAAAAAAGAAGCCGGGGACTTCATGGGTGGTTCAGTGGCAGAGAATCCACCTGCAAATGCAGGAGACACGAGTTCGAGCCCTGGTCTGGGAGGATTCCCAACCTGCCTCGGGGCAGCGAAGCCCAAATGCCACAACTACTGAGCCTGTGCTCTGCAACAAGGGAACCCACAGCAATCAGGAGCCCCTGCATGGCTGGAGAAAAAGCCTGCACAGCAAGGAAGACGCAGCACGTCCAAAAGTACATAAAACTACACATGTGTGTATATATATATGTTTTGAGTTTATAAAGAAGCCGGAAGAAATAACGGGAAGGCAACCTCACAGTATGAAAGCATGGCAACGATGACTGTACTCATCATTTCCTGGCTGCATTATTGTCCATAGAATTGGTGAATCATAGTTTATAAAGCATCTACCCTACTGTTGTATATTTAAATTACCTCTGGGCTTTCCATTATTAAAAAATTGTATTTAGCAATTATGCAGCTCTGTGCAGCCTGCCCTGGATGACATTCTCAGAATCTCAGGACAGATTCTCAGAAAATGTCACGATTGGATTAAAAAAAAAAAAAAGTATACGTGCTTTTAAAGTTCTTGACGCTCAGTGCCAAGAGAAGTGGCAGTTTACAGAGAGCTGCTGGGCAATTTGCAAGGTGGTCTCTGCCCTGGGGTGGTCGGCGGGGGGGCATCTGTGCAGGGCCTGGTGGGGTTTTAGGCTGGGGGAGAGGAAGCGGGTAGGTGAAGGTCACAGAGACACCTGGCCAGAGCCCTCGTGGGCCAGGTCCTCCAGCCCGGAGGCTGAGCATCGTGGAAGCGTGTGGATGAGTCCTCAGACCTCTGTGCAGAGCTGAGTGAGTGAAGTGCATGTCCTGGAAACATGTGGGAGGGAGACGCAGTGGGCGCTGGTGGTCAGGGGCCACTGGTCCCCCCTCTCTGCGTTGCTATTTCCGCAACACAATGGAGCAGGTCCCCACATGTTCCACCACCATCAGCAGGAGCCTGGACCTCGATTGTTAACATCCAATCAAACAGTTAGGGAGAGTTGATTGGGAACATTTTCTTCATCTAGAAAATTACAATGTGACCATTTTCCTTCAAATGAGGGTGGCATGGAGGGCATTTTTGATTTGGGGTTTAATTCTTGTTCCTGAAAATATGGAACACATTCACGCTGGCAGTGAAAAATCAACCCCCAAACGGCAGGGTTTTGGGCTTTATGAAAGGTTTCATGGGCTGTGTGTGAGTGCTTGGTTGCTCAGTCCTGTCCAGCTCTTTTCAGCTCCACGGAATGTAGCCTGCCAGGCTCCTCTGGCCACGGGGCTTCTCCAGGACAGAATACTGGAGTGGGTTGCCGTGCCCTCCTCCAGGGGGTCCTTCTGACCCAGGGATCACAGCCATGTCTCCTGTATCTCCTGCACTGCAGGCAGATTCTTTACATTCTTTACATCCATCAGGGAAGACCTGTTATGGGCTAGGGGTACAGAAAAATGTTACTGGGGGACAGCAGAGTCTTCAGGAGAGTAAAAGGAAAGGATTGGTGTTTATGGATGGCTTAAGTTTGTAGCCTCTAAGAGAGTTAAGGGAAGAGTGTATGGGTTTGGGAGGTAACTGGGGTTAGATGAGGTCATGCAGGTGAGCCCCTGTGATGGGATTAGTGCCCTCAGGGGAAGGGGAGCAGAACAGCGTCTCGCCCTCTCCCCGGCCCCTTCGCTCTCTGTCTCCCCCTTTCTCTCTGTCTCCCCTCCTCTCTCTGTCTCCCTCTCTCTCTCTTCCCCGTCTCTCCCTCCCTCTCTCTCTGTCTCTCCCTCTGTCTCTCTCTCTGTGTGTGTCTCTCTCTGTGTCTCTCACTCTCTCTCCCTCTCTCTCTCTGTCTTTCTCTCCCTCTCTCTCCCTCTTTCTCTCTCCTTTCCTCTCCCTCTCCCCCTCTCCCTGTCTCTTTCTCTCCTTCTCTCTGTCTCTGTCTTGATGCTCTCTCCGTTCCTCCACGTGCTGCACCAGGAAAGGCCACGTGAGGAGGCTGTTTCCATGCCAGGAAGACACTGATCTGCTGGCACCTCAGTCTAGAACTTTCAGCCTCCAGAATGCTGAGACAGTGACTGTCTGTTGTTTAAGCCCCCATCTGTCTGTGGTCTTTGCTGTGGCAGCCGAGCCCCGGCAGGACTTTGCCCTCCGCTCCCTCGATGCCGTCCGGCCGCAGCGGTCCTGGCTTCCTTCCCCGTGTCTGGCCCTCTGCCCCGCGGGACCGTCCGGGGAGGGCCGAGCCTTCCCCGTCAGGTGGGGACAGAGCCTGCTCGCACCGGCTAGCCGGGTTGACTTTGGTGTTTATTGCTGCGTCTCTCCTGGCGCTCAGGGAGTCCTGAGGAGTGCTGAGCGTGCACCCGGGTCAGTGGCGACTGGCCTCCCGCCTTCTGCAGAACCGGCTGCTCTGCACTTGTCTGCCGGACCCCACTCCACCTAAGTGTGACGTGTGACCTTGTGTGTATGTGTCCGCTGGCATGTTGTCTGCTGTATGTTTTGTGTGTTTTGTGTGCGCTCTGTATGTTGTGTGTGTTTGCTGTATGGTATGTGTGTGTTTGCTGTGTTGTGTGTGTTTGCTGTGTGTCTTGTGTGTGTTTGTTGTGTGTGTCTGCTGTGTGTGTGTTGTGTGTGTCTGCTGTGCGTTGTGTTGTTGTGTGTTGTATGTCATGTGTGTATGTTAGCTGTGTGTTGTGTGTGTTTGCTGTGTGTGTGTTCCGTGTGTGTGTTTGCTGTGTGTGTGTTTGCTGTGTGTGTGTGTTTGCTGTGTTGTGTGTGCTCGCTGTGTGTTGTGTGTGATTGTGTGTTGTGTGTGTTTGCTGTGTTGTGTGTGCTTGCTGTGTGTTGTGTGTGATTGCGTGTGGTCTGTGTTTGCTGTGTGGTGTGTGTTTGCTATGTGGTGTGTGTGTTTGCTGTGTGTTGTGTGTGTTTGCTGTGTTGTGTGTGCTCGCTGTGTGTTGTGTGTGTTTGTGTGTTGTATGTGTTTGCTGTGTGTTGTGTGTGATTGTGTGTGGTGTGTGCTTGCTGTGTGTTGTGTGTGATTGCGTGTGGTGTGTATTTGCTGTGTGTTGTGTGTGATTGTGTGTGGTGTGTGTTTGCTGTGTGGTGTGTGTTTGCTATGTGGTGTGTGTGTTTGCTGTGTTGTGTGTGCTTGCTGTGTGTTGTGTGTGTTTGTTGTGTGTTGTGTTTGTTGTGTGTTGAGTGTCATGTGTGTATGTTAGCTGTGTGTGTGTGTTTGCTGTATGTGTTTGCTGTGTGTCTTGTGTGTGTTTGTTGTGTGTTGTGCGGTTGCTGTGTGTTGTATGTCATGTGTGTATGTTAGCTGTGTGTGTGTGTTTGCTGTATGTGTTTGCTGTGTGTCTTGTGTGTGTTTGTTGTGTGTTGTGCGGTTGCTGTGTGTTGTATGTCATGTGTGTATGTTAGCTGTGTGTGTGTGTTTGCTGTATGTGTTTGCTGTGTGTCTTGTGTGTGTTTGTTGTGTGTTGTGCGGTTGCTGTGTGTTGTATGTCATGTGTGTATGTTAGCTGTGTGTGTGTGTTTGCTGTATGTGTTTGCTGTGTGTCTTGTGTGTGTTTGTTGTGTGTTGTGCGGTTGCTGTGTGTTGTATGTCATGTGTGTATGTTAGCTGTGTGTGTGTGTTTGCTGTATGTGTTTGCTGTGTGTCTTGTGTGTGTTTGTTGTGTGTTGTGCGGTTGCTGTGTGTTGTATGTCATGTGTGTATGTTAGCTGTGTGTGTGTGTTTGCTGTATGTGTTTGCTGTGTGTCTTGTGTGTGTTTGTTGTGTGTTGTGCGGTTGCTGTGTGTTGTATGTCATGTGTGTATGTTAGCTGTGTGTGTGTGTTTGCTGTATGTGTTTGCTGTGTGTCTTGTGTGTGTTTGTTGTGTGTTGTGCGGTTGCTGTGTGTTGTATGTCATGTGTGTATGTTAGCTGTGTGTGTGTGTTTGCTGTATGTGTTTGCTGTGTGTCTTGTGTGTGTTTGTTGTGTGTTGTGCGGTTGCTGTGTGTTGTATGTCATGTGTGTATGTTAGCTGTGTGTGTGTGTTTGCTGTATGTGTTTGCTGTGTGTCTTGTGTGTGTTTGTTGTGTGTTGTGCGGTTGCTGTGTGTTGTATGTCATGTGTGTATGTTAGCTGTGTGTGTGTGTTTGCTGTATGTGTTTGCTGTGTGTCTTGTGTGTGTTTGTTGTGTGTTGTGCGGTTGCTGTGTGTTGTATGTCATGTGTGTATGTTA
>SJYW01033853.1:249238-268890 GCA_006410735.1 Raphicerus campestris | reverse complement strand
TGATAGAGGAAGAAAAATCCTCATCTAGTTCACACTCGTTCCTGCACAATATTCTGGCACCACCCAAAAGTGGGCAGCTGTAGCACTACAGCCCCACTTTGTGATGGCACTGAAGGAAGAGTAGCAAAAAGAAAATTCCCCATGGGTGGAACTTTAAGCAGGAAACTTGGCTGCTTCCTCTGCCTAGAAAGAAAGTGTGTGGACTCTACAGAGATTTGCACATTGGTGCTCGTTATTTGGCTGAATGATCAAGGACCTGGAAGGAACATGACTTGAAAATTAATGACAAGGAAGAAGTATGCTAATAGATCCCCCTAAATGAGCACAGCATGTACACAGTTGTACCATGTGAAAGCTCACCAAGGCTTACTCATGTGATTGGTATCAGTCAGGCTCTTTCTCTAGTCACCCATCTTCCTGGCAACATAGACTAACATTCACCAAGGCTAATCTGCCAAGTGCAAAGAATAACACTGAGGTCCTCAAATGACACCACAATTCCCAGAAGGAGCAAGTAAGGGTAGCCTGGTAGCAGGTTGATTATATGGTTATCATATACTATACGATTATACTTACATCATAGAAGGGGGCAGTGCTTTGCTCTCATTAGAATAAATATTTGTTGTAGACACGAATTTGCCTTCCTTGTCCATAATGCTTATGGCAAAACCTCCATGAGGAGGTTTACAGAATCTACTTTTTTGCCATCATGGTATTCCACACAGCACTGCTTTTAAGCAAAGAACTTGTTTTATAGCAAATGAAGCAAGACAATGAGCTCAAGTTTGAAGAATTCATGGGTCTTATTATGTTCCCAATATCCTGAAGCAGCTGGCTGGATAAACCAGTGGAATGGCCTTTTTTAAAGACTCTGTTATGATGCCAGATGGGTGACACTTTGCAGAGCTAGGGTAACATCTTCCAGGATGCAATATGTACTCTGAATCAGTGACTATTATATGGTGCTATTTACTCAGTCATAGTCAGAATTCATAGGTATAGGAATCAAGAGACAGAAATGAGAGGAGCTCTTCTTTTGATTACCCTTAGTGATCCATCTGTGAATTTTTTCTTTCTCGTCTCTACAACTTTGGGTTCTGCTACCAGAGAAGTCTTAGCACCTAAGGGAGGAATGCGTCCACCAGATGTCGTACTAATGATCCATTAAACTGCAAGCTGAGACCGCTTCATGGCAGTGCATCAGGAGGCGAAGAAGGAGGTGATTATACTAGCTAGGGTGACTGATCCTGACTACCAAGGGGAAACTGGGTTGCTATTATGCAAAGACTTTAAAGAGGAGTATATCCAACTGCAGAAGCTCCTCTGGGGCACCTCTTATTACTCGCATGTCCTGAGATTCAGTCAATGGAAAATTACAATAACCCAATACAAGTAAGGCTTCTGATAGCCCAGACTCTTCAGAAATGAAGTCCTGGGTTACCTCATCAGACAAGAAATTGTAATCAACTGAAGGGTTTACTGAGGGCAAAGGGAATATGGAATTAGTAGTAGAAGAAAGTAATTATAAATACCACCTATCTCCACGTGACTAGCTATAAAACAAGGACTGTAATACTTATGAATATTTCCTTATTTTACTATAAATATATCTGCCTATATAGCAAGCAATTATTTCTTCCTTTTTACTCCCCTTCTCCATTCCCCTAGCTTTTATATGAATATTGAAGTTACAAGGTATAAAAGGAGAATATGACTCAGAAGAGAAGTGAATATTATCCAAAGAGGGATAAAGGTACTTCATGTCTACCTTCTTTTAAGGAGAGGGTTAATATGTTTTGGGTCTACCTATGACAGCTATGTCATATCAGGCAAAAGCATAATTTGCTATTATCTTTATTTGGAAGTTAAATAGGGCAAGATTGGTGTGGCCACATCCCATACTTAAAAGGCACGTCCAAGGCGACATGGGGCAGGCTGTGGTGGCTTCTGGTGTGTGAACTTAGCTAGGCTGGTTGTATTTCCCAGAATTCCCTTCCCTCTATGGTCCTGGGTTAGTGTTCCTAGTGTTTAGTTGCTAAGTCATGTCCGACTTTGACCGTCTGCACTGTAGCCCACCTGGCTCCTCTGTCCATGGGGTTTCCCAGGCAAGAATACTAGAATGGGTTGCCATTTCCTTCTCCAGGGGATCTTCCCAACCTAGGGATCAAACTCACGTCTTCTGTATGTCCTCATTGCAGGCGGATTCTTTACGCACTGAGCCATAATCTGAGTTAATACTGGCACATTTATTTGCTCTGAAGGTCCCTACAGGGCCAGACACAGCTGCGAGAGAATCTGCTGGCCTGCCTGCGGGCATGCAGCAGCAGCCAGGCTTTCACAAGCTCCTTCAGCCCCACAGGGCCACGTGCAGCTGCTCTGAGTACTGAGCCAGGGGGCTGTGCGGCTCTACATGAAGGGCGTCAGCTGCCTGCAGGCCACCCTCCTTAGAGGATGGAAGGACAGACACAAGCTCCAGTCTGTCCTCAGAGACACCAGTATGTCTTGTTCTCCCCTACTTTCACATCTGTCTTTCCTTCCTGACTGGAAAGCCTTGTAATTTCAGCCTCTTAATACCAGACTCCAAAGCAGCAACCATATATAAAACACTCAGCCACTTCTCACAACTCCATAATTTTAATGCCATAGCAAAAGCCTTGGAGAAAGCAATGCCAACTCACTCCAGTACTCCTGCCTGGAAAATCCCACAGACAGAGAAGCCCTGGTAGGCTGTACTACACGGGGTTGCTAAGAGTCGGACACAGCTCAGCGACTTCACTCTCACTTTTCTGCATTGGAGAAGGAAATGGCAACCCACTCCAGGTTCTTGCCTGGAGAATCCCAGGACAGGGGAGCCTGGTGGGCTGCCATCTATGGGGTCGCACAGAGTCCGAGACGACTGAAGTGACTTAGCAGCAGCAGCAAAAGCCTTAATCTGTATCATTCATAGGATCCTGCTTCCCAGTTTGAATTCAGATGTAATAATATAGGTAAGATTGGCATGGTCTTACTTGTGAAAGGCAGTCAAACATGGAAATATATTCCTAATTTGTCACTATTATGTAAACTTCACAAAGGTGAAATTAATTCCTCTGAAGAGAAAAAGAGCTATCAAGCATTATTTTTAGAAAGATAAATATTATTTCCTTAAAAGAGAAGGAAGACAATACAGAATGAGAAGAACTTCTCAGAACTTCACCAAAATCTTGCTCGTCAAGCCATTACCCATCATTTCTAAGGAGCAAAATATAAGTATCACAATTCAAAAAAGACAATGGAAGAACATTACATTCCAGCATACATGATGGCACACTATCAAAATTATCTTCAACTTGTAAATGCCTGACTTAAAACCTGCCTTTAAATTTGGGTTCAGTAAAGTCAATGCGGTCTCAAGAGAGAGATTCCATTGGCATGTTTAAAGCAGTAATCAACGTGAGTATATCTGCACTCAGTCTGCAGAATGAGTGGATTCACATGAAGAAAATGGTAAGCATGGGGAAAAGGGAAGCCCAAACACCATACAGTTTAACTGTGTATCTTCCACACTGTGGGGCAGAAGAAAGAACACATCTTGCTGAGCAACTGTGAATCTTGTCACCTTGGTTTTGTTTCTTTGGTACCATTACTGAACACCTAACTATTGCCAAGTATGTAATGAGTATCTAGTAACTTAAGTGTGACAATCTAACCAACAGGTAAGCATTTTATTCATTTTACAGATAAGGAAATATGCCTAATATTATACACCTTTGTTGTTCAGTCTCAAGTCATGTCCGATTCTGCAACTCCATGGACTGTAGCACGCCAGGCTTCCCTGTCCTTCACTATCTCCAGATTTTGCTCAAACTCAAGTCCACCGAGTTGGTGATGCCATGCAACACCTTATAAATGACTAAGCTGGGGATAAGCCACCCCAAGGATGTCTTGTCTACAAAAGGTATGATCTTAAGCATTATAAGTATCACAGGTACGTCCACTGCCACTGAGAACACTGATGTCAGCACACGCCTATCCTCCTCTGTGCCCTGCTCCAATTCCTTGTTTACCAGCCACCTGCACACAATTCAGACTTCCATCTGGCTTTCTTACACTTAACAGGAGCATTTCAATGAGCCAGAACATTATCCTTCACACTGTAAATTTAATGTATTAAATGTACCACAATTATTATTTTTTTGGTATAAAAAGGAATAAATCCACAACCTAAAATACAGAAATTCTAGTTGAAAACACGTATAATACAGTAGCTCTAAGGTAGGCACTTAAAACTCTGGCATGCTCACTTCCTTTATCTAAATGCAACAGTGGTGGCAGTGGCGGCCACATGGCACAGCCTCTACTAGATGCTTGGCACTGCTCTAAGGGCACGACACACATCCAGTCATTTAAGCCTCACAGCAACCCGAGACGACGGTCACCACTGTTCCTCTACTTTACAGATAAAGAACAAATGGAGTGTCTTCCCAAGGTCACGGAGCTAGTAAATGGCAAAGCTTGGATTTGAATATGCCCTAAACTCTGGAGTGACACTGCTTTTGTATCTGAGCTGGGGTATACAGAGGGTGATTCCCCCTCTGCAGGAGGTGGATGGGGGTGGTTGGTCTGTGTCTTATTTCTAGAGACACTCCTCCCTGAGACACTCCCCTAAACCCCAGGACACTCCCCTGGGAGGGCTTTCACTATAACTTGCCAGAAGACCTTACAAGCTGACCCAACTGAGTCACCAGGGGATACAAGAAAACATGGGCCTAAATTATATCTAAAAATATGGTATACTGTTTTAGAAACTTCCTAGTTCTTTCAAGTCCCCCAAGTAAAAAAATCATATGGCAAACTCATGTCAGAAATGACAATGGATGTTTGTTCTTTAAAACATTAAAATACTCCAGTAGTCAATGTTTTAGTCTAAGACTTTCAGTTTAGATATATTTACTAAGCTAACAAAATTCCATAATTTTCCTGAATATAATAAGCTAATAATCATATCAACTTAAATGTCAATATACTTTCTGAATAAGCCTTTTAAATTATACAAAATTTTAACTGATGACTTATGAACATGAACATAAGAGGTAGGGGGGAAATAATCTTCAAAACACCTCAGAAGTTCATTTTAAAAATGACCAGAATTTAAAAGGCAAATACCTTATCTACATAGCACCGCCTCAGATTCTTAAAGTACTTCAACATTTTCCAGAGAGTGCCATCAAGTAGCTACTAGGTGTACAGGACTGTGTGCCAAAGGACTTCTGGAGAGGGTGTATTTTACTGACATATTCTTGCTATTTAATATGACACAGCAACAATTCCAAAAGGTTCTGAAAGCCAACTATACCAGTACCACTGCCTGACTGATACGACAATCAGGAGCGGGGATCTCAGTCTCCGTGAGTTTGCAGCACTGCATACAGAACAGACCTAACGAAATCTCAGTACAGTGTGACAGGGCTGTCCTTTAAGGGCACACAAGGGAGAACCCACGGCGTGATACTCAACTCCACCAGAAGAGACGGCACAGTCTCCCGCCTGACACACTCGTCCCTCCTTGGTTCTACCCCCCTGGAGAGGAAGGGAAGGTAGAAGAAAAAGGTGGAAGTACTCAACCAAGGTGGCAGCAACCTTTTCAAGGCTTTCCTCCTTAGCATGTTTGTTGGCCACTGGTCTTTAAGAACTTACTGAAGAATCAATCCCCATGTTTAAACACAGGGCCACTGTCACAGAACTTATTTCCCTCTAGCTTTGGTATTTAAGCAGTAAACAGAGAGAACCTAGAGTGGCCAGAAGGACCAATGGCATGACTCAGTAGTGCTATTCAGTCCACAGATAATTTCTGTAGAAAAGGAAGTACCAAAATTCACGTGCATGCTCAGTTGCTAAATCATATCCGGCTCTTGGAAACCCCACCAGGCTCCTCTGCCCATGGTATTTCCCAGGCAAGAATACTGGAATGGGTTGCCATGCCCTCCTCCAGGGGATCTTCCTGGTATACCAATGAGTGCCAACAGAAGGGGTAAATGACTTACCCAAGATAACTAGCTAGTGACTCATTAGAAGCTAAATAATGTTCCCCTTTAGGTCAACTCTTCTCTGGTGGCTCAGAGGTTAAAGCATCTGCCTCCAATGCAGGAGACCAGGGTTCAATCCCTGGGTCGGGAAGATCCCCGGGAGAAGGAAATGGCAATCCACTCCAGTATTCTTGCCTGGAGAATCCCATGGACGGAGAAGCCTAGTAGGTTACAGTTCACGGGGTCAAAAAGAGTCGGACACGACTGAGCAACTTCACCTTCACCTTAGGTCAACTCTATACACTAATAAAAATCACAAAGACAGGGTGTCATGAACAGATAGTGAGTTACTTACCTCAAGCATTTGCTAAATCCTTGTCCTAAGCCCTTTACATCACCCTATTATTCTGCCCTAAGTCTAGAGAGGCTCTACTTTCTGACCTACTCATTTTTTCAAGGCGACTCTGGGCTTCTCTAACCTTATTCTCAATACCTACTACCATAGTGAAATGTGTATGGGATTTCACTATAAAATGTGAGTCTTTTCTTAACTAGTGTCAAAGAAATAACTATCTTGATACTTGTTAGAACAGCAGGAAGAGTTTATTGAAGATTGCTGCACAGGGATCATTACAACAGGGGATGGAGATCACCTCTGAATGCAGCAAAGACATCTGGGGATTTACAGCCTAGGGACACAGGGAGGGTGTCAGTGGCAAAAAAAAATTACTAAAAGGAAACATCAAGGGTAGGGGGATTCTTGCTAAACTAGCCTAACAGGATTCTTACAGGTCAAGAACTTGGACATCAAAGATAGGGGATGAGAAACTTGATTAGATATCCAGGGTGGTCAGATAGCAAGAGTTGGGGATTCTCACTTAACTGACGTCGCTGAACTCTGCTGAGACTGGACTGTGCAGGCTCTGCAAGGACAGGACAGACAGGGAGGCTGAGTTGAAAAGAAAGCTCAGAGGAGCCTAACTGAAGTTTGATCAAGGACCAAGATGGACTGGCATTTCTCCTTTACCAAACCCTTCTCCCAATAGGCCAAATTAAGTCTCCTATTATAAAATTTTTATAAGTCCCCTATTAAAAGTTCTTTCATGAGCCATGAGAAAGCAGGGCACGCAATTTAAAAACTGAAATGTCTTTAAAACATGCCAGCATACCCAGAATATAAATCTAATCATGTTGACCCTTTACTTGCATCACCCACGGGCCACCAGTGTCCCCAGGACCTCTGCCTGCTGACGCAGGCTGCAGGGCCCTCGCTAAACGCAGCCATTCCCGGGCTACTGTTTGCCTCCTCTGACTCCACATGCATAATGCTCCTTCAGCCCAATATTCTCTTCCTCCCGCCAACTCAATTTTCCACAGAGCCGGCGGTTAGCAAAGGAGGACTTACCTTCAAGCCTTAGTTCAAAGGCTGTTACCTTTTCCTAAGCACTGCCTCCTGCTTTCCCCCACCCTCTTTCAGTCTGTGTTCTGACCACTCGGACAACAGGAGCTGTAACTTCCTCCTGCACTTGTCTCTCTATGACTCTCTCCCCGGGCTCTGAGTCCCTCCAGAGCAGGGAGCTGGTTTCATTTGCCTTTGTATCTCGGTTGTCTATAGCTGAGCTGAAATAAACCGTAAAGGAAATAAAGAAAACCTTCTTGTGGAACTGTGGAAGCAGCACTGCTGGCCCCCAAAGGAAAGGTGCTTGATACCACATGCTCAGTCACGTCCAGCTCTTTGCGACCCCATGGACGGTAGCCCAACAGGCTCCTCTGTCCCCGGAATTTCCAGGCAAGAATACTGGAGTGGGTGGCCATTTTCTACTCTGGGTGACTGTCCCCACCCAGGGATCAAACCTGTGTCTCTTGCATCTCCTGCACTGGCAAGGCAGATTCTTTACCATCACGCTACCTGGGAAGCCCAAAGGAAAGGCAGTCATGCTTTAAAGTTTCAAAATAAACCTGACACTATATACGTCACAGGTAGTTCATTAAGATTTTGGTCCGTTTCTCAGCTTCTAACTTGTTTACAGCCTGAACTAAACTCATAGAAGCCAAAACAGTATTAACTAGTACTTCCTCAGAAGAAAGAGGCAGCCCATAATCAAAGGCACTGTACAGGTAACTCCTTGATGTTGGCACCTTCCCTCTCCAACAGTTAACCACATAAAGCTAGGAGATAGGAGGAACACAAATTCCTCATTGTCTCCTCCTTCCACCTTCCACCTACAAACGCCACACTTGCACCTTATTATTTTCAAGCAAGACGATTCCAGTATTTTCTACTGCTGTTATCGCCTACCAAAAGGACTGATTCATCATGTCTCTTATCCCACTTGCTTTAGTAACCAAAGGTAATTTTCCTTCCACTTTAGTCAAAAGATGGGACTTACTACACAGTAACCATCATCATCCTCATCATCGTAACTCAGTGTTTTACAAAGTCTAGGTGGCAGATATCAGTATCAGAATTACTTGGGCTCTACCCTAGAGAAACTGAGTAAGAATAATGACTGGGAGAGCAGGGGTTAGGGAATGAGAATTTGAAATGGTCGCCCCAGCTGGTGTAAACTCACTATATTTGAGAAAAAAATAACCCTGATTTATCAAAATGCTGAGGACCAAAAATGTGCCAAATACTATGGCAGGTAACATACAACATACGCAAGTAATTTGGAAGCAATCACTAACCTCAGAAAACTTTCAGTTGTTAGGAAGATAAAATTTATACACAGAGGAACTGTAGAACAAGCTTAACCTTTATGATACAGAATGGGCTTCAAAATTTAGATCAAGTGCCCAATCTTTAAAATCTTTAGGCACAGACCACTTTAAGAATACTAACAATAATTATATATGTATTACTTTACTAACAGAGCTTATACATAAAAAACATAACATAAAACAGGTGAAAGGTTCTTGGAAATACACTAAAACTTTAGTGTACAGCAAACTTTATAGTAATTAATGAACTATTACTAATATTATACAATATAAACATGTTTCCTGATTTTTTAAATTTTGGTTTAACAATTGGTGATACAGAGATTGAAGGACTGATTGTAAGTTAAGCTTATGTCAATATTTAATTTCAGTGACTATCACGGATTTTTAAAAAGTACCCCACACAAATAAAAGCAGCTCATTTCTGGTTACATTTGTTTATTTATAAAGTCCACATTTCTATCCATCCACCAATTATGTGAAAAATTTTATAAAAGTAATTTAGGAGACACCTACCTGATGACAATAAGCTGTTCTTGAAAAATAGCTATTTTAATAATTGTAACAAATCGCTTCCACAGTCTACTAAGTTTTTTTTTTAATCTACAAGACTTATAAACAGCTTGGAAAACTGTCCACATTTTAAAGTATACAGATATGAGTATTTCAGATACACACAGTTTAGGGTAATAAATTGTAGGAGAATAAAAATTTCTAAACTCCCATTTTCAAAAAAATTATTCCAGCCTTTCTGCAGTATAATAGGCAAGATACTGCAGTGGGTCCTCCAAGATAAATCACACTGTTTAAAATGCATTGTTGAGCTTGAACAGAGTAAGAGAAACATCTAAGAAAAAAATAAAACAAACAAATATATAAAAAGCAAACTTCAGCTAAAAGCTATGACAAAAGCCAGCACTGCTATTGCCCTAAATGGCAACCCACTCCAGTGTTCTTGCCTGGAGAATCCCAGGGACAGGGGAGCTGGTGTGCTGCCATCTATGGGGTCGCACAGAGTCAGACACGACAGTCAAATACTAAGCCTTGGACCTCCTACAAGCAGAGAGAGCTGAACCTAAAACACCCTCACTGAGCCAGGATCCCTATTAGGAGACTGAAGTGTACCAGGTCAGTAGGGGCTCCCATTAGGGGAAATCACAAACACAAACCCTCTGCAGAGGAAATCATCCTCAATTTAGTCTCCCAACTTTCACACAGACAAAAATGAGGCAAATATGAGTTGATCAGCAAATACAGAAGAAAAAGTCACAGTAAGTAGACACAAACAAGAGCACTGAATCCGCAGGGACTTGAGACAATGGAATATCCAGATACAGACTGTAAGTAACTATGTATTAGATGTTCAAGAAAATGTAGATTAAATCACAAAAGTAAGCAAAGATGAAAAGAATATTTAAAAAGCCAGACTGACCTAAGAGAAAACCTCAGAACTGGTAGAGATGAAAAGGTGAGTTAACAAAACTAAAAATTCAACAGATGGGGAAAGAGAAGAGTGGAGCATGCATCCAACACTCTAGCTTTTCAAAGACTCGCCCAAGGGACTGGTTTCCATCCAGCTCTACTCAGGTGCTGATGGGAATTGGCATATGCTAGATGCCAAGTGGCTGCTGAGAACAAAAAGACTTGTTCAGTGTGTTGTGCTGCTTCAGAGAAACCATGGTACAGCAGACAGACACCAGAGGGAGCAAAAGATTGCAAGCTGCCACCCTAAAAAAAAAAAATCCTAAAATTTCTCTAATCAGGAGTCTACCCAGACAATCGAAAATGACAACTACAGAAAAGATTTGAGAGCTCAGAATCTCCAGCTGAGGTAAACAATGAAACTCCTTCCCTGTATCAAGGCAGTACAGAAAGATTAGGAGAGGTAGCCATTTTTAAATTGTGTGAGTAACAACACAAAACTGCAAGGAACATGAAAAGAAAATTAAGAAAACAAACAAAAAACACCATGATCCAATCAAGGGAAGAAAGAAAGTCTCTAGCAATCAAGCCTAAAGAAACAGTTAATGTACTACCTGATAAAGGGTTCAAAATAACTGGCACAAAGATGCTCAATGAGCTTATGAAAATGACGCACAAAGAAAATAAGAATTCCAACAAAGATACAGAATCAGACAGAAGATCTGCAGCTGAAGAATGCAATAACTAAACTGAAAACCTCATTAAAGAGGCTGACCAATCCGTGATCAAGCAGAATAAAGAATAAGCAAACTTGAAGACAGGTTGCTTACAATTATCTAGTCAAAATAAATTCCCTGGTAGCTCAGTGGGAAAGAATCTGCCTGCAATGCAGGAGACATGGGTTTGATCGTTGGGTCAGGAAAATTCCCTGGAGAAGGAAATGGCAACCTACTCCACCATTCTTGCCTGGGAAATCGCATGGACAAAGGAACCTGGAGGACTGCAGTCCACAAACTTGAAAGATTTGGACATGACTTAGCGACTAAACAACAAAACAAAATAACAACAACAACAACAAATAAAACAGAGTGAAGAAAGTCTAAAGCAAAAATGGGACGCCTATGGTATAATAAGGACCAATATCTGGATTATGTGGCTCAGCGGCAAAAACTCCACCCAGCAATGCAGGAGATGCAGGACACACAGGTTTGACCCCTGAGTTGGGAAGACCCACCAGAGGAGGAAATGGCAACACACTCCAGTATTCTTGCCTGAAAAACCCCCTGGGCAGAGGAGCCTGGTGGGCTCCATGGGTCAGAAAGAGCCAGACACGACTGAGGAACTGAGAATACACACACATCTACACTATGGGAGTCCCAGAAGATGAGAATGAACAACGTGTAATTTAAAGGAAGAAAAACCTCCAAATATGGAGAAGGAAACAAGAGATCCAGATTCAAGAAACCCAAGAGAATTTAAAGAGCATGGACCCCTAATATGGTAAACCCAAAGATGTCCATACCAAGACACATTATAATCAAATTCTCAAAAGTCACAGACAGAAGTTTTAAAGCAGCATGAAAAAAGGGACTTACCATACACAAATGAACCCCAAAAAACCTAGCAGTAGATTTCCCAGTAGAAAACTGGGAGACTAGGGGGAAAAAAGCAGTAATACACTCAAACAGGTAAAAGGGGAAAAAGAACCACCACCAGCCAACTAAGAATGCTGTATCTAGAACTGTCCTCCAAAATGAAGGAAAGACAAATTTTCAAAGATAAAAGCTAAGAGAGTTTATCACCACTAGACCTCTCCTCTCTTTTTTTTTTTAATTTTACTTTATTTTACTTTACAATACTATATTGGTTTTGCCATACATCAACATGAATCCGCCACGGGTGTACATGAGTTCCCAAGCCTGAACCCTCCTCCCACGTCCCTCTCCCTATCATCTCTCTGGGTCATCCTAGTGCACCAGCCCCAAGCATCCTGTATCCTGCATCAAACACAGACTGGCGATTCGTTTATTACATGATATTATACATGTTTCAATGCCATTCTCGCAAATCATCCCTCCCTCTCCCTCTCCCACAGAGTCAAAAAGTCTGTTCTATACATCTGTGTCTCTTTTGCTGTCTCGCGTACAAGGTTATCATTACCATCTTTCTAAATTCCATATATATGTGTCAGTATACTGTATTGGTGTCTTTCTTTCTGGCTTACTTCATTCTGTATAATCGGCTCCAGTTTCATCCACCTCATTAGAACTGATTCAAATGTATTCTTTTTAATGGCTGAGTAATACTCCATTGTGTATATGTACCACAGCTTTCTTATCCATTCNTTCTTTCTGGCTTACTTCATTCTGTATAATCGGCTCCAGTTTCATCCACCTCATTAGAACTGATTCAAATGTATTCTTTTTAATGGCTAAGTAATACTCCATTGTGTATATGTACCACTGCTTTCTTATCCATTCATCTGCTGATGGACATCTAGGTTGCTTCCAGGTCCTGGCTATTATAAACAGTGCTGCAACGAGCATTGGGGTACACGTGTCTCTTTCAATTCTGGTTTTCTCAGTGTGTATGCCCAGCAGTGGGATTGCTGGGTCATAAGGCAGTTCTATTTCCAGTTTTTTAAGGAATCTCCACACTGTTCTCCATAGTTGCTGTACCAGTTTGCATTCCCACCAACAGTGTAAGAGGGTTCCCTTTTCTCCACACCCTCTACAGCATTTACTGCTTGTAGACTTTTGGAACACAGCCATTCTGACTGGTGTGAAATGGTACCTCATAGTGGTCTTGATTTGCATTTCTCTGATAATGAGTAATGTTGAGCATCTTCATGTGTTTGTTAGCCATCTGTATGTCTTTTTTGGAGAAATGTCTACTTAGTTCTTTGGCCCATTTTTTGATTGGGTTATTTTTCTGGAATTGAGCTGCATGAGCTGCTTGTATGTTTTTGAGATTAGTTGTTTGTCAGTTGCTTCATTTGCTATTATAGACCTCTCTTACAATAAATGTTAAGGTAAGTAATTCAAATTAAAAAGACACTAAATAGGAACAGAAGTATCATACATAAATGCACATACATGGAATCTAGAACAATGGTACTGATGAACCTAGCAGAGAATGGACTTGTGGAAAGGGGACAGTGGGGAAAGGAGAGGGTGGGATGAACTGAGAAAGTATCACTGACAAATATACAATACCATGTGTAAAACAGATAGATAGTGGAAAGTTACTAAATAACACAGGGAGTCTAGCCTGGTGTTTTATGATGACTTAGAGGACTGGGACAAGGGGTAGGGAGGCAGGCTCAAGAAGAAGGGGATATGTATATATAATAAGACAGATTCATGTTACTGTGCAGCAGAAATCAACACACTGTATTGCTATTTTCCACCAACTGAAATAAAGAGTAACAGGAAAGCATATAAAAATACAGTCTGTCAGTAAAGGGAAATATATAGATAAATACAAAATTCTATAATACTGTAATGATGGTGCATAACGCACTTTAACTCTGATACATTAAAAAAGATGTTAAAAACTAACTATAAACGTATGTTACTGGACACACAATATAAAAAGACCCAATCTGCATAATCAATAGTATAAAGTATTGAGGTGGGAGAAATAAAAGTGCAGAATTTTTCTATGAAATTGAAGTTATCAATTTAAAACAGACTGCTACAACTATTAAGTATTTTAGGGAAGTCCCATGGTAACCACAAAGAAAATACAAAAGATAAACGCACACAGAAAAACAGAAAGGAATAAAGCATGTCACTACAAAAAATAAATCAAAATACATATAAAGACAGCAAGAGATGCTGAGACCAAAAAAAGAAAAGACAAAACACAACAAAATAGCAACAGCAAAGTCCTCCCTATCAATAACTACTTTAGATATATATAAACTCCCTGATCAAGTCAGAGTGGCTGAAAGGATTAAAAAAACAAACAAACAAAAATTCCCAACTAGATGCTGTCTAAACTAGCCTCAACTTAGATTTAAGGACACACATAGGCTTAAAGTAAAAGCATTACAGAAGATATCCATGCAAATAGTAACCAGCAGGGGTGGCCATACTTATATCAGACAAAATAACTTTAAGTCAAAAACCAAAAACTGTCGCAAGAGACACAGAAGGACATTATATAATGATGAAAAGGTCAATTCACCAGGAAGATGCAACAATTATTTATAGACTCAACTTCAGAGCACTTAAATACAAAGCAAACACTGACAGAAAGGAGGGGAGAAATACACAGCAACACAATAACAACAGATTTTACCACCTCCCTTTCAATAATGGATGCAACCCCAACAGAAGATCAAGAAAGAAACAAAAGATTTAAACAACACTATAGACTAGAGGAAGCTAAATGAAAAAGAACATTTGACTCAACAGCAGAACACACATTCTTCTCAAAAGCACATGTACGTTTCCAAGTGACAAAATGAGTCTTAACAAATAGAAGAATATTAAAATCATACCAAATATCTTATCCAAATTGATGGTATAAAATTATAATAATAGAAAGAAAAAAATGGAACACTCACATGTATGTGGAAATTAACACAGTCTTGAACAACCAATAGATCAAGAAGGAAATCGAAGAGGAAATTAGAAATACATCTTGAGACAAATATACAATACCANATACCAAATATCTTATCCAAATTGATGGTATAAAATTATAATAATAGAAAGAAAAAAATGGAACACTCACATGTATGTGGAAATTAACACAGTCTTGAACAACCAATAGATCAAGAAGGAAATCGAAGAGGAAATTAGAAATACATCTTGAGACAAATTAAAACATATAAAAATGTATGGGACACGGAAATAACAGTACTAAGAGGGGCATTTATAGCAATAAATGCCTGGATTTAAATATATATGTATATAATAATCTAACTATATTTCAAGGAACTAAGAGAAAGAAACCTAAGCCCAAAGCTAGCAGAAAGAAATTAAAACTAAAAGAATAGTAGAAATAAATGAAATAGAGAATAAAAAAATAGAGAAAGTCAACAAATGACTTTTTGCAAAGATCAACCAATGACTTTTTTTTTAACCTTGGCTCACTAAAAAAGAGAGAAGCCGCAAATAAAATTAGAAATGAAAAAGGAGACCATTCAACTGATACCACAGAAATACAAAAGAACATAAAAGACTGTTATGAACAATTACACACCAACAATAACCTAGAGAAAATGAGGAAATCCCTACAAACACAATCTACCAAGAATGAATCATAATGAAACAAAATCTAGGGATATAGGTAACTAGAAAGGAGAGTGAATCAGTAACCAAAAATCTGCCAACAAAGAAAAGCCTGGTACCAGATGGCTTTTCTGGTGAATTCCATAAAACATATAAACAACTTATACCCATCCTTGTCAAACTCATCCAAAAATTGAAGAGAGGGAAATGCCGCCTCATTGTGTGAGACCAACACGACGCTAACACCAAAGCCAGAAACAGGCACTACAATAAAGGGAAATTAAAGGCCAAGAACCCTGATGAATATAAACGCAAAAATCCTAAGCAACATATTAGCAAATCAAATTTAAAAGCCTATTAAAAGATCATACACTATGACTAAGTTGGATTTATCCCCAAGATACAAAGATGAGTCAACATATGATAATCAGTGTAATACACCACACAGGACAAAGGATAAAAACACATGATCATCTCTACTGATGCAGAAACGGCATTTGACAAAATTCAAACTCCTTTCATGATAAAAACTGTCAGCTCTCTAGGAACAGGAAAATCACCTCAACGTTACCTGGTGGCTCAGGGGTAAAGAATGCACTTGTTAAGCAGGAGACGTGCGGTCAATCCCTGGGTTGGGAAGATCCCATGGAGGAGGAAATGGCAACCCACCCCAGTAACCTCACCCAGAAAATCCCATGGACCAAGGAGCCTGGAGGGCTACCGTTCACAGAGTCGCAAGAGTCAGACATGACTGAGTGACTAAACAACAACAAATAAAAGCCACATGTGAAAAGTCCACAGTTAACATCATACTCAGTGAAAGTCCGCTAAAATTAGGGTATCATGCCTTATTCTTGCCTCTCATATTCAACACTATACACTTGTCTCAGTATGCTTAGGAAATAGCTTCCAGGACCCCTCCCTCCGTGGCTACCAAAATCCAGATGCTCAAGTCCCTTCCATAAAAGGCAGATTATTTGCACAGAACCTACACACATTCTTCCATATACTTTTATCATCTCTAGATTATTATTAAGTACTGTAATTGCACAATGTATATAAAAACTACATAAATAGCTGAATGCACAGCAAATTCAACTTTTNTTTCATGTTTCTAGTTGTGGCCTTTTCTTTTCTTGCCTGGAGAAATTCCTTTAACATTTGTTGTAAAGGTGGTTTGGTTGTGCTAAACTCTGAGCTTTTGCTCATCTGTAAAGCGTTCAGTCTCTCCATCAAATCTGAACAAGAGCCTTGTTGGGTAGCATAGTTTTGGTTGTGGGCTTTTCCTTTTCACTGCTTTAGATATATTGTGTCACTCCCTTCTGGGTGCAGGGTTTCTGCTGAGAAGCCAGCTGATAGCTTTATGAGAGTTCCCTTATATGTTGTTTGTTGCTTTTCCCTTGTTGCTTTTAGTACTCTTTTTCTTTAATTTTTGTCNTGCTTTAGATATATTGTGTCACTCCCTTCTGGGTGCAGGGTTTCTGCTGAGAAGCCAGCTGATAGCTTTATGAGAGTTCCCTTATATGTTGTTTGTTGCTTTTCCCTTGTTGCTTTTAGTACTCTTTTTCTTTAATTTTTGTCATTTTAACTACTATGTGTCTTTGTGTGTTCCTCTTTGGGTCAATCCCCTATGAAACTCTGTGCCTTGTGGACTTGGGTATATGTTTCTTTTCCAAGGCTAGCAAAGTTTTCAGCTATGCTGTTTTCAGATAAATTCTCTGCCCCTGTTTCTCTTCTCTTGTGGGATCCCTGTAATGTGAATATTAGTGTGCTTGATGTTGTCCCGGAAGTCCCTTGAGCTATCCTCATTTCTTTTCACTCTTTCTGCTTTCTTTCTCTCCAGCATCAGTGATCTCCCCTACTCTGTCTTACAGCTCGCTAACCTGCTGCTCTGCGTGGTCTAGTTCACTGTTGACTTTCTCTACTGTACTTTTCATGTCTGTTACCGTGTTTTCATTGCTGTTTGGTTGTTCTTCATGTTTTATAACTCTTTGTTAAAAGCGTCTAGCTTCTCTCTGTGCATCCATTCTTTCCTGAGTTCTCTGGTCATTTTTATGATCACTTTCCTGAACACCTTCTTGGGTAGATTACTTACCTCTAATTCACTTAGTAGTTCTTCTGGTTTTATCTTGTTCCTTTGTCAAGAGTTCTGTCTCGTTCCTTTGTCACCACATTTTGCCTGAGTTATGTTTTATTTATTTTTTTGTACCTGGTAGGTTGGCTCCATTTTTCAGTCTTGGAGAAGTGGCCTTTTGTTGAAGACGTCCTGTGCGTCCCAGGAGTGCAGTCCTCATCACCTGAGCTGTGTGCTCTAGGAGTTCCCCCTGTGAGGGCTGCATGGATGCTTCTGCTGTTGCGGCCTGTATGGGCAGTCTCACAGTGTTGGTTCTCAGTCCAGTAGTTTGCTAGGCCCTGCCTCGTGGAAAGGCTGCTGGCTGCAGGTTAGCANTGGTTGTGCTAAACTCTGAGCTTTTGCTCATCTGTAAAGCGTTCAGTCTCTCCATCAAATCTGAACAAGAGCCTTGTTGGGTAGCATAGTTTTGGTTGTGGGCTTAGCGGCACTGCAGGTTAGCGGCACTGTTGTGAAGTGGCTGTTTGTGGAATCCCTAGGTTCCCCAGAGCTTACACTGGCTCATTGCTGGACAGAGTCATAATCCAGAAGATTCGGGGGCAGTTGCTTGCCCACTGGTGGATGAAGCCAGGTCCTGGGGTTGATGCTGGACTGCAGGCAGACAGCATTGGACCCTGGAGTCTGGTTGCAGGGCCTAGGGATCCCAGAGGTGGTGTCAGGTCACCCGTTGAGGGTCTGGTTCCTGACTGAGTTGGATATGAGGTTGGGGTGTCCTGAACTTGGCCTGCTAGTGGGCAGGGCGGTGGTCCAACTGGTCTCCGGTCAGGGTCTGGACCGCTGTGGGCAGCCTGGACCTATAGGCTGTTGGATTATGGTTTTCTTACATCTAGTGTCTGTCCCCTGGTTGGTGAGGCTGCTCTAGATGCTAAAGCAGGCTTCCTGGAAGTCAGGGGAGTTAGGATATGAGATTTTGGAGTTGGTGGGTGGATCTGGTCCTGGGTCCTCTGGTGGATGGGGCCATGTCTTGAGGTGTGCTTATAGCTGTTGTGGGCTCAGGAGGTCTTTTTAGTAGTCTGTCTGCTGTTAGGAGGGGCTGTGATCCTTGCCTGTTAGTTACTTAGAGGCCTTCCAGCACTGGTGCCTACAGGCTGTTAGCAGTGGGGGCAAGCCTTGGTACTGAGTTAGAGGGAGGATCTTATCATGGCACCTGCCAGCACAAGCATTCATGAGGTAAAAGCCATCCCTAGTGTGAGCTGCAGCTGCTCCCTGCCTCTCGGGGAGACTCTCCAAGGTCAGCAGGTAGGATTAGTCCAGGCTTCTATCAAATAGCTGCTTTTGTCCTGGGTCCTGAAGTGTGTGAAATTTTGTCTGCACCCTTTGATGGTGAATTCTCTACTTCCCCCAGTCCTGTGGGGCTCCCGAAATTATGCCTTGCTGGCCTTCAGAGCCAGGTTCTCTGGGGGCTTGTCTTCTTGGTGTGAGACCTGGGGCTGGGGAGCATGATATGTGGCACAGACCTCTAACTCCTGTGGGAGAACTTCTGCCGTGATTCCCATCTGTGGGTCACCCATCTGGGAGTATGGGACTTGACTAGGTTTTGAGTCCATAGACCCTACCTGTCTTGTTGCGTTTCCTTCTTTATGCCTTTAGTTATAGATTTTCTGGTGGGTTTCTGATCGTTTTCACTGATGGCTGTTATGCAGATCATTGTGATCTTGGTGTGTTCTTAAGACGAGTAGAGCTTAGGGTCTTTCTGCTCTGCCATCTTGGCCCAGCTGAACTCATGCAGTCTTATTCATTCTGTGACTAATTTAGAATAGTGTCCTCTAAATGCATACATGTTGTAGCATATAACAGGATTCCCGTCCTTTTAATGGTTGAAAATACTCCATTGAATGTGTATTGCACATTTTCTTTATACACTTAGATACTGATGGATGTTTGAGTTGTTTTCATATCTTGGCTATTGTGAGTAATGCTGCAAATATCTCTTTGAGATACTAATTCCAATTCTTTTGAATAAATACCTAGAAGTGAGACTGCTTGGTTATGTGGTAGTTCTATCTTTAACTTTTTGAGGCACGGCTACACTGTGTTCTGCACCATTTTACAGTTGCTCTAGCAGTGCGCAAGGGTTCCAGTTTCTTCACATCCTTGTCATTACTTGTTCTTTCCTTTTTTTTTTTTTTT
>SJYW01033853.1:229916-241431 GCA_006410735.1 Raphicerus campestris | reverse complement strand
AAAAAAAAATTATCCACGATAAAATGAAAACATGAAGGCCTCACACAAAATATTAAATGCCATCTTTTTTTAATTAAAAAATTTAGCAATTAATTTAATTACTAAATTAATTAATTTAGTCTCTCATATCCTATATTTAAGCTGAATACAGTTGAGAACAACTCACAACTATTGTATAATTCTAATGCACCTGGGAATTGAAACTCACTAAATTTGAAAAATATGATGGGACTACACCTGTATCCAGCACAAGCTGGAGACTGCTGGGAAAAATATCAATAACCTCAGATATGCAGATGACACCACCCTTATGGCAGAAAGTGAAAAAGAATGAAAGAGCCTCGTGATGAAAGGGAAAGAAGAGAGTGAAAAGGTTGGCTTAAAGCTCAACACTCAGAAAACTAAGATCATGGCATCCAGTCCCATCACTTCATGGGAAATAGATGGGGAAACAGCGGAAACAGTGTCAGACTTTATTTGGGGGGGGGCTCCAAAATCACTGCAGATGGTGACTGCAACCATGAAATTAAAAGATGCTTACTCCTTGGAAGAAAAGTTATGACCAACCTAGATAGCATATTCAAAAGCAGAGACATTACTTTGCTGACTAAGGCCCGTCTAGTCAAGGCTATGGCTTTTCCAGTAGTCATGCATGGATGCGAGAGTTGGACTGTGAAGGCTGAGCACCAAAGAATTGATGCTTTTGAACTGTGGTGTTGGAGAAGACTCTTGAGAGTCCCTTGGACTGCAAGGAGATCCAACCAGTCCATTCTGAAGGAGATCAATCCTGGGATTTCTTTGGAAGGAATGATGCTAAAGCTGAAACTCTAGTACTTTGGCCACCTCATGTGAAGAGTTGACTCATTGGAAAAGGCTTTGATGCTGGGAGGGATTAGGGGCAGAAGAAGGGGACGACCGAGGATGAGATGGCTGGATGGCATCACGGACTCGATGGATGCAAGTCTGAGTGAACTCCGGGAGTTGGTGATAGACAGGGAAGCCTGGCGTGCTGCGATTCATGGGGTTGGAAAGAGTTGGACATGACTGAGCGACTGAACTGAACTGAACTGAACTGAAAACTATTTATATTCACAATAAGAAGTTAATCTAGAAAATGGTGAAGGTGAAGTCGCTCAGTCGTATCCGACTCTTTGCGACCCCGTGGACTGTAATCTACTAGGCTTCTCCGTCCATGGGATTTTCCAGGCAAGAATACTGGAGTGGATTGCCATATCCTTCTCCAGAGGATCTTCCAGACCCAGGGATCGAACCCGGGTCTCCCGCATTGGAGGCAGACGCTTTAACCTCTGAGCCACCAGGGAAGCCTGTATGTATGTGTGTGTGTATATATATATAAAATGATATCAAAAAAAGTAACTTTGAGGGAAGGAGTACAAAGGCAGAGTTTTAAAACTGCATTTACAATTAAGAGACCAACAAATTAAAACAATCGTAGGGGTGTGTGTATGTATGTGTGTAGCTAGATGAAAACCTCATGGTAACTACAAACCAAAAAATTTTAATAGATATACACAAAATGGTATCTATTTTGTGTCATCAAATCACACACAAAAAAGAAAGTGGGCTAAAGAGCTATAAAAACAACCCAAAACAAGTGACAAATGGCAGTAAGAACATACACATCAATAACTGTCTTAAATTTAAATGGACTAAATGTTCCAATCAAAAGAAACAGAATAGCTAAATGGAAACAAAAACAAGACCTGTTTATATGCTGTATAAAAGAGACTCACTTCAGATATAAAGACACTCACAGAGTGAAAATGAAAGGATGAAAAAGGCATTCCATGCAAATGGAAACTTAAAGAGAACTAGGGTAGCAATGCTTACATCAGACTCGACTTTAAAACAGAGATTAAAAGAGACAGAGAAGGACACTACATAATGATCAAGGGGTCAATCCAACATGAAGATATAATCATTGTAAATATATGCACTCAACGCAGGAGAACCTAAATACTTTGAGCAAATATTAAATGACACAAAGGGAGAAATCAACTGTAACACAGTAATAGTAGAGGACTTTAAAACCCCGCTGACATTAATGGATCATCTAGATAGAAAATCAATAAGGAAACACTGGCCTTAAACGACCCAACAGACCAAAAGCAGATGACATGCTAGGCTACAAAACAAGCCTCGCTAAATTTAAGAAAACTGAAATTCTATCAAGCATCTCTTCCAACCACATTATGAGACCAGAAATCAACCATGAGGGGAAAAAAAACTGCAATACAAACACGTGGAGGCTAACAATATGCTACTAAACAATCAACAGATCACTGAAGAAATCAAGAGGAAAAAAAGCATCTCAGAAAACAATAAAAATCTCAAATAACAAATAACAAACCTAACCTTACACCCAAAGCAACTAGAGAAAAGAACAAAGCCCAGAGTTAGTAGAAAGAAAGAAATATTAAAGAAGAGTAGAAATAAAGGAGACACAAAGATAATAACAGCAAAGACCATGAAACTAAAATCCGGTTCTTTGAGACGATAAAGCTGATAAACCTTTAGCTAGACTCATCGAGGAAAAAAAGGAAGAGGACACAAATCCATCAAGTTAGAAATGAAAAAGGAGACATCTGACACCACAGAAATACAAAGGAGCGTGAGAGACTACTAAAGGCAACTACATGCCAACAAAACGGAGGACCTAGAAGAAACGAGCAAACGTTCAGGAAGGTACAGCTTTCCAAGATGGAACCAGGAAGACACAGAAATACGAACAAATCAATCACAAGTAATGAAACTGAAACTGTGATCTGAAAGGAATATAAATTGGTACAACCAGTATGGAGAACAGCATGAAGACTCTTAAACTAAGAGTAATATCATATGCTCCAAATCACTGCAGATGGTGACTGCAGCCATGAAATTAAAAGACGCTTACTCTTTAGAAGGAAAAGTTATGACCAACCCNCGCATTGGAGGCAGACGCTTTAACCTCTGAGCCACCAGGGAAGCCTGTATGTATGTGTGTGTGTATATATATATAAAATGATATCAAAAAAAGTAACTTTGAGGGAAGGAGTACAAAGGCAGAGTTTTAAAACTGCATTTACAATTAAGAGACCAACAAATTAAAACAATCGTAGGGGTGTGTGTATGTATGTGTGTAGCTAGATGAAAACCTCATGGTAACTACAAACCAAAAAATTTTAATAGATATACACAAAATGGTATCTATTTTGTGTCATCAAATCACACACAAAAAAGAAAGTGGGCTAAAGAGCTATAAAAACAACCCAAAACAAGTGACAAATGGCAGTAAGAACATACACATCAATAACTGTCTTAAATTTAAATGGACTAAATGTTCCAATCAAAAGAAACAGAATAGCTAAATGGAAACAAAAACAAGACCTGTTTATATGCTGTATAAAAGAGACTCACTTCAGATATAAAGACACTCACAGAGTGAAAATGAAAGGATGAAAAAGGCATTCCATGCAAATGGAAACTTAAAGAGAACTAGGGTAGCAATGCTTACATCAGACTCGACTTTAAAACAGAGATTAAAAGAGACAGAGAAGGACACTACATAATGATCAAGGGGTCAATCCAACATGAAGATATAATCATTGTAAATATATGCACTCAACGCAGGAGAACCTAAATACTTTGAGCAAATATTAAATGACACAAAGGGAGAAATCAACTGTAACACAGTAATAGTAGAGGACTTTAAAACCCCGCTGACATTAATGGATCATCTAGATAGAAAATCAATAAGGAAACACTGGCCTTAAACGACCCAACAGACCAAAAGCAGATGACATGCTAGGCTACAAAACAAGCCTCGCTAAATTTAAGAAAACTGAAATTCTATCAAGCATCTCTTCCAACCACATTATGAGACCAGAAATCAACCATGAGGGGAAAAAAAACTGCAATACAAACACGTGGAGGCTAACAATATGCTACTAAACAATCAACAGATCACTGAAGAAATCAAGAGGAAAAAAAGCATCTCAGAAAACAATAAAAATCTCAAATAACAAATAACAAACCTAACCTTACACCCAAAGCAACTAGAGAAAAGAACAAAGCCCAGAGTTAGTAGAAAGAAAGAAATATTAAAGAAGAGTAGAAATAAAGGAGACACAAAGATAATAACAGCAAAGACCATGAAACTAAAATCCGGTTCTTTGAGACGATAAAGCTGATAAACCTTTAGCTAGACTCATCGAGGAAAAAAAGGAAGAGGACACAAATCCATCAAGTTAGAAATGAAAAAGGAGACATCTGACACCACAGAAATACAAAGGAGCGTGAGAGACTACTAAAGGCAACTACATGCCAACAAAACGGAGGACCTAGAAGAAACGAGCAAACGTTCAGGAAGGTACAGCTTTCCAAGATGGAACCAGGAAGACACAGAAATACGAACAAATCAATCACAAGTAATGAAACTGAAACTGTGATCTGAAAGGAATATAAATTGGTACAACCAGTATGGAGAACAGCATGAAGACTCTTAAACTAAGAGTAATATCATATGCTCCAAATCACTGCAGATGGTGACTGCAGCCATGAAATTAAAAGACGCTTACTCTTTAGAAGGAAAAGTTATGACCAACCCAGACAGCATATTAAAAAGCAGAGACATTACTTTGTCAACAAAGGTCCATCTAGTCAAAGCTATGGTTTTTCCTGTGGTCATGTATGCATGTGACAGTGGGACTAAAAGAAAGCTGAGCGCCGAAGAATTGATGCCTTTGAACTCTGGTGTTGGAGAAGACTCTTGAGAGTCCCTTGGACTGCAAGGAGGTCCAACCAGTCCATTCAGAGGGAAAGCAGTCCTGAGTGTTCACTGGAAGGACTGATGTTGAAGCTGAAACTCCAATACTCTGGTCACCTGATGTGAAGGGCTGACTCACTTTTAAAGACCCAGATGATGGGAAAGATTGAGGGCAGAAAGGGATGACGGAGGATGAGATGGTTGGATGGCATCACCGACTCAATGGACATGAGTTTGGGTGGACTCCGGGAGTGGGTAATGGACAGGGAGGCCTGGCATTCTGCATGGAGTTGCAAAGAGTCAGACATGACTGAGCGACTGAACTGACTGACTGATGATCCAGCAATCCCACTCCTGGGCACACAGCCACAGAATTTGAAAAGATACATGCACCTCACTTTTCTCTGCAGCACTATTTACAATAGCTAGGATACGGAAGCAACCTAAATATCCATCAATACAGAAATGGATAAAGAAGATGTGGTACATATATACAATGAAGATTACTCAGTCATAAAATGGAAAGAAATTGTGCCATTTGCAGAGACATGGATGCACCTATAGACTGTCATACAGAATGAAGTAAGTCAGAAAGATAAAAACAAAACGATATACTATCACTTACATATGGAATCTAGAAAAAGGATACAGAGGGACTTATTTGCAAAGCAGAAATAGAGACACTGACGTAAAGAACAAACTTATGGCTACTGAGGGGGGGATGGGGAGTGGTATGAATTTCTAGGTTGGGTTTGACGTGTATATATATGTGTGTGTGTATACACATACACCATGTATAAAACTGATAACTAATGAGAATCTACTATATAGCTCAGGGAACTCTACTTAGTGTTCTGTGGTGACCTAAATGGGAAGGAAATCCAAAAACAAGGGGAGATATATATATATATAGCTGATTTACCTTGCTGTATAGAAGAAACTATTAATAACACAACATTGTGAAGTAACTATACTTCAATAAAGATTAACTACAAAAAAAAAAAAAAAACTAAAAATAGAGTTACCACATGATTCAGCAATCCCACTCTCGGGTATATATCCAAAGAAGATGCAAACTTTAATTTTAAAAGATACATGTAGCCCAATTTTCACAACAGCCAAGACATGGAAGGAAATCTAAAGAGCAATCAATAAATGAATGGCTAGAGAAGATGGAGTATATATGCACAATAGAATATTACTCAGGCATAAACGAATAAAATAATGCCATTTGCAGCAGCAACGTGGATGAACCTAGAGATTATCACACCAAGTGAAGAAGTCAGAGAAAGTATCATATGGTATCACTTATATGTGGAATCTAAAAAAATGATATAAGCAAAGCTATTACAAAACAGAAATAGATTCACAGACACGGAAAACAAACTTACAGTTACCAAAGGAGAAAGTGGCAAAGGGAGAGATAAATCAGTCTAACAGATACATACTAACAGATACATACTACTATATACAAAATAGCTAAACAACAAGGACTTACTGTATAGCACAGGTAACTATATTCATATCTTGTAATAACCTTTCATGTAAAAGAATCTGGAAAATATACATGTGTATGTGTCATATATGTACACACATATATAACTGAATCACTTTGGTATACTCCTGAAGCTTACACAATATTATAAATCAATTGTATTTCAATTTAAAAAATAAAAAGTAGTTAAGACATGGAAGAGTTAAGGTCCAACATAATCTAATCAGAATACCAAAATAAAATTCTAAAGAGACCAGAGCAAGGCCATGTTTAAAAAAAATAATAAGTATCCTAGTTTTTAATTTTAAAAAAATAGGAATTCAAAGACGGGAGATGCAAACACGAAGAAAAGAAATCTATACTTAAATACACTGTAGTGAAAGTGTAACACTTGAGAAAAAGAGACAATGTTAAAAGAGGGAGCGAAAAGACACCAACATACTGGCAGATGACTTCTGAACAGAAGCAATGGTAATAAGTAGACAATGGAAAAGCAACTCAGAATTGGAGACTGAGCAAAGCTATCTTTCAAGAAACAGGCAAAATATATTTTTATATTAAAAAAAAGTTTGACAATTATCACCCAAAGATATCTATAAAAAAAAGGAAAAATGACCTTCAAAGGAAAACCTAAGATGGAAAAGAAATGGCAAAGGAACAATCATTTTAAAATATGTGGCTGATTCTAAACAACCTAAGATTTAGAGGAGGAGGGGAGTTAATAACAGCACTGAGGTCAGAAGGACCATGATAGAAGGCAAAGACATTTTTTTTCCTCACAATGGATGGTCCTGCATACCCACTCTAGAAACCAATGGTATGGACTATACATACACAGATGTTCAGTTACAGCAGACAGCAATGTTGGGTACAGTAATTTCAGAAGTCTTCTTAAAGAAAGTTTGGGACAAAGGGAAAACAACAAAGGTTTCTTTGAGCAAAGGTTCAGGAATCAGACAAGCATGGCATACCCTGTTCTTCCTCTAATTATCTCCTATCATCTTGAATGTTCTTTTAAAATCTCTGAGACAGAAACAAAACAAAAACCTGAAGAAGCAATGGCATGAGCACACCAACAGTAGAAGACATCCCCGATTGGTTACGTATGACCTTGGGCAGGTCACGTCACTCTCTGAGGGCTCTGTAGTATGTTCCCTTCCCACTGTTACTAATATATTTTGATGACAAAGGAAAAAATTCAAACGGGGAATATTATAGGGCTGCTCTCTTATATATTACTGCCAGTCACTGAGCTGGCACTGGAGATACACAACGAAGGAGACAAAGTAAATTAGCAATTAGAAGGCAATGGGAAAGGTCCCGTGACACGTGATGTACGCACGTAGTGCTGATAAAACCCAACAGTAGTGGCAAAAGCATGCTTCTCTCCTGCCTTTTCACATCATTAACAATTATTCCCATTAGGCAAACTACTGACGTCCACCTTTGTAGTACATGATGGTCACCACAGTGAATTTCGGACTTTTGAAAAGAATCATCATCAAGAGTTTTGTTATTAAAAGTTTCAAGATAAATTTATCCTAAGTCCATTTTACAAGATCCCAAGAAGGAATCAAGTTAATTTCCTTTGTACTGATCAAAATTTCACAACAGAAAGCTAGCTGGGACACTTTGGATCCATAACAATCAGCAAAATTAGTTTTCCTAAAACATGAAAAAAAAACTGTTTCCTAAAACATATTACAGGAAAATTGTTTAGAAAATTTGTGTAGAAGAACTGTTTCTTAAAACATGAAAAAAAAATGTTTTATTTAAAAGCACAGAAGAGTAATGGCAATAAATTGTCTATATCCATTCTGCAATTATCCAAGTATAATTTAACAGAGGTAAAATAAGGAAATAACCATTCAAATACCCATTCTCTTTCTGGACTTATTTACAACCTAAAATCAAACGCATTTTGCATAAATTAATTCTACGATATTCAACATATGTTTTCTACTTCACTAGGAAGTATTCATTGCCCTTAAAGTTAATCATCAGTTGTTCTATTGTATTTAGCCATTTGAGGCCTATTAACAATTCACATACAAACCCTTCATCTAAGAAATTACTTCTGCAAAAACACACAGAATGTTCTCCAAGAAAAGCAATTCTTTCTCATTCTACTATACACTAGTAGTAAAGAGGAGAATATTTACCACTAATGTTACAATGCTGTAACATCAGTCTTCCGAATTGTTTTATATATAATATTAATGTTTACTTATATACCCTCAATATATATTAGTGAAGGGTAAATACTACATATTCCCAAAGATACCAAATCCATTCATGTATAACTAAAATGTTTATAACAAGTGCAAATGATAATAATATTCAAAGGTTCTTTAATTATTTTGTTTAAACTATTTTTAGCAATCATAAAAGGTGTTTAGTTAGGTCCTTAATATTCCAAAAGGCTTACCAGCATTTGATAGTCACACGAATGTAAATTTTTCACAATCTTTTTTTTTTAATGTCAATTTCACTGAAAACGGCTACAAACAAATGTTCATTTTGATTACCATACTGGCCTTTGTATTTTAGCTAACAAGTAGATTTGTTGCTTTATCTCACTGATGACAAGTAAGCAAGAATGAGTAATGACATTTACTACCAACCAGAGAATAGACAGAGACACGAATGGTGATTCAGTAGCCATCACTGGTGATCCTGCTGATTAAAAACCTATAGTACCTATAAAACAATTCAGCCATATTTACACACAGCTTTCTACTGTACATTATTTCTTTGGGACTCTATTTACCTTCCTTCTTAAGTTCCTTGAGGGGAGAGGCCTTGTCTTAAATGTTAATACTACCTCCGCATCCCTTGTAGCTCGAAAACAAAACTGAGCCCATACTTGCTGATAAATTAACGGCTATAGTACAACAGATACTTTCCATGGCAATCAGGAGAAAATCAGGATGTGAGTAAAGACAGTCTAAGAGAGTACAGTTATGCACAACAGAACCAACAACAAGGGACAAGATCATAAAAGCAACTTAGAAAAACCATGTCCAGAAACAGACCAGATGAGTTTACATAGCATATTCATTTTCAGAAGCAAAATGTAGTACACTGCTATTGCTTAACTGAACTCCCCCCTTTTTCTGGTTTACATGTGATGCTGCATTTTGTACTATTCCCTGATAGATATTTGTATAATGCTATCTCATGTCTGTGCAAAGCAGACATCAGACTCTGGAAAAAGCTGTACTAGTCACAGTTCAAAAGAAAATAAGAACAATGTATTTTTCAACCTATCTTAGGTTAAAAACACAGTGTTTTGCTCATAAAAGCAAAGGTCATCATTTGCCTACTTTTCATTCATACTGAATGACACCGTTTTTTGAAGATTTTCTATTAGAAAAATCCTGTAATACTTTGGCTTTAAAATCAGCTTTAACCCAATTATGCGTCTTTTCCCATCATCTTCTTCAATCTCTCAACCAAAATGATGTATCAATTATATTTTTAAAAACAGGCTTTTAGAAAACAGTTATGTTGTAAACTAAGTTATAATTTATGGTGTCAGCAGCCTTGCACTGTATCTTTACCATTTGAAATGCAGGACACTAAACAGCACATAAGCATACTCTGAAATTTCTTGGATCTTCGACAGTCTCTTACCAGAATTCAGTCTCCCTTCTATCAAGTTTCTGCGTTCCTCTATGCTCCAAGATGAAATAAATTGTTTATATACCTCCCTCCAACACTCTGGCGGTGAGTTTGTATGTCTTCTCTCTTGCATCTTTTGTCTAAGAATGCCAAAGCCCTTCATTATTTTATTTTACCAACACTATGAAGCCTCTCCAACCAAGAGCTGGAGAGTCACGGAGTTGAGTTGACAGAGATTGGACAGCAGACCAAAACTTAGTACCCCTCTAAGGGGTACTCAAAACCGGTCAGAAAAATCAGCCAAGGCCCTCTTTACAAGTCATGAGGGCTTAAAAAAAAAATTTTTTTTTAAACCTTTTGCCACAAAGGAACTCGTGCATTCACACACAACTGTACTTTTCAGAACATGGAAATACAACTGATTTGGTTCTTTCGGTTTTCAGAAGTTTAAACACCGGGACAACGGCAGCGAGATGAAAACTCCTGAGGGCAATTTGATCAAAGGCACAGAAAATCCTTCCTTCAAAGAAATGCACCTTGTGACACTCCAAGGAGGAGGAGAAGAGATATTTAAGGTAAAACCTGCCCTGAATTATCACTATTGACTCGAGGAAGAGAAGTAAAAGCCGTTGGCTTCACTGGGCTTTTAAACATTTTGCCGTCACCCTGGGACCACAGAAGGGGGTGGTGAAATTCTTCCACTCATTTCTATGGAAGAGTATCACACAGCAGTATAAACTCACACACACACACACAAACACACACACACATCCGTCTCTACTCCCCTTCTTGTCCCTTCCATTCCCGACCGTTCCCCTTTGGTGCCCAAGACCCAACTGTGGACCTAATGTGATAAAAAGCAAAGTCATGGGGCAATGCAGGGGGGTGGGGTGCAAAGGACCGAAAGGGCCAGAAAAGGAAGGGGAGAAGAGGCAGTCGGCCGGCTTGTCTGTGATCATAAAGCAAACATTCGGGTGGGGAATACGGAATGCCGAGTGGAAATAAAGCCCTCCGGGATGCCCACTCTGCCATCTCCTTGTGCCTCTCTGCCCTCCATCACCCCCATCCTCCCGGAGGACCACCTCCGCGGGGAGGGCGCCACCGACGGCGCCCCCCCAACCCTCACCCTTCAGAGGAAAGCAGCGAAATGGGGCTGGAAAGGAGGACAGGGGCTGAGCCGGGGGGCGAGGGTCACGCCGGGCTCCAGGTGGAGACCCTGCGGCGGGTGGCCGCCCTGAGGACCCCGGGCGGCCCACGCAGAAGGTGAAGCGGCGGTCGGGGGGCAGCGCCCGGCCCCACCGCCGCCGGGGAGGCTCCGGCTACTCACGTTCTCCGTGTCCCGCTCGTTCACCGTCGGCAATGGCGTCCGGGCCGACATTTTGTGCGGGCGGAGGGGTCGGGCCGGGGTCTCGCGGGCCGGGGTCTCGCGGGCCGGGCCGGGCCCGGGCTTGCTGCGGGCCCCGGGGGCGAGAGGCAGGGGTTGCGGCCGCTTCGCACGAAGCCGGGGCCGGGCCGGGGAAGAGCGGCTCCCGCAGGCCGCGGGCGGTGCAACAAGCGGCCGCGGCGGGGGAACGGGAGGGACAGAGGACGCGGAGGAAGAGGAGGGGGAGCCGCTTCCCGCGGCGGCGCCG
>SJYW01033853.1:210119-220659 GCA_006410735.1 Raphicerus campestris | reverse complement strand
AAGGTCCATCTACTCAAGGATATGGTTTTGACTGAGATGTGTATAAGAGACAGGGTGGATCCTATCTGGTATCTTGGGACTTCTGTTCTTAAATTCATCGCCTCCTTCGCCGTTCCCCAGCTTTCTCGGTTTCTGTCCTCCCCCGAGCCCTGTCGGTCCCCTTCTCCCGGGAGCCGTTGGGTTCAGGGTCACCCTAATAGTTGGGAAGAGGGCATAAAAGTCCCCCTAAAAGCGCCAGCAGCCTCAGAGGCGGTGCTCCGGGACGTTGTGCGATGGGCTCCGGCCAGACGGCTCGCCGATGTGCCGGGACTGGATGGACTCCTAGGGAACCTGGCCGGCGGAAGAGGTCGCCAGGCGCCCACCGCGGCACCCCGGAGTGGCTGAGACCCGGGAGTCCGGACGTCTACTCTGGCTGATCGTCACTTCCTGGGACGCAAGGAAGTGTCACTTAGGCGAGCTTGTTTAGGGAGGGCAGAGAGCTGGCTCTGATTTGTCCTGTCCTACCTCCTCCAGGTGGTTTTATCACCCTGCCACCCACCTGCCACGTCTTACATCCTGCAGATCCACCTCTGTAACGCGTTACCCAGGGCCCATTAGCCCCCTAAAAAGCAATGCTACTTCTTTCTATCTGATTTGAAAGCTTACATTTTGCACACTCAGCCTCTAGGACAAAAACCATGNCCAGGTGGTTTTATCACCCTGCCACCCACCTGCCACGTCTTACATCCTGCAGATCCACCTCTGTAACGCATTACCCAGGGCCCATTAGCCCCCTAAAAAGCAATGCTACTTCTATCTAATTTGAAAGCTTACATTTTGCACACTCAGCCTCTAGAACAAAAACCATGCCATTTCCCTATTCCTCGTCTTTCCAGTATGTCTTTTTCACATTCTTTCATGACTGGAAGATAAAAGGAGCAGGAGATAGAAGGGGATAAATCCAGTTTTTGAGCTACTTTCTCACACCCAATGGGAATCTTAAGATGATGGGAAATTCCTCCTTTCTCCTGAAGTTCATCCATTTGCACCAGATGGCTTTTACCCTGACTCATTAAAGGTTGTTTCTGAAAACGTAACACTTGACCCTTAAAACATGGTACAAAAGACTTAAAAATAGCAGACATGGAGGACTTATGAGGAAAAAAATCTCACCCAGCATATAAATTTGCTTCTAGACCATCATCTATGTATTTATTTCTTTAACATTTTATTTATAGACACATCTTAATTTCACAAAGCCAATAAAAAAGTCACAAGATCCCTTAGGTGTTCATCACCATTCCTCAAACAGAATTCAGGCTTCAGAACCACAAGGCTGCATACTAAAAAATCGGTGTGCTGTTAGGAATGCCAAGCTTTCTCGATCCTTCTGCCGAGGTCCTGAATCATCAAGATGTACTGAAGTTGCCAGATAGGAGCTTGTGCTTTTCTGATCAACTACAGCCACTGCTACAATCCACGGTGCAGCCGCTCAAGAGTACCTTATGTGGCAATAGTACCCTGTTAACATGAGAGGACGGAGAAGGCGGTGGCACCCCACTCCAGTACTCTTGCCTTGGAAAATCCCATGGACAGAGGAGCCTGGTGGGTTGTAGTTTATGGGGTCGCCAAGAGTCGGGCACAACTGAGCGACTTCATTTTCCCTTTTCACTTTCATGCACTGGAGAAGGAAATGGCAACCCACTCCAGTATTCTTGCTTGGAGACTCCCAGGGATGGGGGAGCCTAGAGGACTGCCCACTGTGGGGTCACACAGAGTCGGACACGACTGAAGCGACTTAGCTTAGCAACATGAGAGGAAATAAGCATCTATGAAAGGGTGTTCAACCCCATTGGACTATGAATCAGTCCTTGAACTGGTAGCTTGGATGTTGTTTTTTCAGTGTCCATTCACATGTTATCTATCCGTATGGTGACCCAGACAGGCATATTTCTTCCCATTTTACAAAATTCCACTCAGCTGGCTTATTCAAAATCATGGATGCACCAGGTTAATGGTGTACAGAAAAAAAGATAATATAGTACAGTTCAGTCTTGCAGTGGTCAAAAGATCAACAGTCCTCCCTTGACCCTGTAAGGTCATTATATCTCTGAGATACAATGGCTATTTAGAGACACAGCTCAAAGGAGCGCCCAGGCTTCTGGCCTAATAGCTTCTAAAATTTTGACGTACACATTCAAAGCCTTGGGTAATATTCCATTATATGTATATGCTACATCTTCCTTCCAATGGACTATTACTCAGCCATAAAAAGGAATGAGATTGAGTCATTCATAGAGACAGGGATGGACCTGGAGTCTGTCATACAGAGTAAAGTAAGTCAGAAAGAGAAAAACAAATATCGTATATTAATGCATGCATGTGGCATCTGGGAAAACGGTACAGATGAACCTAGGCGCAGGAATGGAGATGCAGATGTGGAGAATGGATGTGTGAACAAGGGTGGGGGGTGAACTGGGAGCCTGGGATGGACATAGTGCATTTGCAGGGAACTCAGCTTGATCATCTGTAATGACCCAGGTGGGTGGGATGGAGAGGGGAGGTTCAAGAGGAAAGAGATATATATATACATATGGCTGGTTCACTTCATTGTACAGCAGAAATTAACACCACAGGGTAAACAACTATACTTCAGTAAAAAAATTTTTTAATTAAAAAACTGTTTTAAAAGTCTTCAGTAAATCCCTTAGCTATATTTGCTACACTGTGCTCACATGTTGAAACTTACTGAATATTACATACTATAATGACAGATACTTATTTTTTTAATCAACCCATAAAGATGTCTTTATAGCAATGGAACTATATTCAAAGATAGTTGTTACTAGATGGATAACTCAAATCCGTAATTATGGTTAACAAAATAGGCTAGAAACAACTCTATCCAAAAATGGCATTCAAACAATCCTATTCATACCCACAATTTTAGGCTTGGTACATAAATTTCACTTTACTTGGGTTAGAAAAAAGTCATTGTGTCTTTTAAAAGACATCACTTACCTAACAAAAGTATGTATAGTCAAAGTTGTGGTTTTTCTAGTAGTCATGTACAGATGTGAGAGTTGGACCATAAAGAAGGCTGAGCACCACAGAACTGATGTTTTTGAACTGTGGTGTTGTATAAGACTCTTGAGAGTCCCTTGGACTGCAAGGAGATCAAACCAGTCAATCCTAAAGGAAACAGTCCTGAATATTCATTGGAAGAACTGATGCTGAAGCTGAAGCTCCAATACTTTGGCCACCTGATGCAAAGAGCTGACTCATTGGAAAAGACCCTGATGCTGGGAAAGATTGAGGGCAGGAGGAGAAGGGGATGACAGAGGATGAGATGGTTGGATGGCATCACCAACTCAATGGACATGAATTTGAGGAAACTCCCAACGATAGTATTGGACAGAGAAGCCTGATGTGCTGCAGTCCATGGGGTCACAAAGAGTTGGACATGACTTAGTGACTGAAAAACAACTACAAAATTGAGTGTGTACTACAATGTGAGCTCACGCACCCCCCCTTAAAATGGCATGAGGCAGTACTGTGATTGAATGAAAACTGTTTAGCCATAGTCCTTAATAGTGAGACTGCTCATAAGCAAATTTTTTGTGTGTCACTATATATAGCTTCTTGTGCTAGTGACTATGAAGAAATGACCAAAGGAATATCTTAAGGCTTTTAGTAATTTTCCTTAGGATTATTAACTAAATGGGGCATGCTCAATATAGAGATTTCTAACCTCTAAGGTGTAATACAGGTTTCAGAAAAAAAAAAAAGAAACAATGCAAAAACAGAAGACAAATTTAAAATATATATGAGGTGCTAAACCCACACTGAAATGTGCTGAATGAGCACTGTCTTCCAGCAGCTCTTTGGAGCAGAATTCTCTAGAACTACACTGTTGTATACAGCAGGTACTAACTACAGGCAGCTATTGAGCTCTTGACTGGTTGCCCCTGTGACTGAGGAACTGACTTTTTCATTTGATATCACTTCAAATAATTTGAAAACTGATATTTGATTCAGTTATTGGAAAGTTTTAAATTATGTTGGGTAAAACTTGGATACATGAATCTATCTTTGCAACTATAAATATTCTGAAATCTAAATACAGATTTAAATAAATTTAGAAAATTTATCATCTGGATTGAGATGTGCTCTGAATATAAAATGCATGCTGATTTTTAAATACTTAGGGAAAAAAGTGTAAGGTGTCACTTTAATAGATTTTATATTGATTATATATAAAAATCATAATATATTGACATGGGTTAAATAAAATACATTATTAAAATTAATTTCAGCTATTTCTTTTTACTTTTTCAAATGTGGATACTGAAAAATATAAAATTATGTATGTGATTTAAATCATATTGGTCAGCATTTCTCCATAAAGTAAAAAATAAGAATAAAGAGATTTAATTGCTGAAGAATAAAGGCCTTGATTAGAAGCTGTTAATAATTTCTTCTTTGACTCAACAAACATGTATTAAGTGCTACTCTGTCACATCCCAAGCACTGAACTGCTCAAGAGATATATTCTTCAACTAATAGTTACTTGCAGTTAGCATTATAATAGTCTTTTTACAGAGCTAAATAAAACACATGGTGAATTCATACAAATGTTCACAGATAATAGTCATTTATAAACAATTTATCAAATGTGTGACAGATTCAGCAGAACTTATAAGAAATTCAGAACCTGTACATTTTTTATCATGTGCTTTAAATGTATCCAGTGTCTGATAGACTTGACCAGTCAATTAATAACTGCTTGTTGAGGGTATGCTTTGTTTCAATAGGCTACAAAGCTGTCTCCAATCTCTCATTTAACCCACAACAAGGAAACTACAATATGGGAGGTTTTGTAAAGCACTCAAGAGTTATCCCAGCTAAAGAGAAACATGGTTAGTTCCTTTCATAAAATAAGCTGGATCCTGATTGCTCTGCTATGGTTAACAAGGTAAGTTTTTATTACATGTCTACAATCACGACTCAAAATGGTAAATCACTGAAATGGAAAAGGGTCTCAAAGAAAAGATATATTTTATCTCATAAACTGTCTTTGTTATTTAGGTTGGGCCACTCTGCACGTTGCAAACACAATTACTGTCGAGGTGACATTTACTCTCCTTCCGTTCCCCACAAGGACTGTAGGCTCAGCAATATTTCACTGTTTGGAATTCCCCACATGTGGCATATTGCTTTATTCCTCTGCACCTTTGTCGTCTGTTCTTGCTTTTTGGAATATTCTCCCCTCTTTTCTGCCTGATGGAATTCAAGCTGATTTTTTAAAAACCATCTTTTGGAAGGCTTCCCTGACATACTTACTCCTCCTCATACCACAGAGTTAATTAATCTCCCCCAGGCCCACTATCTCCGGACTTCCCTGGTGGCTCAGATGGTAAAGAATCTGCCTGCAATGCAGGAGACCTGGGCTTGATCCCTGGGTCAAGAAGATCCCCTGGAGAAGGGAATGGCAACCCACTCCAGTATTCTTGCCTGGAGAATTCCATGGACAGAGGAGCCTGGCAGCCTACAGTCCATGGGGTTGCAAAGAGTCAGACATGACTGAGTGTCACCCACTGTCTATACCTTGCCCAGTCTTTACTGTTGGTCCGTTTGAGCTGTGTGTACCTGACTGGTCCCCCACCCAACTGTGAGCTGAGTCAAGGAGAGAAAAATGTCCTATTTAACTTTTCACCCAATGCCTAGCAGCAGTACCTAGAAATTAGTAGATACTCAATTTCCTAAATGACTTTTACTGACTTGTCTCCCGTTGTAAATTTTCCAGCACTTCCACATTCTTCTGAGTTTCTAAGAAGCATTACATGGAAATTGAAAAGATGTTACAGCAGAATCAGAATCGTTCAAGTTTACAACCAGGGACTTCAGGAATACCCGAGTTCACACAGTATACAAAATATCTTCCTAAATAAATGCTACTGATTGCATAGCAAAGAGACTGTTCTGTCTCCTGTAGAGCAGTTGCTTAGTGCAGTGGTGCTAAGTTTAATATTTTGTGATTTTACTGTAATCATTCATTTTTATCCATACAGAAGAGTTGCTGCTCACTGATATTTCAATAAAACAGTCTTTTTAATGAGTATCTTCATAAACCAAGGTGTACTAACAGTAAGTCTTAGGAGGAAGTACTAAAAGGTAGGCTGAAAAATTAAAAGTGGAATAACACAATGATGGAATACTGAAAGCAATGAAGCTGGCAAATCAACTCCAGGGAGGAGTCATCAGCAATCAGGTGGCTCTTTCTAAGCAAAAACAGCAGACTGAGCGCCACAGCATCACTTGGCAGTGCAGACTGAAAGAGCAAAATGACTACTGGAGATGAGTGATGCATGAGTCTTTAGCAACATTTAAAAAAAAAAAAAAACACACAGATGAAAATTGGCCTTAATAGCATCATCTCCAAGTAAAGGGACATTGGTTATGTATAGACTCATACAAGTGTGGATACACCCACACTATTGTACCTTTCAAACTGTAATTTTGTGATGTCACATAGGAAGCTAAACAATCTTTCAAAGTCTTATGGTAGCCACCCCAAAACAAGAGTTTGGTCATCTTTCACTTGGCCTCTACAACTACAAACTGACATGTATTTTGAATTACTGGATGATGTAATTCAACATCCATTTAAGCAACCTGTAATTTGATTAGCTGACTTCATGGATAGTATACTGGATGAATGGTTCCTTTAAATTCTTATAGTTATTTTCTGAGTATAAAAATACCAGTTTTGTAGCTTCTTTCCATAAACTCTACTTAATTTACTCAATCCCTTCAAACTGTTTTTGCCATATTAAATGTTATGTTACTTACACTTTGATGATTTTCTTTCCTTCCTACTCAAATATGGACACCACTTGTTACTTCACTTTTCTTTCATCGATTCATTGATTCATTAAAAAATATTGAGCCCTGCTAATGCCAGGCACTATATTAAGCTCTTCAGAAAGAGCAGTAGATAAAACAGACAAAAGACCCCATCCACAGGAAGTTAACATTTGGCTAGGCACTTTCAGTGTCTAGACAGTTCAAAAGCAGAGGCTTCCATAAAATAAATAACATTTTCTGAAACTATGCATTGGTTATTTTGCACTTTTAACAAACATAAGCTCCCAGGTCTAATTTATTTTTTTAAGTAATGAATTGCAGTAGTTAGATCTTTTCTTCAATCCAAAGGTAATTGCTTTCTCTCTTAATACTTTGGCCTTTCTCCAGTAAGCTTTTGTATAAACGGCTTCAACTGGTTCCACAAGTAGCGTGGGTACTTTAAAATCATAATAAAGATGGCTTCATGACCAGGTGGCTTGTATTTGATCTACATTTTGTAATATTATTCTTTATTATCTTGACACCAGCATATTTACCACATTTCATCATTAGGGACTGCTTTGTCTTCAATCACTGGTAGGTTTTTTTTTTCCCTTTTTCTATTAGCCCCAGATAAACTGTCAGTATTTTAGTTCAGCAAGAATCATATAATAGATAGGAATCTGCATTTATATCCATCAGAATTTTTTTCAGATAAAGAAATGGTTTTGGAAATTTCCTGTCAGTCCTAAGAAAAAAAGCCCCACTACTCATTTTAATGGAACATTCTATTTTCCTATGCAGCTCTTACAGTAATGATGATAAGGAGGCTCTGTGGGTGTTTTATTCCAATGCCTAGAATACGGGGATAACTCAACCGTGATTGGAGAAATGAATCATCAGTTTTATAACTTCTCTGAATTTAAACATATGTTTTCAGATCCTAGATTTCTTGCAGACAACCTTGGTATACTGCCACTCAAACATGAGGGAACCAGTTTAGGTTTCCCTCAATCTTTTCAAACTATCTATTCACAGTCACCCCTTAGGCCCTTCCATTGCTTAATAGGTCAGTTGCCAAGGATCCGGATGACATTTTCTCACTCTTTGCCAGTATCTTTCTTTTCTAGTTCTCAAACAAGTATCCAAATTCCTAAAGTTAGAAATGCCTCTTTTTAAAGGCATCACAATCATGAAATATGCATCTTAGAAGACTACCATGGCTAGAATCCAAGTTTACTTTTATGTGAAAAAAATGTATTTCCTTTGTAATATTTTTAGTCATTCTTGCTGCCTCCTTCTCTCATATTAAATCTTAATTCCACCTTAACACCATGCTACAAATCCATTGCATATTACCAAGTATTAATGTCTTCTATGTGCTCTGTGCTATACATGCTAACAGGAGATATCCCAAAGTCTGACACTGACATGTTAAAAATAATTTTTACATGAATATAGCAAGACTTACATAGCATAAATTGAGTTGAGCTTTCCAAGTGGCCACTCTGAAGAAGTCTGTAGTGCTGTGATTCACACATTAGGAACCCCTCTTTTGTAATTGCCTCTGGAGCCTGTGACACAAGCTATTGTATATTCTCAGTGGTGGTAAGTCACCATCTTTCAAGGGTTTATCTTAATGAAGTGTCATTCAGAACAAACTCCATCACATAGTATGGGTGATTCAACTGGATAATCTCACATTTGATCAAACATTAGAAATGTAATATTTGAAAAATATTTTCTTGTATTCTTCAAGCTGGATCATATTTTAAAGAAATGTTTAAAGCATTGAAAGATAACAGCCTGTTTGGAATAAGTATAGAACCTTTAAAAGTGACTATTTTAAGACATGTTCTCATTGTTTTATCATGGTTTTCAGAATCACTTCTGCTTGTGGTTGCTGCTGCTTCTGCTAAGTCGCTTCAGTCGTGTCCGACTCTGTGTGACCCCATAGATGGCAGCCCACCAGGCTCCCTTGTGGTTATGTGGCTCATAAAGTTAAGGAACATGAACACTTGATAGAATGATGTGAGAAGTTAAATAACAAAATACAGTGTTAATCGCTAAGTGCCCAATGGGTATGAGAGGCAGTGTTTACAGATGGCCAAGAAACATATGAAAAGGTACTCAGCACCACTAACCATCAGGGAAATGCTCATCAAAATCACAAGATATCACCTCACCCCTGTTAGGATGATTATTATCAAAAGACAAGAAATCACAAGCACTGGTGAGGATATGGAAAAAAGGAAACCTGTGCACTGTTGGTGGGAATGTAAATTTGGCGACAATTATGGAAAACAGTATGGCGATACCCCATAAAATCAAAACCAGAACTACCGCATGATCCAGCAGTTTCACTTCTGTATATACATCAAAGAAAGTGACTAACTGACATATATATATATGTGTGTGTCTATATATAATACACTGAAGTGAAGTGAAGTGAATTTGCTCAGTCGTGTCTGACTCTTTGAGACCCTGCAGACTGTAGCTATAGCCTACCAGGCTCCTCAGTCCATGGAATTTTTCAGGCAAGAGTACTGGAGTGGGTTGCCATTTCCTTCTCCAGGGGATCTTCCTGACCCAGGGTTTGAACCCAGGTCTCCAACTTTGCAGGCAGATGCTTTACCATCTGAACCACCAGGGAAGCTGATATAATACACTACCATGTGTAAAATCAAGCTGGTTTTAGAAAAGGCAGAGGAACCAGAAATCAAATTGCCAACATCTGCTGGATCATGGAAAAAGCAAGAGAGTTCCAGAAAAATATCTATTTCTGCTTTATTGACTATGCCAAAGCCTTTGACTCTATGGATCACAATAAACTGTGGAAAATTCTGAAACAGATGGGAATACCAGACCACCTAACCTGCCTCTTGAGAAATCTGTATGCAGGCCAGGAAGCAACAGTTAGAACTGGACATGGAACAACAGACTGGTTCCAAATAGGAAAAAGAGTATGTCAAGGTTGTATATTGTCACCCTGCTTATTTAACTTTATGCAGAGTACATCATGAAAAACGCTGGACTGGAAGAAACACAAGCTGGAATCAAGATTGCCGGGAGAAATATCAATAACCTCAGATATGCAGATGACACCACCCTTATGGCAGAAAGTGAAGAAGAACTAAAAAGCTTCTTGATGAAAGTGAAAGAGGAGAGCGAAAAAGTTGGCTTAAAGCTCAACATTCAGAAAACGAAGATCATGGCATCTGGTCCCATCACTTCATGGCAAATAGATGGGGAAACAGTGGAAACAGTGTCAGACTTTATTTTTGGGGGCTCCAAAATCATTGCAGATGGTGACTGCAACCATGAAATTAACAGATGCTTACTCCTTGGAAGAAAGGTTATGAGCAACCTAGATAGTATATTCAAAAGCAGAGATATTACTTTGCCGACTAATGTCTGTCTAGTCAAGGCTATGGTTTTTCCAGTAGTCGTGTATGGATGTGAGAGTTGGACTGTGAAGGCTGAGTGCCGAAGAATTGATGCTTTTGAACTGTGGTGTTGGAGAAGACTCTTAAAGAGTCCCTTGGACTGCAAGGAGATCCAACCAGTCCATTCTAAAGGAGATCAGCCCTGGGATTTCGTGGAAGGAATGATGCTAAAGCTGAAACTCCAGTACTTTGGCCACCTCATGCAAAGAGTTGACTCATTGAAAAAGACTTTGATGCTGGGAGAGACTGGGGGCAGGAGAAGAAGGGGA
>SJYW01033853.1:192485-204980 GCA_006410735.1 Raphicerus campestris | reverse complement strand
TGGACATGGAACAACAGACTGGTTCCAAATAGGAAAAAGAGTATGTCAAGGTTGTATATTGTCACCCTGCTTATTTAACTTTATGCAGAGTACATCATGAAAAACGCTGGACTGGAAGAAACACAAGCTGGAATCAAGATTGCCGGGAGAAATATCAATAACCTCAGATATGCAGATGACACCACCCTTATGGAAGAAAGTGAAGAAGAACTAAAAAGCTTCTTGATGAAAGTGAAAGAGGAGAGCGAAAAAGTTGGCTTAAAGCTCAACATTCAGAAAACGAAGATCATGGCATCTGGTCCCATCACTTCATGGCAAATAGATGGGGAAACAGTGGAAACAGTGTCAGACTTTATTTTTGGGGGCTCCAAAATCATTGCAGATGGTGACTGCAACCATGAAATTAACAGATGCTTACTCCTTGGAAGAAAGGTTATGAGCAACCTAGATAGTATATTCAAAAGCAGAGATATTACTTTGCCGACTAATGTCTGTCTAGTCAAGGCTATGGTTTTTCCAGTAGTCGGGTATGGATGTGAGAGTTGGACTGTGAAGGCTGAGTGCCGAAGAATTGATGCTTTTGAACTGTGGTGTTGGAGAAGACTCTTAAAGAGTCCCTTGGACTGCAAGGAGATCCAACCAGTCCATTCTAAAGGAGATCAGCCCTGGGATTTCGTGGAAGGAATGATGCTAAAGCTGAAACTCCAGTACTTTGGCCACCTCATGCAAAGAGTTGACTCATTGAAAAAGACTTTGATGCTGGGAGAGACTGGGGGCAGGAGAAGAAGGGGATGACCGAGGATAAGATGGCTGGATGGCATCACTGACTCGATGGATGCGAGTCTGAGTGAACTCCGGGAGTTGGTGATGGACAGGAAGGCCTGGCGTGCTGCAATTCATGGGGTCGCAGAAAGTCGGACACGACTGAGCAACTGAACTGACTGAACTGAACTGAACTGGAAGCTGCTATAAAGCACAGGAAGCTGAATTTAGTGCTCTGTGATGACCTAGAGGGGTGGGGTGGGGTGGGAGGGAGGTCCAAAAGAGAGGGGATCTATGTATACATATAGCTGATTTACTTAATTGTATAGCAGAAACTAATACCACAAAGCAATTATATTTGAATAAAAAATATATGTACCCCCATATTTATTGCAGCAGTATTTACAATAGCCAAAACATGAAAACAATCTAAGTGTCCACCAATGGATGAATGGATAAAGAAACTCTGGGAATATATATATATAATGCAATATTATCCAGCCATTAAAAAGAATGGAAACTTGCCATTTGCAATAACATGAATGGACCTTGAGGGCATTATGTTATGTGAAAAAAGTCAGACAGAGAAAGACAAATATCATATGATCTCACTTACATGTGAAATCTTAAAAAAGAAAAAACTTCACATACACAGGGAACAGATTGATGGTTGCCAGAGGCAAGGGGCGACAGAGGGCAAAGTAGATAAAAGTGGTCGAAAGTTACAAACTCCCAACTCCCAGCTGAAACTAAATAAGTCATGGGAAAGTAAGTACAGAATGGTGACTGTAGTCAATAATACTACATTAATAATATGATAATCACATATATCATATTTACTAAAAGAGTAGACCTTAAAAAATGTTTTGTAACTCTGTAAAGTGATCAATGTTAACCAGATTTATTGTGGTTATCATTTCTTACTGTATACAAATATCATATCACTATGGTTTATACCTGAAACTAACATTATATGTCAACTATATCTCAATAAAAATAGAATAACCCAATGTTTTTGTGTATTTCCTAAACTTGTTTCTTTGCATTATCTCAGGGAATCCACACTGAAAGTCTGATAAGCAGACAAAAATTCTTAGTTCAGTCCCCAAAGGAGAAATCAAGTCTCCAAAGGTGAAATGACTGCCTGGTAGCATACATTTCACAACAAACATCTGAAAACCTGGATCCTCCAGCTCCAAATCAAGGCCTCTTTTCATTCATTTCTGAGTCTCTCTCTTGTACACCTAGGCATCTACCTGAGAATTACTGACTCCCACACCCATCTCCCTTATTTACTTTCCATTATACTCACCCTAAAAACCACTGTTAGCCTTCTGAAAATGAGAGCATCAGTGCAGCTGAGACATGGAGGTAAGTGTCAGGGACAGGAATATATGTGAAGAGCTGAGTTTACCTTCTTACACGTAAAGTAAAAGCAAGTCTGGCCCTACAGCCAAGATCCAGGCCAAAACTGTATTATGTAGCTTCTTTGATGTTCTTATATGGATGATATCAGATTAGAATGAAAACCAAGAGCAAACAAGAATTAGGAAAGAAATAATGAAAAGATGTAACTTACAGCCTGGAGAGTATGTGTTTGTGTATGAGGGGGTGTGATTATGGAGAGGATTCAGTTCAGTTCAGTCTCTCGGTCACGTCCAGCTCTTTGTGACCCCATGGACTGCAGCACCAGGCTTCATTGTCCATCACCAGCTCCCGGAACCTGCTCAAACTGATGTCCATCAAGTCGGAGATACCATCCAATCATCTCATCTTCTGCTGTCCCCTTCTCCTCCTGCCTTCAATCTTTTTCAGCATCAGGATCTTTTCTAATGAGTCAGCTCTTCACATAAGGTGGCCAAAGTATTGGAGTTTCAGCTTCAGCATCCGTCCTTCCAATGAATATTCAGGAGTAATTTCCTTTGGTCTTCCCTTGTGGCTCAGTTGGTAAAGAATCTACCTGCAATACAGGATACCTGGGTTTGATCACTGGGTTAGGAAGATCCCTTGTAGAAGGGAAAGGCTACCCAATTCAGTATTATGGCCTGGAGAATTTCATGGACTGTATAGGCCAAGGGGTCACAAAGAGTCAGACACTTTCACTCACTCCTTCAGGATTGGCTATTTTGATCTCCTTGCAGTTCAAGGGACTCTCAAGAGTCTTCTCCAACACCACAGTTCAAAAACATCAATTATTCGTCACTCAGCTTTCTTTATAGTTCAACTCTCACATCCATACATGACTACTGGAAAAACCATAGCCTTGACTAGACGGACTTTTGTCAGCAAAGTAATATCTCTGCTTTGTAATATGCTGTCTAGTTTGCTCATAGCTTTTCTTCCAAGGAGCAAGCATCTTTTAATTTCGTTCCTGCAATCACCATCTGCAGTGATTTTGGAGTCCAAGAAAATAAATTCTGTCATTCTTTCCCCATCCATTTGCCATGAAGTGATGGGATGGGAGGCCATGAACTTAGTTTTTTAATGTTGAGTTTTAAGCCTATGTGTAGAGATGGAGAGAGGAGTTGCCTGGGTAATGGTTGTGAGAGAGCTTGTGGACTAATTATATAGTTAAAGGCATTAGATTTTTTTAAATTTTTATTTTATCTCAGAGTATACTTGGTTTACAATGTTGTGTTAGTTTCAGGTGTACAGTAAAGTGATTCAGTTATACGAACCCAAGTGTTCTGCACTGCAGGCAGATTCTTCACTGTCTGAGCCACCAGGGAAGCTGTATACATATACATATAACCATCCTTTTTCAGATTCTTTTCCCATATAGGTTATTACAGAATATCAAGTAGAGTTCCTTGTGCTATAGGTCTTTGTTGATTATCTTGTTGATTTAGCACCCCACTCCAGCACTCTTGCCTGGAAAATCCCATGGATGGAGGAGCCTGGTGGGCTGCAGTCCATGGGGTTGCTAAGAGTCGGACACGATTGAACGACTTCACTTTCACTTTTCACTTTCCTGCATTGGCGAAGGAAATGGTAACCCACTCCAGTGTTCTTGCCTGGAGAATCCCAGGGACAGGGAAGCCTGGTGGGCTGCCGTCTATGGGTTTGCACAGAGTCGGACACGACTAAAAAAACTTAGCAGCAGCAGCAGCAGTCTATATATAGTAGTATGTGCTGTGCTGTGCTTAGTCACCCAGTCGTGTCTGACTCTGCAACCCCATGGGCTGTAGCCTCCCAGGCTCCTCTGTCCATGGGGATTCTCCAGGAAAGAAAACTGGAGTGAGTTGCCATGTTCTCCCCCAGGGAATTTTCCCAACCTAGAAATCAAACCAGGTCTCCTGCATTGCAGGCGGATTCTTTACCAGCTGAGCTACTAGGGAAACCCAGCGGTGTGTATATGTTAATCCCAAACTCCTAGTTTATCCTCCCCCACCATCTTTCCGCTTTGGCAACTGTAAGTTTGTTTTCAAAGCCTGTGAGATCTTTACTGTTAGTAGGAGTAGGCAACTATCAAGCATAATAACTCCAAGTACATTGGCACACACTTATGAATAGACAGGCTCCCACAGGGCAAAGGTTGTGGATGTGAACTGTCTAGCAGTTACAGTAGGTGGATGTTTGAGAAAATGTCTGGAATTGGTACAATGAAGAAAGGGCAGGCAGGGTGGGCTGACTCTCAGAAGACTGAGGAAACTTTCAATTCTCTTTGTCAACTGGACTAAAAGATATAAATTGCCAGAAGTAAGAATAACACTAACTTTCATGCAGGCTGGGCTGGCTTTGCGGGCACACAACCCATGCAGTCACATGGGGCCCTACTCATGAGGACCTGGGCTTGAACCTGAGCTTAAGTTAATACTTTGCTCCCACCGTCTTGAAATTCTGAACAATTTTTAAATGAGAGACTTGCCCTGAGCCCACAGTTCATGCAGCTAGTCCTTCTTGCCAAGTTGTTCTGAGGATTAAGCAAATTAATACACATAAGATACATTGCTAATGCTAAATGCTAAGTCATTTCAGTTGTGTCCGATTCTGTGCGAACCCATAGATGGTAGCCCTCCAGGCTCCTCTGTCCCTAGGATTCTCCAGGCTCCTCTGTCCCTGGGATTCTCCAGGCAAGAACACTGGAGTGGGTTACCATTTCCTTCTCCAATGCATGAAAGTGAAAAGTGAAAGTGAAGTCGCTCAGTCGTGTCCGACTCTTAACAACCCCATGGACTGCAGCCCACCAGGCTCCTCCATCCATGGGATTTTCCAGGCAAGAGTATTGGAGTGGGGTGCTACCGCCTTCTCCGATGAGATACATTAAATAATTCTAAACACCATAACTGCCTCTCAGTAATGTTATTTATTTTTTCTTCTTCCTCTTCTTTTAACTGAATGAAAGACTCTTTAAATTCTATAGTGCTTTACATTATTATCATTATTATTATTATTAATTACTATTATTAGCTCTGCTCCTGGAATACGGGGAAACCAGGCAATGACCTCAGTCCAGCAAGCGTCACTAAATTCATAACCACTTGCCTCAAAGGATAAGCCATAAATGGAAGACTAGGTGTGTCCTAAATGCCAGTGTCAGACTAAATGACCATCTATCCAGCCCAGGAGAGTAAATGTGGGCCATTTCTAGAAAGCAAACCACAACAGCAACAAAACAACCAGCCATCAAGAAGTGAGAGCTCCCATAGGGTGCCTTGTAGACTAGAATCTACAGAAATAGAAGGCTCCGATTATTTAACAACCTACTGAACACCCGGCAGTTTCCATTTATTGTTTTGTTTAATCTCCACAGGAGCCCTATGGGACCTGGCCAGAATCAGGCATGCCGTCACAGAATATGTCAGACTCCACTGTGCCCAGATGCCAGCAGAAGGAATTGTCTCTACTCTCAAGGAGCTCATGCTTGACCCAGTTAGACCAAGACCCCTACTCTCATCTCCACTCACCCTGATCTACCACCAGGATCTGAACACACACACACACACCACAACATCATAAGCAACTATAAAGGAAAATAACTGCATAGGAAGATAGTACGCAAGGCACCTGTCAGGGCCATGAGGAAACAACTAAGTGGGTCAGAGTTACATGGGGCTCATTAAAAGCGCCTTTCTGGGGAGCAGAGATTTAAGCTGCGTTTTAAAAGACAAAAAGACCAATATAGGAGAAGAGGTGTGAATCAGGCATTCTCTGAAGAGCAAGTGATGGGCAACAGCACAGAGACAAGAATGAGCATGCTGGGGACAGGAGATGACAAGATTTGTTGGACAGCCACAGAGTTTTCAGCAGTCCGGAAAAATCATTCATGTGCAAAAATATTTAAGGACTCAACTCTGTGTGCTTATATGTGAAAGTCAGTCTTTCCCTGAATAGAACCATGAGCTTTTACTGAGCCAGCTTTAAAATAATGCTGGGAACCATTGCTTGCTCTTTTTAATTCCTTAACAGTTTTGTCCCAGGGGGATCGTTCAATCCTCCTTGTCTTTGGGCTGCTCTGAATTCTAACAGAACTTACTCCCTTGGGTCTATTAGACCCAAAAAAAGAAAAATCACAAAACTCTCTCTTTCCCTGAGTAAATAGAATTTCAATTTAAAAATTGAAGCGTATTATTGTGTGTTTTCTGACATTCTTTCCCCAAATAAGACCACAACTATTTGTACTGCAAGACTATTTTGCAGTTCGACATGTGGAAACTCATTTCACTAAGATAGCTTCATGCATTACTGAAGAAATGTTTGCTTTGCTCTGCTGCCTGTTATTTTTATAGACCATTTCTTTGTGATAGCAAGGACTTTAAATGATAAACAATACATGAACACCGTCCTGAATCCCCAGAATCTCCTCTGGGGAAAAAGTGGGGTCTGGATGTTAAGTCGTACCAGATGGATGGAATGATCGGAACTCTTGGTCTGATTTCTGGTTTCAGTGTGCCACACTGAATGTATGATCCTATTCAGTTACACAGATAATGTAACTGTGTAACTGTTTGTTCCCTGGGTCTCAGTTTTGCTACCTATTAAATGGGGAGAGCCATTTTCACTTCATAATAAATGCTTTTAAAATATGTTCAAAGTCCTAGTGAGGTATAATAGAAAAATTACACACAAGCACCCAAACATGCACACATAGGCTTTAAAGTACTCACTCTCTTCTATTTATGGTAAAAACTCAAAATCTCCATGACGTCATGTTCCCAGAATAGAGCACTCCTCATCCACCTCAGCCCTCTCAGATGATGACCGAAGTGCTGCTGGAAATCCCATTCACGGAGACGAGGCCCTGTCCTGAGGGAGGTGTTCTTTGCTCTGGTCTCTTCATCACTCTCCTAGGCTTCTGAACTTGTGTCTTACTGCTCTAGAACAGTCCTTTTCAAACGAATTACACTCAAGGGCCAGGTTTCCCTCTCCCCCTGTTGTAGCCACACTTCCGGGAAACAAACTCACTCAGAAGGACGATGCAGATAGTGGACTGCAGTTTATTACACCAGCGTGCCCAAAGGAGTGTCTCCTCTTAGCCAGGGACCCCGACCAGTTTTTGTGAAAACCTTATATGCCCTAAGTATAAGTGCCCAAACCCATCTCCCCAAACTCCATGAAACTAGTCTGAACAAAGGAAAAAGAAAGATACAATCAAAGTTAACCCGTGACTCATAGGCCTTAAGCCTAGGAGGTTAACAGTGGACAATTATCAATAGGCCTGTGGTCATACCCCAATAAGCTTAATAGAATGTATGATCCTATTCAGTTACACAGATAATTAGGGTATTCTTTTAGGCAATGGAGAGCCCTGGGGCTCTTCCTTCCAGGGGCCTGGTTTTCCAGTTGGTGAGTCATTTCCATCGATACTGGGCATATAGCTCAAAGTCCACAGTCCGGCCCAAGATGGAGTCCTGCTTTCAAGACAGGACCTGTTCTGTTTCCTCCTTCACCCCAATTTCAAATCTGTCCCAGCTGACACTTTTGTAAAAATACATGTTATTCAAATAAATACTAGTTTATAATTAGACACACACAATGAAAGGTAAAATTTATTATTAGACCCCACAGACATAAAATCACTGTACAATTCTAGATGTTTCTAAGCATTCTCAACATGTACTTAGCGTCTTGCTGAGAGACGATGAACGCTTCTAGGTGTGGCACTGGTGAAGGGAACGACTGAGTTTTGAGGAGCACTGCTCCAAAGCACCCTCCTGAGAACTGAAATATTGCCTGCCATATCAGTAAATAAAGAGCATTGTGGCCATCAAGCCATCACATTACAGCTGGCCCCTGCCCTGAGGGAACTCAGGATGGAAGTAGGACTCGCCCCCCTACCTAGCAGTCAGCCATGGCAGCCGCCTCTCAACAGTGTACCCAGAGGAGACTCAGGATGAGAAAACACAGGGTCCCGGCTGCTCCACAGCTGAGGTGCATATCAAACGAATGATTTCAGTGAGTCCAGACTTTGCATCTTCCAGTATGTAGAAAAGTGCTAAATTCTTTTAACTTGAATTATCAGGTTTTATTAACAATAATCCTTTGATGCTGGAGAAGGCAATGGCACCCCACTACATTACTCTTGCCTGGAAAATCCCATGGATGGAGGAGCCTGGTGGGCTGCAGTCCATGGGGTCGCTGAGGGTCGGAAATGACTGAGCGGCTTCACTTTCACTTTTCACTTTCATGCATTGGAGAAGACAATGGCAACCCACTCCAGTGTTCTTGCCTGGAGAATCCCAGGGACGGGGGATCCTGGTGGGCTGCTGTCTATGGGGTCGCACAGAGTCAGACACGACTGAAGTGACTTAGCAGCAGCAGCAGCAGCAGCAGCAATCCTTTGATGCACTGACTACCTGGTCTTTCACCACAAAAACTTCTATATATCCTGACATCCCTCCTTGCCTCTTCAGAATAGCTTTCTCAGCATTATCTGAGATGCTGTGTCCTAGGCTGGAAGTCCTCAGAAAGTGCACCGTATAGAGCATAACTCTCAACTTTTAGGCTGTGCTTTTTTTTTTCAGTTGGCACTCCCCAAACTCTCTTTCCTCTACTCTCTACTGTGCCCTCCCAGAAACTCAACACTGAAGCGTGACTATGCACAGGGGAGTTTTCAGTTAGTGCTGGGAGGTAGAGCATCTTCTCAGCTTTTGTCTCCATTTCAAGTACAGAGATACATCTGAGTCATTCGTAAATTAAATAGCTATTACTGAGTCCAAGCTCACTCTGCTTGCTGCACGAGAGGCCAATAAATCCAAGGGACAAGGTGTTGAGGCAAGGAATATAACATTATTCATATAGCCAGCTGACTGAGACTAATGTCTCAAATTAACTATCTTCCCAGGACCTGGATGCCAGGTTCTTTTATGGATCAGAGATGTGGGGAGGTGAGGAAACAAAGTAAAAACTCATTTAATCTTGTAAGTATCTCCTAGAATGGCAAGCATCATACAAGGAATGTGTTTCTTCCTTCTTGCCATCTACCGCAGAACGGGGTTCTGAACAAAGGCACTTTAGCTTAACAATCAGGCAGAGGGGCTAGATTCTCTCAGGCAGGCCTTTATGTGTGATTATAATAACAAAAGTGGACAAAGAAAAAGATCAAGCATGAAAGAGTAAAAATGGACTCTTCCTTGTTACATAGCCTTCTTGGAAAGAAAGCTAAATATTCTAGGCTTGCCCAGACAACTCCAAAGTCACATACCATTGCTGGGCTACCTTGGGGATTCCTGAGACATGCCACGAAGGTGCTTAGTCACAGTCTAAAGCTAGATCTTCCACGTCCTAATTCCTCACCCAGAGCCAGAGGGGCCCAAGAGAGTCAGGCTCTGCAGAAGTCCTCCTCCTTCCTACCCTTTGTATTAATGACGTCTGCCACCTTTGGTGGACTTCCCTAGTGGTTCAGACGGTAAAGTGTCTGCCTACAGTGTGTGAGACCTGGGTTCGATCCGTGGGTCAGGAAGATCCTCTGGAGAAGGAAATGGCAACCCCCTCCAGTACTCTTGCCCGGAAAATCCCATGGATGGAGGAGCGTAGTAGGCTACAGCCCATGGGGTCGCAGAGTCGGACAGACTGAGCGACTTCACTTTCCTTTCACTTTCCTCATAGCTCAGTTGTTACAGAATCCACCTGCAATGCGACAGACCATGTTTGATTCCTGGGTTGGAGGAGTCTGCTGGAGAAGGGATAGGCTACCCACTTCAATATTCTTGGGCTTCCCTTGTGGCTCAGCTGGAAAAGAATACGCCTGCAATGCAAGAGACCTGGGTTTGATCCCTGGGTTGGGAAGATCACCTGGAGAAGGGAACAGCTACCCACTCCAGTATTCTGGCCTTTGGTAATGACCTCTTCTCCAAAAAAAAAGATTATTCCCATCAGCCATTCTTATCCTCTGGCAGCATTTTTCTGTAATGACTACATTCCTGTGATATCAGATAATCATAAAAAAAAGAACTGCCAATGGGTAGCAGTCTTTATGACTGTAAGATGAAAAGACCTTCAAGCCCTCCCCACCATGACATCATAACAGGAGGTTGCCCACTCTTTACTCTTGCTTCTGAAAGAGCTGCAATTAAATGATTGGTTATTTATCTAGAGTTCTGAGACAGAGGAAGATCCAAAAACTCCCTGAAAAGATATGAGAAAGTATGTGTGCTTGTGACTTTTTCTATAAAATGAAGACTTTATGTTAATCAGATTACAAGAGTTGCATTAAAAAAAGTTAAAACCTCTAACTTAAGCAATCGTAAATGATTTTCTACAGTATTAACCTCAAGCCTTATATAATATTTCCTCTCCATCTAGACACTGTATTTTCCAAAGTACAAGTTGTGATCTGTACCATGAATCACTATGGATATTAAAAAATGAATTAGAATGAATGAAATAATCACCAGTCATAATCATCACCAGCCTCACATGTACTCAGGGTCTGTACTATTTCATGACACTTTTATCATTTGTGTATACGAGATCTTGTAAAATATATTTCTTACATGGTGGGGCCAAAATGGGTTGAAAATTGCAGATGTAGAAATTTAGTTCTCAAACCTGCGTATATATAAGAATCACCTGGGCAGTGACTTAAAATGCATATTCCCAGGCCCTTTCCACACAAGACCTGCTTATTAGAAATCTGCCGGTCGGCAAGCACCTCAGGTGACCTTAATGGAGGTAGGTTATGAACTTAAGGTAACTATTACGATGCTGATATGAGTTGATTGGAAATTTCTTAGTCAGGGTGATTTGTTCTATAGTTAAGTGGTTTGAAAGAGGAACCACTGGGCATATATTGGGTTGCAAAAAGTTCATTTGAGTTTTTCCGTAAGATATTATGGAAACCTGAATGAACTTTTTGGCCAATCCAACAGAACCACAGGCTCATTTCAGGCATGTCTTAGACGCTGGGGAGGAGGGATCACAGATGATCCTTTCAGCCGCAGCACCTGGGAATGTGAGGGGAAAGCAACCTCTTGCCCCCTTGTCTCCATCTTTGCAGCAGCAAGATGAAAGCCCACCCCCTTGATCTGTCAGTACAAGTTCAGTAAAGCACTTTCAAGATCTAATTCTCAGAACTTCATGTGAAGTAGAAATCAAGTATGGTTAACAAAGGTTTAGAGATGAAGAAATAACATGTAGAAAAACTCACTCGTAACCTCTGGGCGACTTAGCCACATGCTTCTGTCATTATCTCTCTGCTCCTGACTCCCCAGATGACACTCCCACCAAGGTCATTCATTTCTGATCTAGCTCCAAGGAAACTTAAATATATTTCTACTTAAAAGCCTTAATCTCAAATGGGCTTGAAACCAAAGTTTGCCTCTTTGTTCCTCAGAATGGCTTCTCTTTCAGACTTTCCATGTTGTTTCAGTACCCCATCCCAAGACCTCGGGTTTCTCTCCAGCTTATTCCTACGTACACCTTTCACACATAATGCACATTGTTCGTATTATAATTACGCATGTGCTCCTCTATTGACCCTACTGAATTCAAGTTTCTAGAGGGTAGGAACTGTGATTTATTCTTTTATAAATGCCCTATCAGCATAAAATAAGTCCATCCTCCATTTTCATAGAGATAGAGGGTGGAGGGCACACAGTAAACCCTGGTTTGAGTATTTCCACCTCCTCTTCCTTGCTGCTTGTTCAGGTTGCCAAGTAAGGCTCTGGTTACCCCAATGACTGCAACAATTAAATGCTGCTTAATTCTTGAGACTTAATCCAAATGTCATGATTTGCAATTCTTGTATTTCCATTAAAAAATATTTGCCTGGAGGGAAGATAAATTAGGAATTTGGGGTTAATATATACATACACTACTATAGAAAATGGATAAACAGTAAGGATCTACTGTATAGCACAGGGAACTATATTCACTATCTTGTCATAACTTATAATGGAAAAGAACCCAAGAAAAGAATAGATGTATATGGATAACTGAATCACTTTGCTGTACACTTGAAGCTAACACAGCCTCATAAATTAACTATACATCAAATTTTTTTTTTAAAGAATAGGCTGAATGACAGAGGAAAGAAGAAATATTTTCCTGGGATGGAGTTGAGATGTGTAGGACTTCTACTTATGTCATTGGGTAACAAAGTAACACAATTTGAAAGTACTTAAAATTTAAGCAGGGCTTCCCTAATAGCTCAGTTGGTAAAGAATCTGCCTGCAAAGCAGGAGATCCCAGTTCTATTCCTGGGTTGGGAAGATCCACTGGAGAAGGAATAGGCTACCCACTCCAGAATTCTGGCCTGGAGAATTTCTTGCATGACTTTGGAGGATGTCTTGA
>SJYW01033853.1:171183-191297 GCA_006410735.1 Raphicerus campestris | reverse complement strand
AATATGTCAGACTCCACTGTGCCCAGATGCCAGCAGAAGGAATTGTCTCTACTCTCAAGGAGCTCATGCTTGACCCAGTTAGACCAAGACCCCTACTCTCATCTCCACTCACCCTGATCTACCACCAGGATCTGAACACACACACACACACCACAACATCATAAGCAACTATAAAGGAAAATAACTGCATAGGAAGATAGTACGCAAGGCACCTGTCAGGGCCATGAGGAAACAACTAAGTGGGTCAGAGTTACATGGGGCTCATTAAAAGCGCCTTTCTGGGGAGCAGAGCTTTAAGCTGTGTTTTAAAAGACAAAAAGACCAATATAGGAGAAGAGGTGTGAATCAGGCATTCTCTGAAGAGCAAGTGATGGGCAACAGCACAGAGACAAGAATGAGCATGCTGGGGACAGGAGATGACAAGATTTGTTGGACAGCCACAGAGTTTTCAGCAGTCCGGAAAAATCATTCATGTGCAAAAATATTTAAGGACTCAACTCTGTGTGCTTATATGTGAAAGTCAGTCTTTCCCTGAATAGAACCATGAGCTTTTACTGAGCCAGCTTTAAAATAATGCTGGGAACCATTGCTTGCTCTTTTTAATTCCTTAACAGTTTTGTCCCAGGGGGATCGTTCAATCCTCCTTGTCTTTGGGCTGCTCTGAATTCTAACAGAACTTACTCCCTTGGGTCTATTAGACCCAAAAAAAGAAAAATCACAAAACTCTCTCTTTCCCTGAGTAAATAGAATTTCAATTTAAAAATTGAAGCGTATTATTGTGTGTTTTCTGACATTCTTTCCCCAAATAAGACCACAACTATTTGTACTGCAAGACTATTTTGCAGTTCGACATGTGGAAACTCATTTCACTAAGATAGCTTCATGCATTACTGAAGAAATGTTTGCTTTGCTCTGCTGCCTGTTATTTTTATAGACCATTTCTTTGTGATAGCAAGGACTTTAAATGATAAACAATACATGAACACCGTCCTGAATCCCCAGAATCTCCTCTGGGGAAAAAGTGGGGTCTGGATGTTAAGTCGTACCAGATGGATGGAATGATCGGAACTCTTGGTCTGATTTCTGGTTTCAGTGTGCCACACTGAATGTATGATCCTATTCAGTTACACAGATAATGTAACTGTGTAACTGTTTGTTCCCTGGGTCTCAGTTTTGCTACCTATTAAATGGGGAGAGCCATTTTCACTTCATAATAAATGCTTTTAAAATATGTTCAAAGTCCTAGTGAGGTATAATAGAAAAATTACACACAAGCACCCAAACATGCACACATAGGCTTTAAAGTACTCACTCTCTTCTATTTATGGTAAAAATTCAAAATCTCCATGACGTCATGTTCCCAGAATAGAGCACTCCTCATCCACCTCAGCCCTCTCAGATGATGACCGAAGTGCTGCTGGAAATCCCATTCACAGAGACGAGGCCCTGTCCTGAGGGAGGTGTTCTTTGCTCTGGTCTCTTCATCACTCTCCTAGGCTTCTGAACTTGTGTCTTACTGCTCTAGAACAGTCCTTTTCAAACGAATTACACTCAAGGGCCAGGTTTCCCTCTCCCCCTGTTGTAGCCACACTTCCGGGAAACAAACTCACTCAGAAGGACGATGCAGATAGTGGACTGCAGTTTATTACACCAGCGTGCCCAAAGGAGTGTCTCCTCTTAGCCAGGGACCCCGACCAGTTTTTGTGAAAACCTTATATGCCCTAAGTATAAGTGCCCAAACCCATCTCCCCAAACTCCATGAAACTAGTCTGAACAAAGGAAAAAGAAAGATACAATCAAAGTTAACCCGTGACTCATAGGCCTTAAGCCTAGGAGGTTAACAGTGGACAATTATCAATAGGCCTGTGGTCATACCCCAATAAGCTTAATAGAATGTATGATCCTATTCAGTTACACAGATAATTAGGGTATTCTTTTAGGCAATGGAGAGCCCTGGGGCTCTTCCTTCCAGGGGCCTGGTTTTCCAGTTGGTGAGTCATTTCCATCGATACTGGGCATATAGCTCAAAGTCCACAGTCCGGCCCAAGATGGAGTCCTGCTTTCAAGACAGGACCTGTTCTGTTTCCTCCTTCACCCCAATTTCAAATCTGTCCCAGCTGACACTTTTGTAAAAATACATGTTATTCAAATAAATACTAGTTTATAATTAGACACACACAATGAAAGGTAAAATTTATTATTAGACCCCACAGACATAAAATCACTGTACAATTCTAGATGTTTCTAAGCATTCTCAACATGTACTTAGCGTCTTGCTGAGAGACGATGAACGCTTCTAGGTGTGACACTGGTGAAGGGAACGACTGAGTTTTGAGGAGCACTGCTCCAAAGCACCCTCCTGAGAACTGAAATATTGCCTGCCATATCAGTAAATAAAGAGCGTTGTGGCCATCAAGCCATCACATTACAGCTGGCCCCTGCCCTGAGGGAACTCACGATGGAAGTAGGACTCTCCCCCCTACCTAGCAGTCAGCCATGGCAGCCGCCTCCCAACAGTGTACCCAGAGGAGACTCAGGATGAGAAAACACAGGGTCCCGGCTGCTCCACAGCTGAGGTGCATATCAAACGAATGATTTCAGTGAGTCCAGACTTTGCATCTTCCAGTATGTAGAAAAGTGCTAAATTCTTTTAACTTGAATTATCAGGTTTTATTAACAATAATCCTTTGATGCTGGAGAAGGCAATGGCACCCCACTACATTACTCTTGCCTGGAAAATCCCATGGATGGAGGAGCCTGGTGGGCTGCAGTCCATGGGGTCGCTGAGGGTCGGAAATGACTGAGCGGCTTCACTTTCACTTTTCACTTTCATGCATTGGAGAAGACAATGGCAACCCACTCCAGTGTTCTTGCCTGGAGAATCCCAGGGACGGGGGATCCTGGTGGGCTGCTGTCTATGGGGTCGCACAGAGTCAGACACGACTGAAGTGACTTAGCAGCAGCAGCAGCAGCAGCAGCAGCAATCCTTTGATGCACTGACTACCTGGTCTTTCACCACAAAAACTTCTATATATCCTGACATCCCTCCTTGCCTCTTCAGAATAGCTTTCTCAGCATTATCTGAGATGCTGTGTCCTAGGCTGGAAGTCCTCAGAAAGTGCACCGTATAGAGCATAACTCTCAAATTTTAGGCTGTGCTTTTTTTTTTCAGTTGGCACTCCCCAAACTCTCTTTCCTCTACTCTCTACTGTGCCCTCCCAGAAACTCAACACTGAAGCGTGACTATGCACAGGGGAGTTTTCAGTTAGTGCTGGGAGGTAGAGCATCTTCTCAGCTTTTGTCTCCATTTCAAGTACAGAGATACATCTGAGTCATTCGTAAATTAAATAGCTATTACTGAGTCCAAGCTCACTCTGCTTGCTGCACGAGAGGCCAATAAATCCAAGGGACAAGGTGTTGAGGCAAGGAATATAACATTATTCATAAAGCCAGCTGACTGAGACTAATGTCTCAAATTAACTATCTTCCCAGGACCTGGATGCCAGGTTCTTTTATGGATCAGAGATGTGGGGAGGTGAGGAAACAAAGTAAAAACTCATTTAATCTTGTAAGTATCTCCTAGAATGGCAAGCATCATACAAGGAATGTGTTTCTTCCTTCTTGCCATCTACCGCAGAACGGGGTTCTGAACAAAGGCACTTTAGCTTAACAATCAGGCAGAGGGGCTAGATTCTCTCAGGCAGGCCTTTATGTGTGATTATAATAACAAAAGTGGACAAAGAAAAAGATCAAGCATGAAAGAGTAAAAATGGACTCTTCCTTGTTACATAGCCTTCTTGGAAAGAAAGCTAAATATTCTAGGCTTGCCCAGACAACTCCAAAGTCACATACCATTGCTGGGCTACCTTGGGGATTCCTGAGACATGCCACGAAGGTGCTTAGTCACAGTCTAAAGCTAGATCTTCCACGTCCTAATTCCTCACCCAGAGCCAGAGGGGCCCAAGAGAGTCAGGCTCTGCAGAAGTCCTCCTCCTTCCTACCCTTTGTATTAATGACGTCTGCCACCTTTGGTGGACTTCCCTAGTGGTTCAGACGGTAAAGTGTCTGCCTACAGTGTGTGAGACCTGGGTTCGATCCGTGGGTCAGGAAGATCCTCTGGAGAAGAAAATGGCAACCCCCTCCAGTACTCTTGCCCGGAAAATCCCATGGATGGAGGAGCGTAGTAGGCTACAGCCCATGGGGTCGCAGAGTCGGACAGACTGAGCGACTTCACTTTCCTTTCACTTTCCTCATAGCTCAGTTGTTACAGAATCCACCTGCAATGCGACAGACCATGTTTGATTCCTGGGTTGGAGGAGTCTGCTGGAGAAGGGATAGGCTACCCACTTCAATATTCTTGGGCTTCCCTTGTGGCTCAGCTGGAAAAGAATACGCCTGCAATGCAAGAGACCTGGGTTTGATCCCTGGGTTGGGAAGATCACCTGGAGAAGGGAACAGCTACCCACTCCAGTATTCTGGCCTTTGGTAATGACCTCTTCTCCAAAAAAAAAGATTATTCCCATCAGCCATTCTTATCCTCTGGCAGCATTTTTCTGTAATGACTACATTCCTGTGATATCAGATAATCATAAAAAAAAGAACTGCCAATGGGTAGCAGTCTTTATGACTGTAAGATGAAAAGACCTTCAAGCCCTCCCCACCATGACATCATAACAGGAGGTTGCCCACTCTTTACTCTTGCTTCTGAAAGAGCTGCAATTAAATGATTGGTTATTTATCTAGAGTTCTGAGACAGAGGAAGATCCAAAAACTCCCTGAAAAGATATGAGAAAGTATGTGTGCTTGTGACTTTTTCTATAAAATGAAGACTTTATGTTAATCAGATTACAAGAGTTGCATTAAAAAAAGTTAAAACCTCTAACTTAAGCAATCGTAAATGATTTTCTACAGTATTAACCTCAAGCCTTATATAATATTTCCTCTCCATCTAGACACTGTATTTTCCAAAGTACAAGTTGTGATCTGTACCATGAATCACTATGGATATTAAAAAATGAATTAGAATGAATGAAATAATCACCAGTCATAATCATCACCAGCCTCACATGTACTCAGGGTCTGTACTATTTCATGACACTTTTATCATATGTGTATATGAGATCTTGTAAAATATATTTCTTACACGGTGGGGCCAAAATGGGTTGAAAATTGCAGATGTAGAAATTTAGTTCTCAAACCTGCGTATATATAAGAATCACCTGGGCAGTGACTTAAAATGCATATTCCCAGGCCCTTTCCACACAAGACCTGCTTATTAGAAATCTGCCGGTGGGCAAGCACCTCAGGTGACCTTAATGGAGGTAGGTTATGAACTTAAGGTAACTATTACGATGCTGATATGAGTTGATTGGAAATTTCTTAGGGTGATTTGTTCTATAGTTAAGTGGTTTGAAAGAGGAACCACTGGGCATATATTGGGTTGCAAAAAGTTCATTTGAGTTTTTCCGTAAGATATTATGGAAACCTGAATGAACTTTTTGGCCAATCCAACAGAACCACAGGCTCATTTCAGGCATGTCTTAGACGCTGGGGAGGAGGGATCACAGATGATCCTTTCAGCCGCAGCACCTGGGAATGTGAGGGGAAAGCAACCTCTTGCCCCCTTGTCTCCCATCTTTGCAGCAGCAAGATGAAAGCCCACCCCCTTGATCTGTCAGTACAAGTTCAGTAAAGCACTTTCAAGATCTAATTCTCAGAACTTCATGTGAAGTAGAAATCAAGTATGGTTAACAAAGGTTTAGAGATGAAGAAATAACATGTAGAAAAACTCACTCGTAACCTCTGGGCGACTTAGCCACATGCTTCTGTCATTATCTCTCTGCTCCTGACTCCCCAGATGACACTCCCACCAAGGTCATTCATTTCTGACCTAGCTCCAAGGAAACTTAAATATATTTCTACTTAAAAGCCTTAATCTCAAATGGGCTTGAAACCAAAGTTTGCCTCTTTGTTCCTCAGAATGGCTTCTCTTTCAGACTTTCCATGTTGTTTCAGTACCCCATCCCAAGACCTCGGGTTTCTCTCCAGCTTATTCCTACGTACACCTTTCACACATAATGCACATTGTTCGTATTATAATTACGCATGTGCTCCTCTATTGACCCTACTGAATTCAAGTTTCTAGAGGGTAGGAACTGTGATTTATTCTTTTATAAATGCCCTATCAGCATAAAATAAGTCCATCCTCCATTTTCATAGAGATAGAGGGTGGAGGGCACACAGTAAACCCTGGTTTGAGTATTTCCACCTCCTCTTCCTTGCTGCTTGTTCAGGTTGCCAAGTAAGGCTCTGGTTACCCCAATGACTGCAACAATTAAATGCTGCTTAATTCTTGAGACTTAATCCAAATGTCATGATTTGCAATTCTTGTATTTCCATTAAAAAATATTTGCCTGGAGGGAAGATAAATTAGGAATTTGGGGTTAATATATACATACACTACTATAGAAAATGGATAAACAGTAAGGATCTACTGTATAGCACAGGGAACTATATTCACTATCTTGTCATAACTTATAATGGAAAAGAACCCAAGAAAAGAATAGATGTATATGGATAACTGAATCACTTTGCTGTACACTTGAAGCTAACACAGCCTCATAAATTAACTATACATCAAATTTTTTTTTTTAAAGAATAGGCTGAATGACAGAGGAAAGAAGAAATATTTTCCTGGGATGGAGTTGAGATGTGTAGGACTTCTACTTATGTCATTGGGTAACAAAGTAACACAATTTGAAAGTACTTAAAATTTAAGCAGGGCTTCCCTAATAGCTCAGTTGGTAAAGAATCTGCCTGCAAAGCAGGAGATCCCAGTTCTATTCCTGGGTTGGGAAGATCCACTGGAGAAGGAATAGGCTACCCACTCCAGAATTCTGGCCTGGAGAATTTCTTGCATGACTTTGGAGGATGTCTTGACATCTAGGACTACTCTGATATATCAATCAGACTGAAGAATAGTATGTCAATCAATCACATGTTAGGTCAGGCTCTGGCACACTATTTCAAGGAATAATTTTTCAAGCATCTTAAAATCAAGTTGAGAGAATTGTCTATGAAATTAGAAACATATTGGAAGGTACTGATGTATAACTGGCTATAAATTTCAGAGATAGTTACACAGTTATAAGATTAATATGTGCACGAATGACTGAAGGAAGGCTGCTTGTAGGTGGGCCTGGGATTGAACTCTGAAGGATGAAAAGATTTTACAAAGATAGAAAGGAGACAAGAAAAGACAGTTGGGGGAAATCACAAAGTAGAGGGCTTCCCAGGTAGCTCAGTGGTGAAGAATCTGCCTGCCAATGCAGGAGACACAAGTTCGATATCTGGGTTGGGAAGATCTCCTGGAGGAAGAAATGGCAAACCACTCCAGAATTCTTGCCTAGAAAATATCATGGACAGAGGAACTTGGTGGACTACAGTCCATGGGGTAGCAAAGAGTCTGACACAACTGAGTGACAGAGAAAGCACACACAAGGCCTAAACAAGGTAAGCTTGAGTCCAGCATGTGTGGAAGTTCAGTTCAGTTCAGTTGCTCAGTTGTGTCTGACTCTTTGTGACCCCACGGACTCCAGCATGCCAGGCTTCCCTGTCCATCACCAATTCCTGGAATTTACTCAGTCTCATGTCCATTGAGTGCCATCCAATCATCTCATCCTCTGTCGTCCTCTTCTCCTCCCACCATCAATNGGTATATCATATGAAATGCCAGGCTGGATGAAGCACAAGCTGGAATCAAGATTGCTGGGAAAATATCAATAACCTCAGATATGCAGATGACACCACCCTTATGGCAGAAAGCAAAAAACTAAAGAGCCTCTTGATGAAAGTGAAAGAGGAGAGTTAAAAAGTTGGCTTAAAAGTCAACACTCAGAAAACTAAGATTGTGGCATCTGGTCCCATCACTTCATGGCAAATAGATGAGGAAACAATGGAAACAGAGACTTTATTTTCTTGGGCTTCCAAATCACTGCAGATGGTGACCGCAGCCATGAAATTAAAAGATGCTTGCTCCTTGGAAGAAAAGTTATGAGCAACCTAGACAATATATTAAAAAAAAGAGACATTACTTTGCCAATAAAGGTCCATCTAGTCAAAGCTATGGTTTTTCCAGCAGTCATATATGGATGTGAGTGTTTGACTATAAAGAGAGATGAGCACCAAAGAATTGATGCTTTTGAACTGTAGTGTTGGAGAACACTCTTGAGAGTCCCTTGGACAGCAAGGAGATCTAACCAGTCCATCCTAAAGGAAATCATTCCTGAATATTCATTGGAAGGACTGATGCTGAAGCTGAAACTCCAGTACTTTGGCCACCTGATGTGAAGAACCGACTCATTTGAAAAGACCTTGATGCTGGGAAAGATTGAAGGCAGAAGGAGAAGGGTAGAGAGAGGACGTGATGGTTGGATGGCATCATTGATGCGATGGACATGACTATGAGTAGTCTCCANAAGGCAGGAGAAGGGTAGACAGAGGACGTGATGGTTGGATGGCATCATCCATGCGATGGACACGACTATGAGTAGTCTCCAGGAGTTGGTGATGAACACGGAAGCCTAGCTTGCTGCAGTCCATGGGGTTGCAAAGAGTCGGACGCAACTGAGCAACTGAACTGAACTGAACTGAAAGCAAGATCATTATATAGCCATAACTTATCAGTTTATGTCATCCCCCAAAATCAGTATTTGCTCAAAAATAAAAAAGAAAAAGGAAAATAGCTTACCTATAATTCAGATTTTGCTTGGAAACTCCTGACATACATTCCTAATAAAAAGTGAAACATTCTCAGCATTAGTATTTAAATTCAAACTCAGATCTCATGTCAGGGCAGTGTATTTGTTAAGTATAACTATGTAACAGATAACCACAACCTTAGCAGCTTAGAACAACACATATCTATTATCTCAGGGTTGATTTCTCATGGGCTGACAATTCAGGCACAGCTTGCCTGGGTACTCCGATTCTGAATCCCTCACTCTGAGATTGAGATGCCTACTAGAGCTGAGTTTATATGAAGGCTCTACTGGGGAAGGATACACTTCTAAGCCCACGTGGTTGTTGGTAGGATTTAGTTCCTTATTAGCTCAGGCCAAGCTCCCTGTCCTCATCCCTTGTCATTTGGCTTCTTTGATATGTTAGCTTTCTTCATTAAAGCCAGCAAGAAAGAGATTCTGCCAGAAAGACAGAAGTCATGGTCATACGTAACCTAATCATAGAAGTAGCATCCCATCACCTTTGTTATTCTCTGCTGGTTAGAAGTAAGCCAAAAGACTTCCCTGGTGGCCCAACGGTTAAGAATTCACCTTGCAGTGCAGGGAGCACGGGTTTGATTCCTGGTTGGGCAACTAAGATCTGACACGCCACTAGGTAAAAAAGCCTGCGAGCCGTAACTGGAGAAGCCCATACACCACACCGAGGACTCAACACAGCCAAAATTTAAAAAAAAAAACCACAGTGAGTCACAAGTCCCACCACGCTTAAGGGGAGGGGATTACACAAGAATATGAATCCCAGGAGGCAGGGGTCATTGGCGTCCCTCTTAGAATTGACCTGTCATAGACACATTCCCCAAACTAAGTTCCCTGAAACAATATTATGTCTTAAGACATTAACTATACTCTGGAAAACAAAGTAAATTGAACCAATGCTAATGATTATTTTTCATCTAGATGTTCTTAGGGAAATGCAAAATATACTTTTATATAATGACACCACGTATTATCTGCCTTACTCAAGAAAATTTTCCTTGAAAGATTAATACTTGATACAAGAATATAAAATGTACACCCTCTATGTTGATGCAAAGCTGAAGCTCCACTGATTCCAGGTTGATCCATGCTGTTTATTCAATGATGATGTATGCTATGGATCTTGTTTAACGCTTTCAACATTAATTAATATTTAATGTTTCTTATATATTAAATATTTATATTACACAAACTCATTCTCCACAGATCCGTGCTGAAGGGAAGGATGTTTTCATACAAAAAGGAGAGTCTTGAGCTTCTCAGACTGTGCCACAATCAAATAATCAAAAGTAAGAACACATCAAAATGAAGGTTACACGTTTTCTTTCTAAAAATGCCTGGAACCAAGCTGTCTGAAATAAAACAATGAAATTTTCTGGAATAATCTGAGTCAAGAAGACCAAGATTTTGCAAAATGTACAATTCCTTTCTCCATAATGTGTGCACAGCATGGAAATTTTGCAGTAAGAAGAAAATATAGATTTAATGCTGCACTGCACATTTGGATCTGAGTCAGCAATATTCTTACAATTAAGGCAACTTATGAAAACACAACAATAAAAACAAAATACTATTTTCATTGGAAAAGTGTGTAGTTTTAATGTCACATTTTATATTGACATGTAAAATATGTTCTTAAATGTTTCCATTGTTCGCTGTCCAATACATTGTTCCTAATGTATTTCATTTTTAAAATTTTTTGTGACAATTTTATTTAAGTAACAAAATATGTAATGACATACTCTTGCCCTTGTCAAACCTTCTGAAGAGAATCCTATGCTTAATGTTTAGTTCCTTTTACCTTTGTTGTATTGATGAGATAAAAAGGTGGTAGAAACCATGAGAAGGTCAGTGAATTCTTAGAAAAAGAGCATACAAAAAAAGAACGACACAGAAATTTAGAGACAGAGAGAGGTCACCAGAACTTTTAAAGACAGAGAAGAAAGCTGGAGGCAGCATTCGTAAATAGCGGTGGTTTTGTATTGAGAAGGATGGACAAAAACAGTCTAGTTTTTCTCTTTGCTTTGCGACATAATCCTCTCTTTTGCTACCCTCTCAAGGTAACCTTCAACAGTAATCATGATTAGTCTTTAAGGCGTTTGAAGCCAGGTTCATTAATGTGTTCCTTTTAGCTATGCCACTCTGCTGGGGTGGCCTTCCAATGGGCACACAGAAAGTGGCCTGTCTTCTCAGCATCCTCTATTCGTCCGGTGCCATTATGGACAGCACTCCCAATTTCCACAGTGGGAAACCCACTCAACAAAGCATGAATGTGCAAGGTAGACTTTCTGAAGATTTCACAGTGGAGAACAAGGAGATGTTGCCTTCGCATCATGGATAGCTCCATTATGAGATGTCCCCTGGAACATCTCTCCCCAGGACTGTCCTCCTGTCTGTTTCTCCATCTGCTTTTTCCTCCTTCCTCCACTGGTACACCCCTCTAGCTCTTCCAGACCTGCCTACCAGTACCCTACATGGTAAACAAAACACCTTCTTTATAAGTCCATGTAGGACTATGTAGAAATGTTTTTCGTTGTCACGTAAAGTTAAAATAAACACAGATCCTGTTTTACTCATTTATTATAGCAATTGTTCTATCAGTCATTTTTATGATATGAACATAAAGCCCATTACAAGTCTGCATTACATCTCTTGACCTATCAATACATTCAAATTTGAAAGGGCTTTTGATGTCTCAGTGGTCTGGGAAAATTTACAGTATGATTGTCCAGTGGGAAGTGGCATCCTGAAATCCAGGTTAGACAGGAGAGTCTGGGCAAAACCTGGGTAAAGTTGTTTGCTCAGAAGGATAAGTCACTTGGAGAAGGAGTGGCTGAAAAGTTCATTCATTCACTAAGCATTAGTTGTACACTTACCCTGAATCAGATATGGAGCTGGGGCTATGAAAAGAACCAAGGTGGATGTGGTCGAGAAGTCTGTAGTCTAGTGATAGAGATGAGTAATTAAACAAACGACTTGAATATAATGTGGTAGGTGACACGGGAAGTACAGTGTGAAATGGACCAGCTGTCAACACCCCTTGACCATTTATCCACAACAAATAGAAAAGAGGTGAGGAGGGGAGGTGAAGAGGGGCTATTGAGCAGAGGTGACAGCAAGTACCGAGGTTAGCAAGCAAAGGGAGCTTGGGCAGCTTGAAGCATGTCAGGGAAAGGGCTCATTTTGACTCTGATGTGGGCTCTGAGTGGGGCAGGCTAGGTCGAGTCCAAAAGATGCTGGAGTTTATAACAATTATACATGTATTATCTTTTTTTCTCACTTTGGGATACGAATTTTTATTTACCTTTCAAATTTTATTTTTGCTAGTGGAATGAATTGAAATCTAGCATGTAATTTCAGATCAGACACAATAACAACTGTATTATTTTTTTTTCAGTTCATTTCAGTTCAGTTGAGTCGCTCAGTCGTGTCCGATTCTTTGCGACCCCATGAACCGCAGCATGCCAGGCCTCCCTGTCTTTCACCAATTCCTGGAGTTCAGTTCAGTTCAGTTCAGTGGCTCAGTCATGTCCAACTCTTTGTGACCCCATGAACTGCAGCACACCAGGCCTCCCTGTCCTTCACCAACTCGTGACTCGTCCATCGAGTCATTGATGCCATCCAGCCATCTCATCCTCTGTCATCCCCCTTTCCTCCTGTGCCCAATCTCTCCCAGCATCAGAGTCTTTTCCAATGAGTCAGCTCTTTGCATGATGTGGCCAAAGTACTAGAGTTTCATCCTTAGCATCATTCCTTCCAAAGAACACCCAAGACTGATCTCCTTTAGCATGGACTGGTTGGATCTCCTTGCAGTCCAAGGGACTCTCAAGAGTCTTCTTCAACACCACAGTTCAAAAGCATCAATTCTTCGACACTCAGCTTTCTTCACAGTCCAACTCTCACATCCATACATGACTACTGGAAAAACCATAGCCTTGACTAGATGATATAAATATAAGCTATGAAATTAACAATTAACCAATCAGCAAAATTGACCTATATATAAGAAAATGTATCCAATAGCTAATACTTTAATTTGTACCCATTTTATAGCAATATTTACTTCCAAAGACTTCTAAATTTGTTCCTGCCTTTTAGATAATTATTTCTGATCTCTGAATACTCTCCGTAAATTCTGGAAACTGAAGAATGCATTTGTAGATAAGACATTAACTTGTGTTTACTAACTGTAGCTTTTGGGTTTTTTTTTTCTCTCTTTGTGGTTTGCTACTTGAATTATTCTTTATAGGCTTTATATTCACGGGATTTTTCTTTCATATGCTGATTATGAGATTGACAGCTATTAAGTATGGTGGTAAGTGAAAATAATATACTTTGATGGGGTGTTCAAAGGCAGAGTGCTGTGTTTACATCCACCTTTCCTTCTATGGTTTGACCAGTATTATCAAAATACATGCATTTTCTTGATACAAAAGAAATTAATTTCACATTGAGAATTTTTTCTGAAATATCTTGAGCAACTTTCAAAATAGTAGCAAAAAGGCTGGTATATTACAAATTGATTTTGAAATTCTTTTCCTTGAACTGAATATTACGCTCTTTGGAGGTGAAAACAATTAAACACAGGACTAGCTGGATAACCAGGAATAGCCACATCTTGCGGTTATATAAGAAAATATCTCTCCAGAGTGCCCACCATTCAGGAAACGTGCTAAAAACAGTGCTAAAGATTCCTGTGATAAGAAGAGATGTAAAAGGCATTATTAGAACCTAAACATGAGGCATGAAGTTAAATGTGAGCGGCTGGGTAAGGCTCACTGGGGAGATGATGTTTCACATTAGGGAAGATGGTTTCTCTTTGCCCTTTCTCTCTTTCCCCTATTGCCTGATTATTACTATTCACCCAGGATTTCTGGGACCATGTGCTCAATTACCACATCATTGTAGCAATTAGGTAAAAAGACTCTGAAATAAAATAATTCTGGATATGAGTTTGGAGTTCAAAGAAGAGGAACTTGTTCTTTTTCATTTGGTTTTTAAAATTTTATTTTACTGAAATTTAGTTGATTTACAACTTTGTGTTAGTTTTAGATGTACAGCAAAGCGATTTAGTTATATATATATACATATACATATATATATACACACATGTATACACCTATTCTTTTAAATATTCTTTTTCATTTTAGTTTGTTACAGAATATTGACTATAGTTCCCTGAACTATGTAGTAGGACCTTGTTGTTTATCCATTCTATATGCAATAGTTTGTATCTGCTAATCTGCTAAGTTCAAACTTCCAATCCATCCCTCCCACCCTTTGTCAACCACAAGCCTGTTCTCCATGTCTGTGAGTTTGTTTCTGTTCTTTGTGTCAGATTTTAGATTCCCCTTATAAGTGATATCATATGGTATTTGTCTTTCTCATTCTGTCTTACTTCACTTAGTATGATAATGTCTGGGTCCATCCACGTTGCTACAAATGGCATTATTTCATTCTTTTTTATGATCGAGTAATATTCCATTGTATATATGTACCACATCTTCTTTATCCATTTATCTGTTGATGGACAATTCCATGTCTTGCCTATTGTGAAGACTGCTGCTTGGAACAGAGGTGTGCATGTATCTTTTTGAATTATAGCCTTGAAGGAACCTTTTCTTGCTCACAGTCACTTTCTCTTTCTCAAGCCCCTTTCCATTGCCATGTCTTCCCCCCTGACTTATTGACCTCTTTGTCCAGGGAGATCTCGCATGACCAACAGGCAATGAGATGGTAACCTAGATGGCTTCTAAATATTCAGGCATTCCCCTCCCCAGCACAGGAATTAATGTCCAGAGCAGACAGAGATCAGCTAACAAGAAAAGACCCTCAGAAAGACAGGGAAGGAGCTTCCCTGGTGGTCCAGTGGCTAAGACTCTACACTCCCAGTGCAAGAGTCCGGGTTCGATTTCTAGTCAGAGAACTAGATCCCATAGGCTGCAACTAAGAGTTTGCATACTGCAATTAAAGATCCTGCATGCCACAATCAAGATCTGTTGCAACCAAATAATTGAATTTAAAAAAAAACAAAACAAAGAAAGACAGGGAGGCAGAGACCAAAAGACAGAAGTTTAACTGGCAAGGACAGGGACACCCACGTGACCATATGAGGGGAAATATACTGTCTTGGACAGTATTTGTCCTAAACAACTTGACAAATTTTTTAAAACTTGATATCTAAATGGAAAATGGCAATAAATATTTGAGATAGAGAAGTCGAATCAAATGATGCTTTTTTTCTTCTCATACATCGTACAGTCACTCTGAGAAGAGACAGCCCTTTGACTGTTGAATAGGAAAATTTGGATATTCTAGGTAGGCTTAATTATCTGCAGTAGTTATCTTTTTCATTCATTTGTTCATTTATACAACAAAAATATATAGAACACCTCCTATATCTCATACACTGTGAAACCAAAATATAAATAAAATGAAGTGAGCCTAATGAGGGAGTCAGCAAGTACAGTATAATGATTTAAGTACAATATAAGTTTCAGGAAGGATGGGGACCATATTTGTGTTCAAAATTCCATCCTTAATGCAACAACTGACATATAACAGGTATGTGTCAAATGTGTGTGTCTCCTGTACATGCAGAGCTTGGAAGCAGGACACATAATCAGGGTGGGGGAATGAGGAGTGTCCATCTGAGCTTGGAGACCATGTCTAGAGTGGCACCATTCTGCTTGATGGTGTGAATTTATGCAGCAGGGTTCAACTGCTTGATTTTGAATGGGATCATTGGATAATCTGGATCATAGTAAGTTCCAGAAAGCAAAATATACAGGAGCAGAAAGGCCAAGGGCCCTCCTGGAAGCAGTTGAAGCAACGAAGCATAAAGTCTAGAATGAAGAGAGAAGGAATGAAGCTCAAAGAAAATGAAAAAGTGGTCAGTGAACCAGAAACTTCGTGAGGTTTCAGGATTGGAGAATGGGGCTTAAAATGAAGAAACAGGACAAAAAGGGGAATGTGTATGTATAAAAATGGGAAATGGAACCATGGAGGATTATGTCAGTGTCCAGTGAGTATGCANGTTTTTTTGTTTTTTAGTGAAAAGACCCTATCATAAGGCATGAATGGAGTTTGTTGCTATCAGCAATAGATGGAACTGGGAGAAGAAAGGCAGATCTAGGGCTAGGAAAACCAGTTAAGAGAGTAGGAGTATAAAACCAGACCATGGAGGGACTTCCCTGGTGGCCCAGTGGCTGAAACTCCATTCTCCAGTAGAGAGGGCCTGGGTTCTATTCCTGGTCAGAGAACTAAATCTCATATGTCCCAATTAAGACCTGAAGCAGCCAAATAAATGAATATCAACAACAACAGATTGTAGAGCAAAAGGACACAAAAAATAGAAGTAAAGGAGATGCAAGTCCCCTGATGGGTGTTGGAGAGCTCCTAACACTAGGCCTGCCTCTGCTCCAAGTCTTCATACCATGCAGAGTTAGACACATACATTCATGTTCTGTATCACACATATTCAGATTCAGATTCATGTTCTGAACTGGCATAAACTGACCAAAATTGTCTCAGGAAACATCTGCCTTTCATCAGGACAACAGTTTAAAATTAAGTCAGTGTTTGGTCAAGAAAGCAGTTAATTTAGTATAAAAATGTCAGACTGGTTGTTTGAAATTCCTAAATCAATCCATTCAAAGTGGAGGAAATGATAGCCGGCATAAACTGTCTAAATAGGTTTTAGGTCTAGTAATCCCAATAAAAGAGCTATGAAATTTATTTGAAAAGCAATAAAGCATATACAAATGTCAGATATTATTACTATGCCATATTTTCCTGCACTTCCATTATTGATTCATTTATGTTAGTATTACATTTCCAGTTTAGGCAAGAAAGCCTAAACTGCCATATTCTAGAAAATGTACATTTTGGTATCCACACTACTTTTCTTTAGCATGCAAATAAAAGTGTATCAATTGCCCTTATTGACAGTAGCAGATTTCTTAGGATCTTTGGTCCACAAGCAAACTAGTTGGCCTTGAATCCATTCTAACAACATTTTAATTATTCACTAGTTCACTAGTTAATACTTAAGAGCCACTTCAACTTTAAAATGTCAATAAGAGCCTGTCCTGAGTTGTTCAATACCCAGATAATAATTTCATACAATATTCATATCAACCTAAATTTTCTCTGATCTTTATAAATTAGTCTAAAATATTTTTATATTCAGAAAATAACATTAAAATCCTAACAATTGTGAATAACATCCTTTGCATGTTAAATATGCAGATTTTCTGAGCATCTTGTTTTTAAAATATTTTATTGTTGAGTTTGCTTTCTTTAAAAAAAGATTTTTCTTTAGTCCATCTTTGTTACAATATTGCTTCTGCTTTATGGGGGGTTTTTTGCCATGAGGCATATGGAATCTTAAGCTCTTTGACCAGGGATTGAACCCACTCCCGGTGCATTGATAGGCAAGGTGTTAACCATTGGACCACCAGGGAAGTTGGTTTTTCATTTAGTCTGAGACTACCTGGAATCAGTTTTTAATAATCAGTTGAAAAAAAATCAGTAAAAAGTCTGGTTCCTATTGTGTGTAGAATTATACCATGGGGAGTATAAAGTGAAAGTCACTCAGCTGTGTTTGACTGCTTGCGATCCCGTGGACTATAGCCTCCCAGGGTCCTCTGTCCATGGAATTCTCCAGGCAAGAAAACTGGAGTGGGTTGCCATTCCCTTCTCCAGGGGATCTTCCTGACCCAGGGATCGAACCTAGGTTTCTCACATTGCAGGCAGATTCTTTACCATCTGAGCCACCAGAGAAGCCCTGGTATATATATACCAGTATATATACTGGTATAAAGTATACAGTATTCAGGTGTGGCAAAACCACATTCTCTCAGTGCACTGTTCATATCCCCATGGAACCCTTTACTGCAACCACTGAATGCAGGTAAACAGCTGGAAACAAAACAAACAAAAGGGCACTAGACCATAACAGGACATGCGTCTGTCCTGGGCTGGGCTCTCCAGATGAGGGTATTTGTAAAAAGTGTTTTGGGGAGAGGAGAAGTAGGGCTGAAGGGACATCCTATAGAAGGTAACTTTAGCTCAGTATTTTTTGTTTGTTTGTTTACAAAATTATTTGTACAATTTTTTTTTCCCTTACACAGAAGTAACAATGAAACCTAACTGATAAGTACTGAACAGGCAATCTCTTTGAATAGTTGCCAAATAAAATATAGAATGTACATATAGAAATGTACAATTTTAGACTTACTAGTAAGACAGAGTTTTTACTAACATTCCTAGTGGTCTTATCAAATTCACCTATAATACTATCTGGCCCTGTTGTTTTTGTGAGGATGTAGCTCTTTGACAATTTTCTGATTTCTTCTACAAAATCTGATTGTTTAGATTTTCTAACTCTTATGGAATCATTTATGGTAAATTTGGTAAATTTCTAGAAAGTTACTCATTTTAATCTAGGTTTCCAAATCATTTGCATATATCTCAGTCACCTTTAATGTTTCTTTCAATGTGGTTATTTCCCCTTTATCATTTAAAATTTTGTGTATCTGTGCTTTCTCTACATGTTTCTTAAAAGTCTGTTGGAATTCTGGTTGAGGCCTGGGGGCAGAATTCATTTTCCAGTGTTAAATGCTATGTGCTAAATTTTCTTGTAACGTAATTCTTAACCAATGACCAAACACAAAGCAAGGTGTAAATAACAACTTGAGTGAGTGAGTGAGGTTGCTCAGACGTGTCCAACTCTTTTCGAGCCCATGGACTGTAGACTACAAGGCTCCTCTGTCCATGGGATTTTCCAGGCAATAGTACTGGAGTGGATTGCCATTTCCTTCTCCAATAACAACTTAGTTTATAATAAAAGTGACATTTAAACTGGGAAAATTGACAGTTTGTCAAATTATGTTGAGTGAAATAACTTGATATATTTGTAACGAATCTTCATATCTAAGTACCACTTACTGGAATAAACTTCAGATAAATTCAGAGTTATTCTTAAAATGTATGTCAGAACAAAACATTGTAGAATATTTCTCCAACTTTAGGATAAGGAAATAATTTCCAAAAAAAAAAAGGGCAGAAAAACCATAAAGGAAAATACTGGTAAATTTGTCTGATTAAAAATTTTAGTACAGCTAAAGACACCATGAGTAAAATTGTTACATGACAGGGAGAAAAAATTGCTACATGTTTAAAGGACTAATAATTAGTATCCAGTGTATACTGAAAGTGAAAGTGAAAGCACTCAGTGGTATCCAACTCTGTGACCCTGTGGACTATAACAGTCCGTGGAATTCTCCAGGCCAGAATACTCGAGTGGGTAGCCTCTCCCTTCTCCAGGGGATCTTTCCAACCCAAGGATCAAACCCAGGTCTCCACATTGCAGGCAGATTCTTTACCAGCTGAGCACACAAGAAGCCCAAGAATACTGGGGTGGATAACCTATCCCTTCTCCAGTGAGTCTTCCTGACCCAGGAGTCGAACCAGGGTCTCCTGCACTGCAGGCAGATTTTTATCAACTGAACTATGAGGGAAGCTCCAAGTGCATATTGAATTCCTACAAATTAACAAGGAAATCTTTAAAAAATCTATTTAAAAGAAGGCAAAAGATATTTTTAAAATTTACAGAAGATAAATGATAAGTAATGAAATAAATTTAAATTTGCTGTCATCTGAAATATACAAATTAAAGTAATATTTCATGCAAAGATGGGCTCGATAAAGGACAGAAATGGTATGGACCTAACAGAAGCAGAGATATTAAGAAGAGGTGGCAAGAATACACAGAAGAATTGTACAAAAAAGATCGTCACGACCCAGATAATCACGATGGTGTGATCACTCATCTAGAGCCAGACATCCTGGAATGTGAAGTCAAGTGGGCCTTAGAAAGCATCACCGCGAACAAAGCTAGTGGAGGTGATGGAATTCCAGTTGAGCTGTTTCAAATCCTGAAAGATGATGCTGTGAAAGTGCTGCACTCAATATGCCAGCAAATTTGGAAAACTCAGCAGTGGCCACAGGACTGGAAAGGGTCAGTTTTCATTCCAATCCCAAAGAAAGGCAATGCCAAAGAATGCTCAAACAACTGCACAATTGCACTCATCTCACATGCTAGTAAAGTAATGCTCAAAATTCTGCAAGCCAGGCTTCAGCAATACGTGAACCATGAACTTCCTGTGTTCAAGCTGGTTTTAGAAAAGGCAGAGGAACCAGAGATCAAATTGCCAACATCCACTGGATCACGGAAAAAGCAAGAGAGTTCTAGAAAAATATCTATTTCTGCTTTATTGACTATGCCAAAGCCTTTGACTGTGTGGATCACAAGAAACTGTGGAAAATTCTGAGAGA
>SJYW01033853.1:154921-167999 GCA_006410735.1 Raphicerus campestris | reverse complement strand
TAATCAGTTGTGCCTATGTAATGAAGCATCCACAAAACCCCAAGAAGGTCAGGTTTGTGGAGAGCTTCTGGGTTGGTGAACATGAGAAAATTTGAGGACAATTACGAAGGGAAGGGCATGGAAGCCCCCACACCTTTTCCCTATGCTTATGCCTTTCTTCCATCTAGCTGGACTTGAGTGATACCCTTTAATAATAACCTGGTGAATCTAGTAAGTAAAATGTTTCTCTGAGTTCTACCACTGTAGCAAATTAATGGTTCAAGAAACTGGAGGAGGGTGTGTTGGGGGCGGGCAGGGGGTGGTCACAGAGCTCTGATCTATAGCCTGTGGATCTTGAATAGAGGTGATAGCCTAGACTTACAAGTAGCATCTGAAGTGAGGGTGGGGAGTCTTGTAGGACTGAACTCTTAAACTGTGGGATCTGGGACCTCCCTGGTGGTCCAGCAGTTAAGAATCCACCTGCCGATGCAGGCGACATGGATTCGATCCCTGGTCTGGGAAGAACCCACATGCTGTGGGGCAAGGAAGCCCGTGCACCACAACTACTGAAGCCCAGGCCCCTAGAGCAGGTGCTCTGCTCCAAGAAAAGCCACCACAATGGGAGGCCGGCGCACGAAGAGTAGCCGCCACTCTCTGCAGCTAGAGAAAGCCTGTGCCCAGCAACGAAGACCCAGCACAGCCCCTCAGAATAAATAAATAAATATTCTGAAAAACAGACAGAAGATGTGGGATCTGACACTATCTCTGATACTGAGTTGAGCTGTAGGACAGGTCTCTGAGAATTGATTAGTGGGAACCCGTTCACCAACTGGGGGAACTGGGGGTGCCATGTCACAGTAATACAGCCATGCCACTTTGGCTGCAGAAAAGAACCAGGCAGATATATGTTTATGCATTGCTTTTTTGTGGAAGGTACCTAGTGGATTATCCCAAAAAGGAAATGGGACATGGGACTGTTGCTGCTGCTGCTAAGTCACTTCAGTCATGTCTGACTCTGTGTGACCCCATAGACGGCAACCCACCAGGCTCCCCCGTCCCTGGGATTCTCCAGTCAAGAACACTGGAGTGGGTTGCCATTTCCTTCTCCAATGCATGAAAGTGAAAAGTGAAAGTGAAGTCCGACTCTCAGCGACCCCATGAACTGCAGCCTACCAGGTTACTCTGTCCATGGGATTTTCCAGGCAAGAGTACTGGAGTGGGGTGCCATTGCCTTAAATCATCCCAAAGTGTCATCCACAGGTGTGTGACTTAGAGAGCAATGATCATATAAGCAAAAGGATATACAAACTCAAGAAGCAACGTCCTTGTGTTAGGAAGCCCAGGGTGATCCTTTTTCCATGCAACTTTCAGACAACTGCTGCCCCGCCCTCAGCGCCTTTGCCCAGCATGAGCTGGGGGCACTGGACTGGCCCACCCTCACGTAAGCACATATTGTGCACTGCCTGCCACTTCCTTCTGTCTGTACATCTATACATTCAACTGATCAGATGTGGAATCTCAAAATTGTTTCCAGTGTGTGGGTTCTCAGTTTTCTGACCTCCAACTTGTCCCTTTTCTTTATTTATTTTAGAATTTCTTCTCTCTTTTTTTTGGGGGGGGGCCCTCTCTTTTGATAACAGTGCATCTTTTCAGATGATGGCATCATGGGAAATAGTAGCCTTCCAGTCCTTATTACTTGACTGTAGGCTGAAAAGCCATTGAAATCAAGTTAAAACACATCTTTATGATGGTAAATTCATTAATGTCAATAACCAAACTCACTGTTCGCTTGTATTTGTAACTTCAAGAAATTATTCTCGGAACTTTACCAGCACACGATGTTCTGTGCTTTGATTGGCTCAATCTGATTTCTTTCAGCTCTGAAACAAATTCTCTGCATTGAGACAGCCTCATTGCTAACCACAGAAAGATCATTTCATTCATAAGTGGGGTGTATTTCTGCACATGTGCCTTACTTTTGCACAATGGTTATTTAGTGCTTGAGTTGCAGCGAGGGAAACCATTTTACTCTTATTTTCATTTAACTACATCACATGAGAAAAAGAAGATTCTGTTAATACTATGTCTCTAAGGTTAAAGTTTCAAGAGAGCCCTTGGTCAGAAATGTATTTGCAAAATAGCCTGCTCCTGGCACTCTGACCAGAGGCAGAATTTGTTGCTGTTTAGTTGCTAAGTCATGTCTGACTCTTTTGCAGCCCCATGGACTGTAGCCCATCTGGCTCCTCTGTCTATGGGATTTCCCAGGCAAGAATACCAGAGTGAGTTGCCATTTCCTTCTTTGAGGTGGGATTTTCCTGACCCAGGGATCAAATCTGAATCTCCTACACTGGCAGGTGAGCCATCAGGGAAGCCCATAAATTAACCCAATTCTAGCAAATAAGATGCAATGGCAAAACTATAACGGGATTAAAAGAAGTATTTCCATTCACTTGATGGAATGTGAATATATGATGATGCTTTTGGAAGAGGTTTGGTATTTTTCTGTGGTAGTGGATGTGCAAATGCAATAAGCTCCTCTCTGTCTCCACCTTGACTTGATTTGTTTTTCCATATTCGTGCCCAATAGTCTCAAAGAAGTTATAATACATCCATGTGAAGTGAACCATATCATAATAGGCCTAAGCAATAGATGGTAAGGTGGATCTGACCAGGGAAATCTGGATTAGAAAACCTAATAATATAGAGGATAACCTTGAAGTTCAAAAGCTATATAGATGGATCCTTCTACGGACATACAAGTGATGAACATACAAATTATCGTTTAATTTATTTAGGGGATGCATATTATTGAGTTGTTTATATTCTTCAGTTCATAGCACATTATTGTCAGTAATCTCAGCAAAAATTTTTCCTCTTTATGTTTTATTTCATTCAGTCAATAAATATTTATGAAGTACATGCTATGTGCCAGGTACTATTTTAGGCAGTGGAGCTACAACTATGAACAAAACAAAGCAAAACAAAATCTTTGCTCTTGTGGTATTTACTTTCTAGCAGGGTTAGACAGACAATAAATAATAAAATAGTTAATTGTACAGTATGATAGAAAGTGGTGCATGGTATGGAAAACTTGGTACAGTACTTCCCAAATAAGATGTAAACAAACACAAATCCTAAGATCTGAGTGCTGGAGAGGCAGGAAACTTAGCTTCCAATTGCAACCACAGAATTGGCTACATAAGCAAGTGTTTAATTCCTAGGACAGAAGAACATAAAAGAGAACAAGTGAATACAAAGGTAGAAACTTGGAAAGACATGTTCTGTTTCAGCAATTCTTAGAGTTCCAAAATATNTATGGAAAACTTGATACAGTACTTCCCAAATAAGATGTAAACAAACGCAAATCCTAAGATCTGAGTGCTGGAGAGGCAGGAAACTTAGCTTCCAATTGCAACCACAGAATTGGCTACATAAGAAAGTGTTTAATTCCTAGGACAGAAGAACGTAAAAGAGAACAAGTGAATACAAAGGTAGAAACTTGGAAAGACATGTTCTGTTTCAGCAATTCTTAGAGTTCCAAAATATTTTAGCAGTACTCCTAACCCAACTCTTCAACAATCTTAGAAGGATATTGTTTTATTGCTGTCTACAGTACTTTTAGATAATCTTAGAAGGGCATTGCTTAGTCACTGACTATAGTTACTATCTTTTATACTATAATGCACTTTTTTTCGGTTNATTTTAGCGGTACACCTAACCCAACTCTTCAACAATCTTAGAAGGATATTGTTTTATTGCTGTCTACAGTACTTTTAGATAATCTTAGAAGGGCATTGCTTAGTCACTGACTATAGTTACTATCTTTTATACTATAATGCACTTTTTTTCGGTTCTGAAAACCAGACAACTTTAACCAGATCTTTAGCTTAAATTCCAGAACAACCTGCCAAATATGAAAAAGACCCATTTCAACTATTGCTAAATGCAATGTTGACAGAAATGCAGAATGAAACCCTTTTATTATGGCCTCTACTCCAAAATAAGGCACCCCCTATGTCTCCAGCATGCTTGGGAACCAACACTCATTCGAAGGTCCTATCTTATCTGTCTCCCCACTACCTGTGAACTCCTTGAAAGCAGGAACTCTGTTTTATTTGTTTTGGATGATTTGAAATCTAGCTCAGTGCTGGCATACAATGATTAATTTTAAATTATTTAAAGAATGAATATTAAAGACAGCATATTAAAAGCAGATACATTACTTTGCCAACAAAGGTCCATCTAGTCAAAGCTCTAGTTTTTCCAGTAGTCATGTATGGATGTGAGAGTTGGACCATAAAGAAGGCTGAGCGCTGAAGAACTGATGCTTTTTAACTGTGGTGTTGGAGAAGACTCTTGAGAATTGGACTATAAGGAGATCAAACCAGTCAATCCTAAAGGAAATCCACCCTGAATATTCAGTGAAAGGACTGATGCTGAAGCTGAAGCTCCAATACTTTGGCCACCTGATGCGAAGAGCTGACTCATTAGAAAAGACCCTGATGCTGGGAAAGATTGAAGGCAGGAGGAGAAGGGGACAACAGAGGAGGAGAAGGGGACGACAGAGGATGAGATGGTTAGATGGCATCACTGACTCAGTGGGCATGAATTTGAGCAAACTCTGGGAGATGGTGAAGGACAGGGCAGCCTTGCGTGCTGCAGTCCATGAGGTTGCAAAGAGTCAGACATGACTGAACAACAACGAAAAAGAATGAACAAATGAACATTTTATGATGGTGCTAGGCTTGTTTTCATAGTGATATGTTACTGAAGGGGTTGCTTAAGAGTTGAAATTTCTTATTAAAAATAGAAATATACAAATATTTTATATGGCCTCTGCATATCAGATCTTTAAATCTCTGGGTTTTAAAGGTGATTCTTTTCATAGTTTGCTCTTGAAGTCCATGCCTGTCTTGTCTTTCCTGCTCAGCTGTAAATAGGAAAGAGCTTCATCCTCAGTGTCTCACCCTACCGGATTACTGACTCAATCCTGGCTGATGCTGGCAACTCATTTACTTCAGTGTGTGTTTGTGCACTGAAGTGAGATGAAATAGAAGTGAGGTGATGGTGGAAGGGGAAGACATGAAATTAGTCTGGTGGAATGGGATGTGACTGGGGTGAACTAAGGGTGTCTCTCTGTCCACCAAGGTATTGTCTGCTTGGTTCATATAGCTGAACTTCTGGTTAGAGTCTGTAGGAGATGCCATGATACATCATCCACATCCTCCCTTCAGGACTGCCTTCAACCAAGGGACCTGCCTTGCCCAAGATTATAACCCTTTGTGGGCTGTCCATACCCAAGGGCTGATCAATGTGGGAGCTGGCCCCTTGCCTCATTTGGGACATCTCTGATGGTCATGGAAGCTTCAGAGTTCACTGTGGGATTTGGATGAGACCTCTGTTGTTGTCATTTAGTCACTAAATTGTGTCTGACCTTTTGCAACCCCATGGACTGAAGCCCATCAGGTGCCTCTGTCCATGGGATTTTGCAGGCAAGAATATTGAAGTGGGTTGCCATTTCCTACTTCAAGGGTCTTCCTGACCCACAGATTGAACCCGTGTCTCTTGCTTGGCAGGCAGATTCTTTACCACTGAACCACTTGGGAAGCCCTGGATGAGACCTTTGTTACAATGGAGTTACAATTGCCCTTCTCCCTCTGATGAATCCTGCTTCCCTCATATTCTTACAGGTGTTGTTCCTAAGACGTTCCCCCTAAAACTTCCTGCCTGCAAATCTCCACCTCCATTTGTTTTCTTGGAAACTTGTCTCATGAAAGAGTACCACTTCTATTCCAGACTCTCCCCCAAGTTAAAAGCTTGTTTCAAATTTTGGCCCTCTCGCTGATGATCAGAATTCTTGTGAAGACCTTACCTGTCCCCTTCCACAGATAGGTGGATCTTACTCACCATACCTTTAGCAGATGGACCAACAGGCCATTTGAAAAATGTAAAACCACCACCTGTAAGTTTTTTAAAATGTAATTTGCCAATAGGTTCTACAATTAAGCCACTTTTAGTAACAAAACTGGCCAATTAAGCACTTTGGATGCTGTGATTCCATCCACTATGTACTAGTTTTGGGTTTGATTGGCATTCTGGATTAAAACAAATTATAACTAAATTTGTAATCATTTCCCCTTCACTATGACCATATCTACATTCCTTTGTTGAGCTCACAAGGATGGTAACAACTAACTTTCTCTACTACATTGCATTGACATGTATTCATATACAATATAATATTTTTTAAAAAATGTTTTTATTATATTTACCTGGCTTCACCAGGCCCTAGCTGTGGCATGTGAGATCTTCAATCTTTGTTGCTACACTCGTGATTTTTTTTTCTTTTAGTTGCAGCATGTGAGATCTAGGTCCTTCAGCAGGAACCAAACCTGGGCAGCCTGCACTGGGAGCATGGAATCTTAGCCACTGTATCACCAGAGAAATCCCTCCAATATAACATTTTGATATAACCCAATGTCTCTATCTTCCTTCCCATAGAGTGTTCCCCAAAAAAGATCGAGAAAGTTTTTACTCTGTCATTTAGGATATGAAATATGTGTTTTGTCATAGATAAATATATAAGAATAAGAGATCTAAGACATCAGAGTTTTAGCATAAACAAATTGTTCTCGGCAAATAAATAAAATGTTAGTTTAAGTCTTTTCACTTAAACCCAATTTTAGGAACTTATGAAACAGGATCGCAAAGACAAATGTATCAAAATATTTGTCACTGTATTCCTTTATACTAAATAACATTGAAAAAAACAAAGGAAGTCCCTTAAAGGAAACTGGTTCTTCAATAGAAGATTGGATAAATAATATTATGATACATCCATAAAATCAGCCATGAAAAATATGGCATGAAAGTATGTTTTATTAATATGAATAGAAGTTCACATTGTAAAGCTGAAAGAAATTGGAGTTACTGAACAACATTAAAAACAATTCATTTACATAAAATATCAATATATCTGGCATGGACATATGCTGAGATAACCAGAAAGAAGGTCACTAACATGCAACAAATTATTTTTTGTTAGTAGTAGATTTAGACTGACTTACACTTTTCAGAATTGCTTGAATTTTTATGATATATATTCAAGAAGAACAAAATTATCTTACTCTGCACTTTTCTTCCTAACCATCCTCCCAACTCTTTTTTTACCTCCTCTCAAAAGAAAAGGAAGCAAAATTACGTTCACAGCTGTCAAAGGGTGGAAGCGACCCAACTGTCCTTCAATGAATGAACAGTAAACAAACTGTATATGTATGTATATGTAGTGGAATATTATTAAGCTTTAAAAAAGAAGGAAAGTCTGACACAAGCTACTGCACGAATGAACCTTAAAGATATTATGCTAAGTGAAATAAGCCAGTCACAAAAGAACAATACTGTTTCATTCAACTTATTTCAAGTATTTAGAGGGATCAAATTCAGAGAGACAGAAAATAGATCAGTGGTTACCAGGAGCTGGGGTGAGAGAAATAAGGAGGTATTGTTCAATGGGTGCAGAGCTTCAGTTTTGCAAGATGAAACAAGTCCTGGAGATGGATGGTGGCGACAGTTGCATAACAGTGTGAATGTCCTTAATGGAACTGAACTGTACACTTAAGAATAGCTAGGATGGTAAATTTTGTGTTATGTGTATTTTACCACAATTTTTAAAATTAAAGAATTTTAACAACAACAACAACAAAAAGGATCTGAGTTTTACCATTTATGTGTCTCTGGAGTAGCCAAAGACTCTTAAAGCACCATATTTCTGGGGAGTGGAAGGGAAAGGATGACCTTTGGTGCCTCATGGAGGAAACATTTTATAGTATTCTTCTTAGTTACAGTGGAGGCAAGAATAATGACAGGCTTGTGAAATATATAAGAGGAGGAAAATACCCCTTGTAAATCTTGTGATGATCATTCCCCACTTTGAACTACTACAGGATGATGGTCAAATTCAACATATTTACAGCTACTCTGACTTTCNAGATGGTTAGATGGCATCACTGACTCAGTGGGCATGAATTTGAGCAAACTCCGGGAGATGGTGAAGGACAGGGCAGCCTTGCGTGCTGCAGTCCATGAGGTTGCAAAGAGTCAGACATGACTGAACAACAACGAAAAAGAATGAACAAATGAACATTTTATGATGGTGCTAGGCTTGTTTTCATAGTGATATGTTACTGAAGGGGTTGCTTAAGAGTTGAAATTTCTTATTAAAAATAGAAATATACAAATATTTTATATGGCCTCTGCATATCAGATCTTTAAATCTCTGGGTTTTAAAGGTGATTCTTTTCATAGTTTGCTCTTGAAGTCCATGCCTGTCTTGTCTTTCCTGCTCAGCTGTAAGTAGGAAAGAGCTTCATCCTCAGTGTCTCACCCTACTGGATTACTGACTCAATCCTGGCTGATGCTGGCAACTCATTTACTTCAGTGTGTGTTTGTGCACTGAAGTGAGATGAAATAGAAGTGAGGTGATGGTGGAAGGGGAAGACGTGAAATTAGTTTGGTGGTATGGGATGTGACTGGGGTGAACTAAGGGTATCTCTCTGTCCACCTAGGTATTGTCTGCTTGGTTCATATAGCTGAACTTCTGGTTAGAGTCTGTAGGAGATGCCATGATACATCATCCACATCCTCCCTTCAGGACTGCCTTCAACCAAGGGACCTGCCTTGCCCAAGATTATAACCCTTTGTGGGCTGTCCATACCCAAGGGCTGATCAATGTGGGAGCTGGCCCCTTGCCTCATTTGGGACATCTCTGATGGTCATGGAAGCTTCAGAGTTCACTGTGGGATTTGGATGAGACCTCTGTTGTTGTCATTTAGTCACTAAATTGTGTCTGACCTTTTGCAACCCCATGGACTGAAGCCCATCAGGTGCCTCTGTCCATGGGATTTTGCAGGCAAGAATATTGAAGTGGGTTGCCATTTCCTACTTCAAGGGTCTTCCTGACCCACAGATTGAACCCGTGTCTCTTGCTTGGCAGGCAGATTCTTTACCACTGAACCACTTGGGAAGCCCTGGATGAGACCTTTGTTACAATGGAGTTACAATTGCCCTTCTCCCTCTGATGAATCCTGCTTCCCTCATATTCTTACAGGTGTTGTTCCTAAGACGTTCCCCCTAAAACTTCCTGCCTGCAAATCTCCACCTCCATTTGTTTTCTTGGAAACTTGTCTCATGAAAGAGTACCACTTCTATTCCAGACTCTCCCCCAAGTTAAAAGCTTGTTTCAAATTTTGGCCCTCTCGCTGATGATCAGAATTCTTGTGAAGACCTTACCTGTCCCCTTCCACAGATAGGTGGATCTTACTCACCATACCTTTAGCAGATGGACCAACAGGCCATTTGAAAAATGTAAAACCACCACCTGTAAGTTTTTTAAAATGTAATTTGCCAATAGGTTCTACAATTAAGCCACTTTTAGTAACAAAACTGGCCAATTAAGCACTTTGGATGCTGTGATTCCATCCACTATGTACTAGTTTTGGGTTTGATTGGCATTCTGGATTAAAACAAATTATAACTAAATTTGTAATCATTTCCCCTTCACTATGACCATATCTACATTCCTTTGTTGAGCTCACAAGGATGGTAACATCTAACTTTCTCTACTACATTGCATTGACATGTATTCATATACAATATAACATTTTTTTAAATATTTTTATTATATTTACCTGGCTTCACCAGGCCCTAGCTGTGGCATGTGAGATCTTCAATCTTTGTTGCTACACTCGTGATTTTTTTTTCTTTTAGTTGCAGCATGTGAGATCTAGGTCCTTCAGCAGGAACCAAACCTGGGCAGCCTGCACTGGGAGCATGGAATCTTAGCCACTGTATCACCAGAGAAATCCCTCCAATATAACATTTTGATATAACCCAATGTCTCTATCTTCCTTCCCATAGAGTGTTCCCCAAAAAAGATCGAGAAAGTTTTTACTCTGTCATTTAGGATATGAAATATGTGTTTTGTCATAGATAAATATATAAGAATAAGAGATCTAAGACATCAGAGTTTTAGCATAAACAAATTGTTCTCGGCAAATAAATAAAATGTTAGTTTAAGTCTTTTCACTTAAACCCAATTTTAGGAACTTATGAAACAGGATCGCAAAGACAAATGTATCAAAATATTTGTCACTGTATTCCTTTATACTAAATAACATTGAAAAAAACAAAGGAAGTCCCTTAAAGGAAACTGGTTCTTCAATAGAAGATTGGATAAATAATATTATGATACATCCATAAAATCAGCCATGAAAAATATGGCATGAAAGTATGTTTTATTAATATGAATAGAAGTTCACATTGTAAAGCTGAAAGAAATTGGAGTTACTGAACAACATTAAAAACAATTCATTTACATAAAATATCAATATATCTGGCATGGACATATGCTGAGATAACCAGAAAGAAGGTCACTAACATGCAACAAATTATTTTTTGTTAGTAGTAGATTTAGACTGACTTACACTTTTCAGAATTGCTTGAATTTTTATGATATATATTCAAGAAGAACAAAATTATCTTACTCTGCACTTTTCTTCCTAACCATCCTCCCAACTCTTTTTTACCTCCTCTCAAAAGAAAAGGAAGCAAAATTACGTTCACAGCAGCCAAAGGGTGGAAGCGACCCAACTGTCCTTCAATGAATGAACAGTAAACAAAATGTATATGTATGTATATGTAGTGGAATATTATTAAGCTTTAAAAAAGAAGGAAAGTCTGACACAAGCTACTGCACGAATGAACCTTAAAGATATTATGCTAAGTGAAATAAGCCAGTCACAAAAGAACAATACTGTTTCATTCAACTTATTTCAAGTATTTAGAGGGATCAAATTCAGAGAGACAGAAAATAGATCAGTGGTTACCAGGAGCTGGGGTGAGAGAAATAAGGAGGTATTGTTCAATGGGTGCAGAGCTTCAGTTTTGCAAGATGAAACAAGTCCTGGAGATGGATGGTGGCGACAGTTGCATAACAGTGTGAATGTCCTTAATGGAACTGAACTGTACACTTAAGAATAGCTAGGATGGTAAATTTTGTGTTATGTGTATTTTACCACAATTTTTAAAATTAAAGAATTTTAACAACAACAACAACAAAAAGGATCTGAGTTTTACCATTTATGTGTCTCTGGAGTAGCCAAAGACTCTTAAAGCACCATATTTCTGGGGAGTGGAAGGGAAAGGATGACCTTTGGTGCCTCATGGAGGAAACATTTTATAGTATTCTTCTTAGTTACAGTGGAGGCAAGAATAATGACAGGCTTGTGAAATATATAAGAGGAGGAAAATACCCCTTGTAAATCTTGTGATGATCATTCCCCACTTTGAACTACTACAGGATGATGGTCAAATTCAACATATTTACAGCTACTCTGACTTTCTTTTTTTTTTTTTTTTAAGATTTTCTTGATGTTGTGTCTTTGGAGTTTACGCCCAAGGGACACATCTCACATTTAAGGAGACAGATGAGGGAAAATGGAGCATAAAAAGCAACTTTTGTGGCAAAGGAAGAGAGAGGATCCAAAAACTGGATCTAAATACTAGAAAAATTTACTTTTTGACTTCAAATTCCAGGATTCTGGAATGTGGCAGAATGTGGCAGCCCTGGTGGTGGCAGAAACTGTGTCCCTCTAGCAAGGACCTGCACTTGCCCAGCAGAGCCCAGCTCACTGAAACACCAGCCTCTCTGATCCCTGCTTTTGCAAAAAGTCATCCAAATGGCCTACTAGGTATTTATTCCTTCTGTTGCTTTCAAAACAAAAATCTATTTTTTTTAACCTTAAGAACAATTCCAACCTGCTCACCTGGAGTGGTTCTGGTTTCCCTAACTGGTTGGTGCTTCCTGTTGCCTGGCCCAGAGAAGAGAATGATCAGGCAACTTGCCTTCCTTTAGTGCTTTCAGTGTGATAGGCACACCATGCTGGGATATCATGAGTCTTCACAGCAGAGGAGATTGGACTCATTAATGTGGAGTTGGACTGCAAGGAGATCCAACCAGTCCATTCTGAAGGAGATCAGCCCTGGGATTTCTTTGGAAGGAATGATGTTAAAGCTGAAACTCCAGTACTTTGGCCACCTCATGCGAAGAGTTGACTCATTGGAAAAGACTCTGATGCTGGGAGGGATTGGGGGCAGGAGGAGAAGGGGACGACAGAGGATGAGATGGCTGGATGTCATCACTGACTCAATGGATGTGAGTCTGAGTGAACTCCGGGAGATGGTGATGGACAAGGAGGCCTTGCGTGCTGCGATTCATGGGGTCACAAAGAGTTGGACATGACTGAGTGACTGAACTGAACTGAATGTGAAGTCTTCATAAGGCAATTACATCTGTTTTTATAAGAAAGGAGGTCATTTGGTCAAGATCAAGTGGTGTTGAAAGGCAAGAAGACTAGTAGTCTTTGAAGAATCTAGTAGATTCTTTGAAGTCTAGTAGTCAAAATTGTCTTTAAAAAAAAAAATTCTAGGTAGGAGTGAGAACAAACTGAACAGGGATTTGGAGCTGGGCCAACCCTGGAAAGCCTCTGCCGTAATACCGTAGTGTTTTGATAATTCAAGAAGATACATGCACGCAGCATTCTTAGGAGCATTGTTTACAATAGGGAAGACATGGAAACAACCTGAATGTCCACAAACAGGTGAATAGATAGGAACTTACCTGGCAGTCCAGTTGTTAAGACTCTGAACTCCCAATACAGGGGGGCACAAGTTCAACTGGGCTCAAACTCCCAATACAGGGGGCACAAAATGGGGAATTAAGATCCCAAATGCTGCAGAGCAATGCCAAAAACAGAGGAAAAAAGATGAATGGATAAGGAAGATATGATGTGTGTGTGTGTGTGTGTGTGTGTGTGTGTGTGTATATACACATATATATTGGTTGATACTGGAGGGGGTGATCTTTCCCTTCTCCAGGGGATCTTCCCAACTCAGGGATTGAACCCAGGTCTCCTGCATGCAGGCAGATTCTTTAACAGCTGAGCCACAAGGGAAGCACACACACACACACACACACACACACACACACAATGGAATAGTAGCCATAAAAAAGAATAAAATAATGCTATTTGCAGCAACATGG
>SJYW01033853.1:122934-135405 GCA_006410735.1 Raphicerus campestris | reverse complement strand
GATTATACAGTGGAAGTGACAAATAGATTCAAGAGATTAGATCTGATACACAGAGTCCCTGAAGAACTATGGACGGAGGTTCATGATACTGTACAGGAGACAGTGATCAAGAACATTTCCAAGAAAAAGAAATGCAAAAAGGGAAAATGGTTGTCTGGTGAGGCCTTACAAATAGCTAAGAAAAGAAGAGAAACTAAAGGCAAAGGAGAAAAAGAAAGCTATACCCATTTGAATGCAGAGTTCTAAAGACTAGCAAGGAGAGAGAAGAAAGCCTTCCTCAGTGATCAATGCAAAGAAATAGAGGAAAACAATAGAATGGGAAAGACTAGAGACCTCTTCAAGAAAATTAGAGATATCAAAGGAACATTTCATGCAAAGATGGGCACAATAAAAAACGAAAATGGTATGGACCTAGCAGAAGCAGAAGATATTAAGAAGAGATGGCAAGAATACTCAGAAGAACTATACAAAAAAGATCTTCATGACCCAGATAATCACGATGGTGTGATCACTCATCTAGAGCCAGACATCCTGGAATGTGAAATCAAGCATCACTATGAACAAAGCTAGTGGAGGTGATGGAATTCCAGTTGAGCTATTTCAAATCCTAAAAGATGATGCTGTGAAAGTGCTATACTCAATATGCCAGCAAATTTGGAAAACTCAGCAGTGGCCACAGGACTGGAAAAGGTCAGTTTTCATTCCAATCCCAAAGAAAGGCAATGCAAAAGAATGCTCAAACTACCACGCAATTGCACTCATTTCACATGCTAGCAAAGTAGTGCTCAAAATTCCCCAAGCCAGGCTTCAACAGTATGTGAGCCATCAACTTCCAGATGTTCAAGCTAGATTTAGAAAATGCAGAGGAACCAGAGATCAAATTGCCAACATCCACTGGATCATCGAAAAAGCGAGAGAGTTCTAGAAAAACATCTACTTCTACTTTATTGACTATGCCAAAGCCTGTGACTGTGTATCACAACACACTGTGGAAAATTCTTCAAGAGATGGGAATACCAGATCACCTGATCTGCCTCCTGAGAAATCTGTATGCAGGTCAAGAAGCAACAATTAGAACCAGATATGGAACAACAGACTGTTTCCAAATAGGGAAAGAAGTATGTCAAGGCTGTATATTGTCACCCAGCTTATTTAACTTACATGCAGAGTGCATCATGCGAAATGCTGGGCTGGATGAAGCACAAGCTGGAATTAAGATTCCTGGGAGAAATATCAATCACCTCAGATACGCAAATGACACCACCCTTATGGAAGAAAGTGAAGAAGAATTAAAGAGCCTGTTGATGGAAGTGAAAGAGGAGAGTAAAAAAGTTGGTTTAAAACTCAACATTCAGAAAACTAAAATCATGGCATCTGGTCCCATCACTTCATGGAAAATAGATGGGGAAACAATGGAAACAGAGACTTTATTTTTTGGGCTCCTAAATCACTGCAAATGGTGACTGCAGCCATAAAATTAAACGACCCTTGCTCCTCAGAAGAAAAGCTGTGACCAACCCAGACAGCATATTAGAAAGCAGAGATATTACTTTGCCGACAAATGTCCGTCTAGTCACAGCTATGGTTTTTCCAGTAGTCATGTATGGATGTGAGATTTGGACCATAAAGGAAGCTGAGCACTGAAGAACTGATGCTTTTGAACTGTGGTGTTGGAGAAGACTCTTGAGAGTCCCTTGGACTACAAGGAGATCCAACCAGTCTATCCTAAAGGAAATCAGTCCTGAATATTCACTGGAAGGACTGATGCTGAAGCTGAAACTCCTTTGGCCACCTGATGAGAAGAACTGACTCATTTGAAAAGACCCTGATGCTGTGAAAGATTGAAGGTGGGAGGAGAAGGGTAGACAGAGGATGACATGGTTGGATGGCATCACCGACTCAATGCACATCAGTTTGAGTAAGCTCTGGGAGTTGATGGTGGATAGAGAAGCCTGGCGTCCTGCAGTCCATGAAGCTGCAGAGTGGACATGACTGAGCAACTGAACTAACTGTATTTTATATTTTTTGTTAACATTATTAACATTATAATTAATATTATATTAATATTATCTTCCATTTGAGTAAGCTTTGCTATTTATAAAGCACTATTATTTACATATTAAAAGGCTTCCCTGGTGGCTCAGTTTGCTTGTAAAAAGCCTCTTGCGAATGCAGGAGATGCGGGAAACTGCCACAGTTCGATCCCTGGAACAGGAAGATCCCGTGGAGGAGGAAATGGCAAACCACTCCAGTATTCTTGCCTGGAGAATCCCATAGACAGAGGAGCCTGGTCGGCTATAGTCCATGGGGTCACAGAGAGTTGGACACGATTGAGCAACTGAGCACACCCGCACATGCTATTTATGTATTACGTTGTTTGATCCACCCAATCATCCTTTATAAAGTAGGCAGAGAGGTATAATTATCCACATTAGACTGATGAGAAACTGAGATTTAGAAAGATTAAGGTGCTACCAGATTGCTCAACTAGTAAGTGGCTTAAAGATGACAATTTTTTGAGAACAAAAATTATTTTTTTGTGGTCCCAAGAGTGGATATGAGTCGAGTCAAACTCTGGTACTTCTTTTTTACACTTGAATATCATCTGTACATTGTAATCTGAAGGCAGTCCTCTGGAGAATTATTTCTTGGGAGTCTGGGTGTTTTGGGTACTGTTCAGGCCTCTAACTCACTGGATGAGTACTAGAGACTTCCAAAGGAGAGAGCAAAATCCTTTCTTGGAAAATTAACCAAGACAGCTCCTCTCTCACTCTCCCAGTCTGAATCCTGGCTGTGCACTTTGCCTGCTTCTTAGAGGTTTCAATCAGGATTGTTCTCACCATTTTCTACTGCTTGTATTTACTCCTTAAGGCTTTGGTGGTTCTAAGGTCTGTATGAGCAGTTGTGATAACAGTGGTCTCATTTCTCCAACTCCAGAAGACACTTTAGCCTCCTTCCTCCAAATACCCTTCAGGACTTCTCTTTAGAATTCAGCTTTGCCCCTAGTTCAAAGTCCACCTTTGTCCAACCCAGATGGTAGCTAGCATGCTCTAGAAAAATTAAAAATTCACCTAATAGGAAATAAATTTTTTTTAGCAGAAAACACAGCTGTCTCATCTTTTGCTTCCACGAGTATAGGCTCTTATAGGCCAACTTCCCTGTAAAAATCCTATTGTTTGCCTGGTTTCCCACTGTAATTACTATTAGCTCCCCTTTCACTCTCAGAAGTGTATCAGATTACACAATAAACTGAATGGCCATCCTACTCAGATGACATCTCTCCATGGGAATTCAACGTATATGTTTTAGAATAACTGGTAGCATTTGGTGCCTCTCAGCATTAGTTAGGTAATGTTAATCAGGAAGCTTATTAAAAATAGATTTTAAGCACCTCTGCTCCCCTCCCCACAGAAAATGACAGAAACAACATTTTTATTTTTTAAAAAGCATTTTATTTTATATTGGAGTAGAGCTGATGAACAATGTTGTGATAGCTTCAGAGGGACAGCAAAGGGACTCAGCCACACATACACATGTATCCCTTCTCCCTCAAACTCCCCTCCCTTCCAGGCTGCCACATAAACGTTGATCAGGGTTCCCTGTGCTATACAGTAGGTTCTTGTTGGTTATCCATTTTAAATACAGCAGTGTGTACATGTCCATCTCAAACTCCCTAACTATCCCTCCCTATCATCTCTCCCCTCTGGCAACCATAAGTTTGTTCTCTACACGTCAGTGAAACAGCATTTTTGGAGTAGAGATAAAGAATCTGTATTTTAAGAAAGTTGCCCAGTGATTCTGATGATATTCTACAGACTTTGGGGCTTACTCTTCAGGAGTATTTCTGCTCTATCCCCTTGGTAGCTTCATGACCTTGGGCAGATTCTTCAGTTGCTCTAAATCTAATTTCACCTGTGAGGATAAGCAAGCTGCTATAAAAAGCACCCTGAGAATCTCAGTGACTTAACACAGCGTAGGTTTATTTCTCATTTGTGCCATGGTCCAGCACAGGCTGGATGGCGTTTCCACCTCACACAGGAAGTCAGGTCCAGATTCCTTCCATCAGGCGCCACCAACTCCTACAGAGTTTCCTGCTGGATCCTCTGAGCCAAGCTGGCGAATGAGAGAAAAGAGAGGACAGGGAGCATCAATCAGGGCTGTCAGGGCCAGACCTGGAATGGCACGCATGACATCCATAGTCTACTGGCTTAAACATAGGAACATGGTTGCCCCTAACCACAAAAGACGACAGAAATGCCATGCCTCTGTACATCCAGGAGAAAAGTAAGCGGTTGGATTTGGTCTCTGCCATAGACCCCTATTCTGGTCATCAAATGTTTGTTGATGCTTAGTCCTACACATAGACAGTCCACAGGAGACAACCCAAATCCTAGAGCCTGTCCAGTGCCTGCTGCTAGTTTCCATCCAGGATTGCCAAGGAATGCACGGTCCTCCCCATCAAGTCCAGATGCTACCCTCTTCTTGTCTAGAGATCTGTGCCTGCCTGCTCAGTCACTCAGTTGAGTCATGTCTGGCTCTTTGCAATGCTATGGACAGTAGCTGACTAGGCACCTCTGTCCATGGGATTTCCCAGACAAGAATACTGGAGTGGGTTGCCATTTCCTTCTCCAAGGGATCTTCCTGACCCAGGAATCCACCAACATCTTCTGCGGCTCTGGCATTGGCAGACAGATTCTTTACCACTGAGCCACCTGGGAAGCCCCTAGAAATTTTAACTTTAGATCAAAAAGACAACTTATACTTCCTTTCCCCAGTGCCCACCCAATATACAGTGATGGATTAAGGGAAAGATATTCTCAATAGAAAATCCCACGTGGCTCAGATGGTAAAGCATCTGCCTGCAATGCAGGACACCCGTGTAGGGAAGTTCCCCTGGAGAAGGAAATGGCAACCCACTCCAATATTCTTGCCTGGAAAATCCCATAGATGGAGGAGCCCAGTAGGCTACAGTCCATGGGGTGGCAAAGAGTCGGACACAACTGAGCGACTTCACTTCACTTCAGAAAGCAAACACTCAGTATTTGCCTATGACTAGAAGGGCAGGAAGAGGTTCCCTTCCTTGAGGTTAGAGATGTATTTTCATTCAGTTCAGCTCAGTTCAGTCGCTCAGTCGTGTCCGACTCTTCGCGACCCCATGAATTGCAGCATACCAGGCCTCCCTATCCATCACCATCTCCCGGAGTTCACTCAGACTCACACCCATCGAGTCAGTGATGCCATCCAGCCATCTCATCCTCTGTCGTCCCCTTCTCCTCCTGCCCCCAATCCTTCCCAGCATCAAAGTCTTTTCCAATGAGTCAACTCTTCGCATGAGGTAGCCAAAGTACTGGAGTTTCAGCTTTAGCATCATTCCTTCCAAAGAAATCCCAGGGCTGATCTCCTTTAGATTGGACTGGTTGGATCTCCTTGCAGTCCAAGGGACTCTCAAGAGTCCTCTCCAACACCACAGTTCAAAAGCATCAATTCTTCGGCGCTCAGCCTTCTTCACAGTCCAACTCTCACATCCATACACGACTACTGGAAAAACCATAGCCTTGACTAGACGGACCTTAGTCAGCAAAGTAATGTCTCTGCTTTTGAATATTCTATCTAGGTTGGCCATAACTTTTCTTCCAAGGAGTAATCATCTTTTAATTTCATGGCTGCAATCACCATNTTTCCCTACCTATCTGCATGAAGCTATGAGACTAGATGCCATGATCTTAGTTTTCTGAATGTTGAGCTTTAAGCCAACCTTTTCATTCTCCTCTTTCACTTTCATCAAGAAACTTTTTAGTTCCTCTTCACTTTCTGCCATAAGGGTGGTGTCATCTGCATATCTGAGATTATTGATGTTTCTCCCAGCAATCTTGATTCCAGTTTGTGCTTCTTCTAGTCCAGCATTTCTCATGATGTACTCTGCATAGAAGTTAAATAAGCAGGGTGACAATATACAGCCGTGATGTACTCCTTTTCCTATTTGGAACCAGTCTGTTAGTCCATGTCCAGTTCTAACTGTTGCTTCCTGACCTGCATACAGATTTCTCAAGAGGCAGGTCAGGTGGTCTGGTATTCCCATCTCTTTCAGAATTTTCCACAGTTTCTTGTGATCCACACAGTCAAAGGCTTTGGCATAGTCAATAAAGCAGAAGTAGATGTTTTTCTGGAACTCTCTTGCTTTTTCCCTGATCCAGCAGATGTTGGCAATTTGATCTCTGGTTCCTCTGCCTTTTCTAAAACCAGCTTGAACATTAGGGAATTCACAGTTCATGTATTGCTGAAGCCTAGCTTGGAGAGTTTTGAGCATTACTTTACTAGCATGTGAGATGAGTGCAATTGTGCAGTAGTTGGAGCACTCTTTGGCATTGCCTTTCTTTGGAATTGGAATGAAAACTGACCTTTTCCAGTCCTGTGGTCACTGCTGAGTTTTCCAAATTTGCTGGCATATTGAGTACAGCACTTTCACAGCATTATCTTTCAAGATTTGAAACAGCTCCACTGGAATTCCATCACCTCCACTACCTTTGTTCGTAGTGATGTTTTCTAAGGCCCACTTGACTTCACATTCCAAGATGTCTGGCTCTAGATGAGTGATCACATCATCATGATTATCTGGGTCATGAAGATCTTTTTTATACAGTTCTTCTGTGTATTCTTGCCACCTCTTCTTAATATCTTCTGCTTCTGTTATGTCCAGACCATTTCTGTCCTTTATTGAGCCCATCTTTGCATGAAATGTTCCCTTGGTATCTCTAATTTTCTTGAAGAGATCTCTAGTCTTTCCCATTCTGTTCTTTTCCTCTGTTTCTTTGCATTGATGGCTGAAGAAGGCTTTCTTATCTCTTCTTGCTATTCTTTGGAACTCTGTATTCAGATGCTTATATCTTTCCTTTTCTCCTTTGCTTTTCGCCTCTCTCCTTTTCACAGCTATTTGTAAGGCCGGGAAGCATTACTTTGTCCCTCATTCTCTGGTCCCTGACTTGCACTTTGTGGTGTTTTTCCCCAGTTGATAATCTCTCTGTCCGTGGCTTAAGACAGCACTGGGGTATATGTCTTAGAAGTTTTATAGGAGTCCATTTCCTACTGAAGCAGATTTTGAGGCCCAGTGGCTGTTTTACAGCTGGGAAAGCTGGGAAACTAACTTGCCTCCAGTTAGTTGCGTGTGCTCGTTGCTGCTGTTGCTACTGCTGCTAAGTCACTTCAGTCCTGTCTGACTCTGTATGACCCCATAGACGGCAGCCCACCAGGTTCCCCTGTCCCTGGAATTCTCCAGGCAAGAACACTGGAGTGGGTTGCCATTTCCTTCTCCAATGCATGAAAGTGAAAAGTGCTCGTAACCACTCCCAAAGTTCTTTCCTAATACAATCCTCAAGTCTGATTTCTAGCTTTCCTGGTTTGCCTCCAACATTTCCCCCTATCCCCCACTCTCTGTCTCTCTCTCTCCTTAATGGTAACCACCCTGAACTCATCGGAAACAATTTGAAGGAAAGAGTCACACCTCACCTGATTCGGTCAAAAGCCTAAGTCACTTTGCTCAGTTGAGGAATGTTACTAGATCTTTGTCACTCAATCCTTTTCTAAGAGTCTTAACTATGGGAATCTAAAAGCAGTTAGTTTTCCCAAACCTAATGCCCTGAGTTCCTGGACTCATTCTCTCTCCTTCCACTGTAACTTGTAAACTGGCTAGTTGATTAGATTCCTATGTTGTTTTTTGTTGTTGCTCTTGTTCACTTATTTGTTTTGTCATACCTTGTCAAAGTGAAAGAAAGAAAGAGAAGTTGCTCAGTCATGTCTGACTCTTTGCAACCCTGTGGACTGTAGCCCACCAGGCTCCTCTGTCCTTGGGATTCTCCAGGCAAGAATACTAGAGTGGGTTGCCATTTCCTTCTCCAGGGGAATCGTCCCGACCCAGGGATCGAACCCAGGTCTCCCACATTGCAGGCAGACACTTTAACCTCTAAGCCACCAGGGAAGCCCTTGTCAAAGATAGCCAATAATAGCCACACTTCCACTAACACTTTGATATATTCCAACTATTTTTCTTGGCATTACAGTTCAAATAGACATTAATTGTCTTCCAAATTAAAGAAGCTGATAGTTTAACCAAATATTTCACTGTATAACACAGTCACAACCTTTCTGGGCTTTGGTGTCAGTTTCTTTGCTACCCATTACCCAACTGCTAAGCCAATGTCATCTATTTTGGGGTTTTTTTAAGGCAGCACCCCTACTTCAAAGCACCAACAGAAGTATACGGGCATACTAAGTCACTCAGTAGTGTCCAACTCTTTGCAATCCTGTGGACTATAGACCGCCAGGCTCCTCTGTCCATTGGATTATCCAGGCAAGAATACAGGAGTGGGTTACCATGCCCTCCTGATCCAAGGATCTTCCTAACTCAAAGATCCAACTCGTGTCTCTTACATCTTCTGCATTGCCAGGGAAGTTCTTTACTACTAGCGACACTTGGGAAATGCAATACAATATGTGTTAGTCACTCAGTCGTGTCCGATTCTTGTGACTCTATGGACTGCAGCCTATTAGGCTCCTCTGTCCATGGAATTCTCCAGGCAAGACTACTGGAGTGGGTTGCCATTTCCTTCTCCAGGGGGTCTTCCCAACCTCAGGATCAAACCTGAGTCTCCTGCATTGCAGGTGGATTATTTACTGTCAGAGCCACCAGAGAAGCCCTCAGTACAAATATATGTGCTCTCTAATATAACAAAATAACCAGAAAAGACTTTTATTTCTTGCTTATGTCACCAAGATATACTCAGCTCCACACACACGTTCAGGTACCCAGGCTCATTTTATCAAATGGTTCTAATGTTCCCTTCGTGCCTTCAGGCTCTCTCTGTATCCTTCATAGATAAGGGGTGAGAAACAGGCTGGAGGATTAGGTGGGAGATTTTAATGGGTCAATAGTTTATACCCCTTATGCCCACATTCTCCTAGCTATATCTGACTGCAAGAGTGCCTGGGATATACAGTCAGGGAGAAAAGAGAAGTTATTTGATAACTAGTAACTGGCTAGCCTTTGTTGGCTTTATCTGTGAAACGGGGATAATCATAATATCTACCTCATAAGATTGTTGAGGAATTATATATATAAAATAATTGATGGAAAAAACAGCCTGGCATAGACTCACAATAAATGACCAACATATAATAATTTTTCCATCATTATTATGCATATTTTCAGTATTGGCCAAAGTTAAATATTCTCTGTGAGATGTTTCTACCTAACTTAAAATGATTACACTCTCAACTGTCTAACCTCTCCATGATGAGACAAAATTCACCCAAGGTGAATTCCTGCCTCAGAAATCAGGCTCTTCTAGGGAATTCACAGATAAAAGACATCAAACTCTTTTGATAAAGAGGGTCACACTGGTGAAGACACCCCACAGTAAGTCATTGTGTGAGAGGACAAAACAGCAGAAAATGGACCTCACTGTGGTCAAGAGAAACGGTATAGATGTCTGGAGAAAAGGTAAAAACTGCTGAAATTCTGAGCTAGAAATCACCACTTAGAAGAGAGAGCAGTCTACACGTATGTGAGTCTTGAGCCCCCACTGTGTGTCTGGACCTTGACCGAGGGTCAGAGGAAAAGCGCAGGCACACCGCTGCAATGGATCCCAAGAGTCTGGGACCCACGACATTCATTTCTGATTGTTTGAAAGACGTTTCTCCAAAACATTATCAATAATGGCTGTTTCCCTAGTTCACTCACAAAATCAGAGTTCATTTTGAAAATTTTGTAATCGGAGTTCATTTAGAAAATTTCTCATTAATGTTGTGGTAAGAGTTTACCGTCCTGGTTTTCAGTTCTCATTTTTTGGCTTGACAGCCATATGGCATTTTGAAAAATCACTCAACCTTCAGATTCTGTTNCAGAGTTCATTTAGAAAAGTTCTCATTAATGTTGTGGTAAGAGTTTACCGTCCTGGTTTTCAGTTCTCATTTTTTGGCTTGACAGCCGTATGGCATTTTGAAAAATCACTCAACCTTCAGATTCTGTTTACACTTACTAAAGGGAATAATGCTGTATGGGTTTTGTACTATGTTAGCTTAGCTAAGCTGGAACTATGTTTCTCTGAATTTCCATCTCTGCACAGTTTTGGATTGGCATGAGCCCCAAGAAACATTGATTTGGAAGATGGAAGTGAACAGATGCCATGTTCTTAAGCTCAGAATTAGGGGCAAGATACCAGGTGCCATTGTAGCTCATGTACTTTTTCACTGATCTTATCTTGATGATCCAGAGTCACAGACAGGCTTGCAGCTGCTGTAGCGCTGAGTCCTCCTTTCGTTTTTCTAGCTACTTAGTCAGTTGCATGTGTGGCTTTGTTATGAAAGTTTCCACCTTCTCCTGGAGATCATCTGCATTGTCAAAGTTGAGGGGTTAGAAAGAGTATAAGACCAAGGCAGAGAAAATTCAGCCACTGAAATGCCATGTAATGTCAGCATCCCATGGTTAATATCAGCCTCTTCTTCACTCTGACCACATGAAGTCTCCAATCTGATACTTCATTCTCCCATTTTGAGCAAAAGTCAGATTCACAAATTTACCCACCCCTCTGGGCTGTGGAACCACATGTATTAGGCTTTTCAAGAGCTTATCTGTCTAGTAGCTTTAAAAAATAGTCATAAAAGCTCATCTTCTATGCTGGTCTCCCTTATTCAATATTTTATTTTCCTCACTGAGATGCTGGCTGTCTGGTATTACAAAGACCCAGAGAGAGACTTATTTATAGTTCATAGAAAAACTAGACTAAGACTATTTGGGGCATTTTATCACTGGAGTTGGAATTGGTGGGAGCTCTTTAGTGTTGAATAGAATACTGTCTGCAGAGAGAAAATACTAGTGAGATCACAGATGTGCAGAAGGTAAAGCAGGAGGAAAGCAGGACGGAGAAAGAGGGAGTGCCTTTGTGAGAATTTTCTTTCTGCTTTCCTTATCTCACAATAGACCCATCGCCACACATTCTGTCTTAAAATCGGTGAGTTGGTTTCCTGTGGCTGCCATAGGAATGACCACAAGCTATTTGTATAATTTTTTTTTAGATTCCGGATAGAAGTAATATTATGTAATATTTGTCTTTCTCTGACTTACTTCACTTAATATGATAATCTTTAGGGTTATCAACATGGATGAACATAGGTTCATCATCCATGTTGCTGCAAATGGCATTATTTCATTTTTTTATGGCTGAGAAATATTCAATTGTATATATTTACCACATCTTATTTATCTGTTCCTCTGTTGATGGACATTCTGGTTGCTTCCATGTTTTGGCTATTGTAAATAGTGCTGAAATGAGCACCAAGGTGCATGCATTTTTCAAATTATGGTTTTCTCCAGATGTATATCCAGGAGTGGGATTGCTGGATCGTATGGTAGCCCTATATTTAGTTTTTAAGGAACCCCCCATACTGTTTTCCATAGAGCTTGTACGAATTTACATTCCCACCATCAGTGTAGGAGGGCTCCCTTTCCTCCACACCGTCTCCAGCATTTGTTGTTTGTAGACTTTTTGATGATGGCCATCTGACTGCTTTGAGATGATACTTCATTGTAGTTTTGATTTCCATTTCTCTGATAATTAGTAATATTGAACATCTCTTCATGTGCTTTTTGGACATCTGTATATCTTCTTTGGAGAAATGTCTATTTAGATCTTCTGCCCATTTTTGATTAGGTTACCTGTTTTTTTACATAGAGCTGCATGAGCTGTTTAAAGTCCAACAATCCATGATGTCAGGGTAAAAATTCTCTGATAGATTGTGAAGCATAGAGGTATATTCCATTTATTAAATCTCTTTTATGAACATTGTTAAGAGTCCTTATGATGGAGAAATATGTGATTATTCTGTAGAGTGTATTTTTTCCAGATTTCTGACTCTAGCTAGTGTAAAAACACACATAACTAGAAGATTCTTCAACACATAGGTTATACATAATGAATAAACATCAGGCAATAAGGAAGCAGATAGTACTAACAACTTCCAAAATCAGGATCATCTGCACATTTTTCTCTATTCATCTTCCCATTCTTTCTCCTCTAACACCTACAAAAGAATTTGAGTCACTTATTTTCCATCTTCCTTCTTGCCTATAATCTCCAAAGATTTGCAACATTGCCATTTCTACAGTAATCACTACAAGGTTATTGTACTGGAATAATATTTCTTTCAAAAAACTGCCAAGAAGCTTATTATGTTAGTCTCTATCAAAGGGATGGGTTCCCCCCCCCCCACCTCCCACACTTCTAACCGTGCTTCATTTTCCTTGCCTTCCTGTCTCTGGAAACAATTCTTAAGAAATAAATAAGCAAACAATGGAATACACTGAGAAGAAGTAATGAGGAAAACATGTTAACAAAAATGTGAATGCAACTTAGAAGATGAGGCTGTATTTAAATATAGCCTGCTGATTAAGGTTTAGTGTTTGTTCTTCTTTTTTTTTTT
>SJYW01033853.1:111748-122807 GCA_006410735.1 Raphicerus campestris | reverse complement strand
TTTTTTTTTTTTTCCTTTGAGCTGTTTGGAAAGACATTTACTGGTAACACAGATGTGCCAACAGGCTTCTCAAGTAAATATTGACTTCAGTTGACAAAGCCTGACATTTTCTCTGGTTTTTCTGACATTAGCAAGACACTTGCTTCATAGTATGTGCGGGAAGGTAGAGGGTAAATAAGCAAGCAGATGGTTACTGACTCTACAGGGAAAATGGGCAGGAGTCCACAAAGAACACAGCTCCCAAAGCCGTGGTTCCCAAACCTGGGGTAGAAGATAGAAAATACATACAGGTTCCGGGCCAGGTTTTAATTCAGAAAGTTAAGTGATTGCCCAGGCATCTGTATATTGTTTAAGCTTTGATATACAAGCAGGTTTGGAATTACAGCCCTAAAGGCTTCTATCCAGCACAGTCATAACTACTGGCCCAGGACCTACGTCAGCAGAGCTCTTGGGGGCCAAGACAGAATAAGATGTGAAGGATGCATTAACCTTATGTTCTACAGAGAAGGTCCCTCAAGGTTATGGCTGAAGCACATGGCCACTATGTCTATTTCTTGCATAAAGAGTGGAATTTATCCCATGAGCTGAAAATCTGGCAGCCATTTAGAGCATTAAATTCACTTAGCAAGTCAGAAAAGGAGGTTTTTTAAAAACACCATTTCAGTTAGGATAAGTTTCAACTATGAATGCTTATACTCTGTTTTTTAAAAATTAATTTATTTTTAATTGAAGGATAATTGCTTTACAATATTGTGTTGGTTTCTGTCATGTATCAACATGAAACAGCCTTAGGTATACCAATGTCCCCTTCCTCTTGAAGCTCCTTCCCACCTCTCCACCTCCTTTCTTTCTTTTTTTTTTTTTTATCTTAACAATATTTTTATTTATTTATTTTTATTTTTACTTTATTTTGCTTTTACAATACTGTATTGGTTTTGCCATACATTGACATGAATCAGCCACGGGTGTACATGACTTCACAATCCTGAACCCCCCTCCCACCTCCCACCCCATATCATCTCTCTGGATCATCCCCGTGCACCAGCCCCAAGCATCCTGNTTGGGGAGTCTTTCTTGGCTGTAGGTTGCCACACCTAAGAGGGGGTCCTGGTGAGGACTTATCACTACCTCTCCTCTCATCTCAGTGTGTCTCATTTGTCTTTATTGTGGAGGTGCTGATCTTCCACTTCTCAGGGTTTGGAGGGGTGGAGTGGATTTTTCTGTATGTATATCTCAGCTCTGTCTAATCACAGAGATAAGCAAGTGACCAAGAAAGCCATTTAGAATCTCAGTCCTGAGAATCTGAATTCTGAGTAGAGACACATTTGAGGACTCAAAAGCAGTTAAGAGTGGAGTTGTCAGAGCTGAGAACCCTAAAGATACAAGAGATTTAGTGTCACTGCCAAGATCCCTGAAACTGCCCTAGATCTTCTCTTTTGCAAAGGCTGGGTTTCAGCTCTTCCTTTGACTCCATGTTTCCTTCCGACAGATTCCTTTTGGGAATGCTTGTGGAGGTGGTTTCTATTCCTTGCAACCCAAGAACAGCAACTGATACACTTGAATGTGTTCAGTAAGTGCTCAGATCTCACAGATAGTCAGTGGCAAAGCTGGGCTTTTAACTCCAACCTGTATGACTACAAAATCCCACAAGTAGCCATTAGTTACGCTGATTCATTTACCCTGTCTCATTTATTTCATGGCTTTTATAGTTCTTGTAGCAACAGGCTTTGTGATTTTTACTTTCTGTTTAAGACTGGCCAGTTTCTTGTTAGTAGAATACCTCAACCAATATCAGGGTTGTTTTGCTTTGTTTCTCCCAGAGAGCAGCTGAGTAGTGTTAGCTGAACAAGTTATTTCAACTAATAACTAATGCGTGTCTGCCTCCTTATCCTTTTATGACATAAAGGGGAAAGTGGGATCATATAATTACAGACAGCCTTCAAAGGAGGAAGGATACAGGTAATAGGAGGGTCCTCTTTTTTTTCTGAGCAGAGGTGATGGAAGACAGTCAGGTGAACTTGAGCTCCCAAGACACAAACAAACTGTCCAGAGGCCCAAGGGAAAACAGTGCAAGCCTTGCAGATGATTCCAGTAGTTTTCAAACTTTTGCTCACACTACCATGCTAACATATTTTGAGCATGCCCCTCCCAATATAGTATATTATTTTTGTAAATGATAAATATTTACTACTGAACCATTCCATAACGTTATAAAATCTAAAGAATACATTAACAAGCATAAATATGTTATAATATTTGATTTCTGCATCTGCACAATTATTTTCTGCATCTCCTAGGGTACCCACACCTACCTTGGATACCACTGAATTAGAAGTCAAAGAAAGGATTCTCTGTAATAAGTCTAGATAAATTCTTTCGGATCATGATTTTTGCTGAAGGATTTTTAAAGGCCCTCCTCTATGCCCAAGATCAGTGTATAAAAAAATAGTGTTTGTTCATAGTGCCAATTTAGCACTTATCATATTACATTAATTCATTTTTATGTGTATTTTCCCATCAGACTATGATATTCTTAAGGGCAGGGCTGGTTTGCTTTCTCTAACACAGTTATAGCACAATAGGTGCCCAATAGCAGCTCTTTAATAGAAACCCACTCCCTCTCCTTCATGTCAGTTGGGCCTGGGCCACCACTGGGATGGTCGCTGAGGCCCTCTGAGTAGTTGGGTAGGGTCCCAAGCTCAGCAGCTCCACTCTGAGCCCATCCTTGCTGTTCAACAGTAAATAATCAACACGTCTTAAAGCACAAACGAATGCAAACAACTGAATATCAAGAAATTAGCCTGAGACCTCAGAGAAGCCGCTGCTGCTAAGTCACTTCAGTTGTATCCAACTCTGTGAGACCCCACAGACGGCAGCCCACCAGGCTCCTCTGTTCTGGCGATTCTCCAGGCAAGAATGCTGGAGTAGGTTGCCATTTCCTTCACCCCTCAGAGAAAGAAATCTATGAAATAAATAGCCACATCTTAAAAGCTCTGTTTGTCTTCAAATACTGATCTCTATTGGAGGGACGGGCAAGGTTTCCAATATGGAAAACCTTGAGTTTACTTTGCAGTGGAAAAAGACTCTCATATGTGTCTCTGGGTTGGGTTGTGAAAGAGCTCCATGTGGCATTAGGATCCCTTCATGGTGAATTTCAGTGCCTGCCTCTGTAGTTCTTCAGTCTGGAGGCACTTAGCTTTTGCAATCAAGGTCTTTAATTGTGCTCGGGTCAAGAAATCATGCATGTGTTTCTCCCTTTCTCTAATCCCTGGACTCTATATTATCAGAGTTTATGGATGGGGTGTAGGTTGCCTCTTGCATTTTTCTGAAATGATGCAATTCAGTCTTATTTGAGGTCCCAAAAGAAGCCTGGGAAAACTCACAATGTCAAGTTTTTCTCTTTCCCTGAGGAGGAAGTGGAATTCCATTCTTTTGTCCCTACTGTTCCCCCCACTCCCGCCCCAGCGCCCCACCCCCAGAGGACAGAGTTGTGTACCAGAACAATTGACCAAGTAAGGTCCTGCACTCACACCCTCAGGGAGGGGAAAAAATTAATCAGATTTCCAGGGCTAAAGAGATTTTTATCTGTTCAACTTCAAGGACTGTTCCCCCACACATTTTCATATGACGTAACAAAGGAATATCAGACCACATCCTCCCTATGGTGAAAGAGGTGGAGCTTTAGGCAGGAAGGATGAGGAAAAGACAAAAAAACGAACAGAGAGCTGGTAAGGAATTAGAAATGTCGCTCTTGGAATGCTCACCAAATGGAGTATTTAACCTGAGATAGAAGCTATTTCTTTTGAGATAAGATGTTAATACTGACTCCAGAAGGCTCTCTTCTGGAGGCTAGAGCTGTGCAAGTCTTGACTCAGAGGCTTCAGGCAGGACACACAGCCTGGGTGGATTTATGCAAGTCCCCTCTCCTCCTGCACAAATGCTGCCTCAGCTGTTCGTGGCGGGCACTTTCAGATGCAAATGTGATGCTGGCCACTGGATGCTAATCTCAGTTGCTTTTCTCCTTGGTCCTCTGTCCAGGAGAGCATCGGCTAGAACACCAATATTACTGCACAACATGCCGTGTCACGGCTCTGTGCCTACTGCACTTTAAAAAAAAGAAAGAAAGNTCCTTCACCCCTCAGAGAAAGAAATCTATGAAATAAATAGCCACATCTTAAAAGCTCTGTTTGTCTTCAAATACTGATCTCTATTGGAGGGACGGGCAAGGTTTCCAATATGGAAAACCTTGAGTTTACTTTGCAGTGGAAAAAGACTCTCATATGTGTCTCTGGGTTGGGTTGTGAAAGAGCTCCATGTGGCATTAGGATCCCTTCATGGTGAATTTCAGTGCCTGCCTCTGTAGTTCTTCAGTCTGGAGGCACTTAGCTTTTGCAATCAAGGTCTTTAATTGTGCTCGGGTCAAGAAATCATGCATGTGTTTCTCCCTTTCTCTAATCCCTGGACTCTATATTATCAGAGTTTATGGATGGGGTGTAGGTTGCCTCTTGCATTTTTCTGAAATGATGCAATTCAGTCTTATTTGAGGTCCCAAAAGAAGCCTGGGAAAACTCACAATGTCAAGTTTTTCTCTTTCCCTGAGGAGGAAGTGGAATTCCATTCTTTTGTCCCTACTGTTCCCCCCACTCCCGCCCCAGCGCCCCACCCCCAGAGGACAGAGTTGTGTACCAGAACAATTGACCAAGTAAGGTCCTGCACTCACACCCTCAGGGAGGGGAAAAAATTAATCAGATTTCCAGGGCTAAAGAGATTTTTATCTGTTCAACTTCAAGGACTGTTCCCCCACACATTTTCATATGACGTAACAAAGGAATATCAGACCACATCCTCCCTATGGTGAAAGAGGTGGAGCTTTAGGCAGGAAGGATGAGGAAAAGACAAAAAAACGAACAGAGAGCTGGTAAGGAATTAGAAATGTCGCTCTTGGAATGCTCACCAAATGGAGTATTTAACCTGAGATAGAAGCTATTTCTTTTGAGATAAGATGTTAATACTGACTCCAGAAGGCTCTCTTCTGGAGGCTAGAGCTGTGCAAGTCTTGACTCAGAGGCTTCAGGCAGGACACACAGCCTGGGTGGATTTATGCAAGTCCCCTCTCCTCCTGCACAAATGCTGCCTCAGCTGTTCGTGGCGGGCACTTTCAGATGCAAATGTGATGCTGGCCACTGGATGCTAATCTCAGTTGCTTTTCTCCTTGGTCCTCTGTCCAGGAGAGCATCGGCTAGAACACCAATATTACTGCACAACATGCCGTGTCACGGCTCTGTGCCTACTGCACTTTAAAAAAAAGAAAGAAAGAAAGTCTTAATAGCATTTCCCCCTCCGACAGAGCCAATTAGTTATGGGCTTTCTCGAAGCTTAGTGCTATTCAGTAAAAACCAACCACACGGAACCCCCCCAGCCCCTCCCCTCCCTGTACTTCTCAAAGAAATTCACAATGGACAAACCAAGGGCGTGTCTTTTCCCGGGTCAGATTTTTTTCTCTCCGAATCTGTGGACAAAAATATTACTGTAGCATTTGTGCACCTGAGTCTGGAAGAGGAGAAACTGTTCACCCGAGTACGTTTTGAAATTCTCTCCTTGAACTGGGTTTGTTCCCATCATGGCAGGATTTGCAACGTGAGATTGAGTGGTCTTCAGGGTTGTCAGCAAAATAATATCAGCCCTTTGTGGAGGGGTGACAGACCATACAAAGAGTGCGGCTTGTTTTATCTGCCCATGCCGGCGGCCAACTTTGTAAAAAGAAAAACAAGCCAGTTTAAATATTTTCCCACAGAATGTATGCTAATTAAAGAAAATGTATATAGCATAGACAAGCCAAACAATTCCACCACTTAGAGGTAACCACTATTCACACTTGATATGTGTATCTTGCTTCTGTCTTTTTCTATACATGAATTTTCTTTTGACCAAAAAAAGAAAGTCGACACTATATGTACTATTTCATGTACTGCTTTTTCACCAAATAAAATATATTGTATACTCTTCGTATCAGCTATTGTTCTGAAAATTCATTTATAAAAGGAATATATATAGATTACTTTCTTTTAACCTTATGAATACACCATAAGCTACTTAACTTTCTTATTTGGGGAAACATTTAAATTTATTCTAATTAAAAAATTCTTTGGATAAAATCTGCACTTTTGACACATTTATGATCCTTTCTTAAAGATCAATCGCTAGCTTGTAAAAATTGCTGTTCCAAAGGTAAAAAAAAAAAAAAATCTTTTGACACATCACCAAATGTCTTTCCAAGAAAGCTACACCAAATTACAAGGCCACCAGCTATGTATAAAATTACTTTAATCTCTGGCCTTTTGATAGGCACCCACTGAAATGTGTCTTAATATTGTTTCATTTTGCATTTATACTGTAATACTTCAATAAGTATTACAGTAAGCATATTTAAAATTTATCACTCATTTTAATGCCACTTTTGTGATATACTATCAGCAACTTTTATATATGATTTTTTATTGGGAACTGAGTATTTTTCATATTGATGTTTAAGAACTCTTTATATATTACATTCTATATGCTGCAACTTTTTTCTTCAATTTGATGTTTGACTTTCAATGTTATTTATTGTATAGACCATGTAAAGTAATTTTCGTCTTTATATATTTGCTGCTGCTGCTGCTCTAAGTCACTTCAGTCATGTCCGACTCTGTGCAACCCCACAGACAGCAGCCCACCAGGCTCCCCTGTCCCTGGGATTCTCCAGGCAAGAATACTGGAGTGGGTTGCCATTTCCTTCTCCAATGCATGAAAGTGAAAAGTAAAGTTGCTCAGTAGTGTCCGACTCTTAATGACCCCATGGACTGCAGCCCACCAGGCTCCCCCATCCATGGGATTTTCCAGGCAAGAGTACTGGAGTGGGGTGCCACTGCCTTCTCCATATATTTGCTAAAAACTTGAAAAAAAAAAAAAAAGAAATACAATAAGATAAAATAGTCACTTAAATATCACTACCCAGAAAGAACCAAGACAATGCAGATATTTTTACTTTTAGTAAAATCTGAACCATTTTAATATTTTCTTTCATGATTTCTATATTTTTTGGTATTTTTATAAATGTCTTCCTTACTTTTTAATCACCTGCATTTTCTTCTATTCCTTTTTAATTAACACATAAATCTTTAATTCATCCGGAGTAACTTTGGCATAAAGTAAGACTAACTTTGTATCTTTCCAAATTCTCTTTCTTCTGCTTAGTATATCTCTGTCTATAAAGTATAGATACTTGGCTTTTTCTTTCCATAGAAGGGTAAGACAGTGATAGAGGGAACTATGAGTAATCCAAATAATTCTGGCAAAAGCAAACAATTATATCAACAGCAATAGACTGATGAATGCAAGTGGCTCATCAGTAACTAGGTCAAAGATTTATATGCAATAACTAGGTCAAAAGGGGGTCCCACAGAATGCAGTGAAATAATGGAAGAGCCATGGATGGCAAGAGGTGAGCTGACTTGCACCTCGATTTCTAGCCCTCTGTCATTCCTCTACCATCACCTACCACCCCTGCTGCCACTTCCTGGGATGTAGAAACAGAAGGCTACTCATTAAGGTGAGATGGAGTTCAGGCATAAGGAAATATATGAACCCAAGTGGGAACGCATGCTAAGTTGCTTCAGTCATGTCCAACTCTTCAAAACTTAAGGACTGTGGCCCACCAGGCTCCTCTGTCCATGGGATTCTCCAGGCAAGAATACTGAGGTGGGTTGCCTTGCCTTCCTCCTGGGATCTTCCTGACCCAGGGATGGAACCCACATCTCTTATGTCTCCTGCACTGGCAGGTGGCTCTTTACCACTAGCACCACCTTGGAAGCTCAGATGAGAAGCACAGTGACCAGGATTTGTGGGCCATGGGGTTGGATAGTTGAGAGGGTAACAGGCTTATACTCAGTGCCATCTCTGGATGACAGAGTGAAAACACTGGCTCTATGTATATGGAAGATTATTAGCGCCTTTTTACATTTTCAATAACCAGCCTACCCTGACTGCTAATCACATGTAGTGGTGGTGGTGGGTGGTTTAGTTGCTAAGTCATGTTCAACTCTTGAGACCCCATGGACTGTAGCCTGCCGGGCTCCACTGTTCGTAGGATTCTCTAAGCGAGGATGCTGGAGTGGGTTACCATTTCCTTCTCCAGGGCATCTTCCTGACCCAGAAATCGAACCTGCGTCTCCTGCATTGCAGGCAGATCCTTTACCGAATGAGCTATGAGGCTCAGTTTGAGAGTTATATAGTTCTGTGATTTAGCTTAGACTATCTGCCCCACCTTCCCAGGCACTGCCCAGGCCTCTGTTAGTGTAGCCTGCTGACGTTAGGTGTCCTGACAATGTGGAGAGCCCAGGCAAGCCAGCTTCTGCTTCTCCCTGCCTCCCTGAGAAACAAATGGCAACCCATTCCAGTATTCTTGCTTGGACATTCCCATGAACACTACAGTCTATGGAGTCGCAATGAGTCGGACACACCTGAGTGACTAAATCACCACCACCACTGTTTATGCAGTGTCTGACCTGAGCTAAGATACATATCCATAAACCCATTTTGCTATGTCTACAGACAGGTCCTCTGTGCTAGAGCTTAGGAAGCACTCCCAGCACCTTACTGTCTAGAATCTCCACCTGTTGGGTGGATAACCTTGAATGATAACCCCAGGCTGCTTAATTGGAAGTTGTGTCTAGTCTAGTCTCCCTTGGATCACAGGACTCTCCGACTGTGTCCTGGGCTTGCCTTCCTGAGTTTGATACTAACACACACTCACTGCACATGCTGATCCTGTCTCCCAGGACACATGCTAGGCCTGATTCAAGCCCCATCTGTCTTCCTCCTGACCACTGAGGCCTCGCAGGAGCCAAGGCCAGATGCAGACCACTCATCTTTACTCCCAAATTGTCTGTTACTGACAATGAGTTCTCCAAGTCGGTTAAAATAAAGCTTTGAGTTTATTTTCATTGCTGCAGAAACTGACAACAATTTTGCAAAGTGCTTGGTGAAATCAAGACTTTTTTTCCCTGAGCTTTTGGCTGACTTCTTTTGGGAGGGCGGGAAAGGGGTTGAAATGTGTTCTCAATTGCTCACTGAAGCATTTTTACAGTGGCTGCTTTAAATTCCTTGTCAGATAATTGTAACATCTCTGTCAGTTTGCTGTTGGCATCTATTGGTTTTCTTTTTTCATTCCATTTGAGATCTTTTTAGCTCTGGATGTGACAAGTAATTTTTGACTGAGAACTAGACATTTTGGGTACTGCCTTGTAAGAGATGGATCTTAATTAAACCTTCTGTTTTAGCTGACTTCCTCTGCCATTGCTCCAGCAGGGAATGTAGAAGTCGGGGTCTCCACTTCCACCCCACTCCCATCCTGTTGGCCTCTGGATGTTCCTAGTTACTGCTGAGCAAACCTGGGGGTTCCAGCTCCCGACTAGGCTCTGCTGATATACCCTGGCTGGAAGGCATTGGAGGCTCCTCCTTACTGCTCTCCACGTGGCCTCTTCTGATAGAGGGTGGGTGGTGGTGAAAGTCCACTCCATTAGGCCTCCTCTGATCCAACCCAGGAGAGGGGGAGGGACACTGCAGTCCACAAAGGAGGAATGGAAGTTCTGGTTGGTTCTGGCCATTCTAGGACATCACCCCCATAGGAATGAGTGCGGGCTTTGTAGTGCTTCCTTACAGCCTCACCAAGGTGCAAATGTTCCCTCCCCAGCCTTTGCTGGAGGGGTGGGGTGGGACCTCGGTATTTTCCATGTTGTTGGCAGGAGCAGACCAATTATTGTCTAATAGTTTTCTTCTCTTTTCCTGGTCCTCTGATTAAGAGAGCAGGCTGTTGATAGAGTCTTTTTTGTCAGCACCCACTCGTGTTTGGGGATGCCAACTTCTTGAGACCCGTGTCTGAGAAACGTGAAATAAAAAGAAAACTTATCACAATGTTGCTCTGCAGAATCATTAGTCAGCATTCTCTCTACTTTTCAGAATCATCTTAAGTCTTTCTCTATGTACTGTCCAAGCTTTTTCACTGTACTTAGTGGGAGAAATACAAAAAATCACATCTGCTTCATCTTTCCTATTTCTTTCTCTAAAGACAGTAGTAAAAGCAATAATACAGGAAAACATAAATCTCTCTGTATGAAATGGATGGGTTTTCCAGGTGGCTCAGTGGTAAAGAATCCACCTGCTAATGCAGGAGACACACGAGGCTGAGGTTTGATCCCTGAGTCAAGAATATCCCCTGGAGGAGGGCATGGCAACCCTCTCTAGTACTCTTGCCTAGAGAATCCCATGGACAGTGGAGCCTGGCGGGCCACAGTCCATTAGCCTGCAAAGAGCTGGACACAACTGAGTGAGTGACCACTCTCACAAAAAATGTATAGGGTTGGCAAAAAATATTTTTTCGGGCTTTTCATAACATTGCACAGAAAAACCCAAATGGACTTTTTTGGCCAGCCCAGTATATATTTTAAATACAAACACATATAAATTCCCTACCATGGGAATGCCAGAACTCGTGCTTCTTTCACCTAGTTTAATTTGCCTTGATATTTAAGTAAATATGACTAGTTTGTGTTTGGGAAGATTCTAGTCAGAAAGAGTCAGAATCAGCTAAATGTGGCATGTCACTCTCTTTCAGCATCTAATTAGACTTGTCACTGGCAGTTCTTTCTCAGTTACAAATCATCAGTAATTCTTATAATTATATCTTTGTAAGGAAAGGCAGGGCAGTTCTTCCTGATGCCAGCAGTTCTAAGCAATGTGAAAGCACGTCTAAGTTCTCATGTGGAACTTAGATGGAATAACCATGTGTGTGTATGTGTGTGTGTGTGCGCGCACGTGTGAGCACGCATGCATCCATATCTGTCTATCTATCTCTATGTGTACTTACTGAGAGCAAATGTTAATATCATGGTAAATTTTTGGAGTGTCATCTAAGAAATAAGCATAATTTCTGCCTTCAAGGAAACAAAATCGAAAAATGACGTGTAAAGATGTCTCTTATCAAAGCACTTTCCATCGACCTAGAGCTCATTGAGAAAAG
>SJYW01033853.1:74941-90507 GCA_006410735.1 Raphicerus campestris | reverse complement strand
TGTTGTTCAGTTGCTCAGTCATGTCTGACTCTTTGCGACTCCACAGACTGCAGCACGCCAGGCTTCCCTGTCCTTCACCACCTTCCTGGAGCTTACTCAAACTCATGTCCACTGAGTCAGTGATGCCATCCAACCATCTTATCTTGTCATTGCCTTTTCCTCCTGCCTTCAGTCTTTTTCAGAATCAGGGCCTTTTCCAACGAGTTGGCTCTGCACATCAGGTCGACAAAGTATATTGCCTTAGGAACATACCCTACAGGTTAAGGGCTTAATTCCACAAGACCTCCCCTCACCTCAGATGTCAACTGCAAACAGAGTTCTCAGGTGACCTGAACTTCTCCTGAGCAGAATACAAATTTGGGGATTACTACAATACCCTCTCAAACTCAACAACTTGCTAGAACAACTCCAGGACCCAGAAAAGCACTATTCTTGCTCCTACAGTTTTATTACAAAGGATACAACTCAGGAGCAGCCCAATGGGAGAGATATAAGAGCAGGTGGCCATGGAGCTTCCACACTCTCTCTGGGCAAGTCACCAGCACTTTAATGTGTTCATTGATCAGAAGTTCTCTGAACTTCACTTCCGATTTTTAAATTGAGATTTTATTATATAAACATGATTGATTAAGTTATTGGCCATTGGTCACTGAACTCAATCTCTAGCCCCTCTACCCATGGGGTTGGACTGAAAATTGTAACCACTAATCACTTGGCTGATTTTCCTGGTGACCAGTCCTCATCTGTACTGTCTATGGGCTCACCATGAGCCATCTCTTTAGCAAACAAAAGATACTCTGATTAATCAAGAGTTTTAAGATCTCTGTATCAGGAACTAGATAAAAAGGGCAAATATATATATTTTTTTATACCACAGTCTTCCAACATGTCAGGAGAAGGAACAGGAAAAGGCAGTATCCATCTCAGCTTCAGAAGCATGTTATCTCCCTGAGTATAGTATTATAAAACATACATACACACCCAGGCATTAGCACTCTACTGGACACAGAAACTGTCTTCATGTCATCAGATAAAATCAGGGTAAGAGATATCCTTATAGGTTCTCCCCTGTTTATCACCATCCTTGACCATCTCTTGTGATTGCTGGCACTGATTGAGTCTGCTCTGCAATACAGATTGACTCATGAAACAGGTCGAGGTTATTAACATTCTGTTGGAAATTCGCAAGTGTATACAAAATACCGAAAATAATCAGTTTGGGGAAAACATGGGTTTGAAAAACAAAGCTCATCTAAACATCAAAACAATGTTGACTCAGAAGAATGAATTTATTTTAGAAGCCAGCTATTTCAGATTTAATTGTGTTGATTTGTCACTTTTCGCCCCCATTTCCTTTTCCATGGTGCTTTACTGGAAAAAAAAGAAAAAAGGCTCAGCGATGCATAGGTTTTGATTTATCTTGTATGGCAGAAGACCCCCACGCTTCCAAACAACAGACCTCACAGATAACTCTTACTTCAAGTGCAATTAGAAGGACTTGAACATCCCATTTGAAATTTCATCCTCATACTTCAAAGAAATTAGTTTGATGAATGATAGCAATGGAGTGAAGCTAATAACAAAAATAATTAATGCTGAAAAATACTTCCTAGGCACAGAAATTGCTCATGTGCCTCTTTATATTGAAAGAAAGTCAGAAAGGGAATAAACCAGGAGGCCAAATTGTACATCCCAACTCCCAACAGTTTGCCCACAGCAGCATAATTAAGAGATGCTTCCTGACACCTCTCTGCTTGGACCAGCATTTGTAAACAGTGAGGCCATTTAACTAAATTCACATAATTGCTACAGAAAACATGGCCCAGACTTCTAAATGTCACTAGCACTCAGAAGGGAATAACAATCACGAATGATGAAAGATTGGGTGATGTATGTGGGGAGAAAGAGGTTCTTCATCTCCATATCTCATTCTTAAACTTACTCTACCAAACTTGACAAGGTTTTCAAGGGGGAATTCCATATCATGTTGACGAGGAAGATGTGAATTACTTCTGTTCTACCAGCTTAAGCTGCATGGCCCCAGAAGAGTGGGGGCAGCTGAGCACATAAGAACTTGCAGCACAAACTCCCACGATGTTCTCAGCGCAATCTGAGGGGCAGTTTATTCTCATGCCCTAAAGAAGTCTCAGGACCTCTTCTTCAGCCTTCATCACAGACTCTAGGTATCTCCAATCTCTTGTAAAATGTTCTAGTTTCCTGAATCCCTGATACTTTGTTAAACTGTTCTCCACCTTCAAAGTCCTAGTCACTCACTCTGATTGACCCAAGTCTTCATCTCCTGGCCCACTTCTTGCATTTATCCTTCTTTACAAACCCCATCCAATCCACTTACCTCTGTATCCCTTGCCTTCTGTTATGGACTGCTTTGTGTTCCCAGCCCCATCTAACACTTAGGAGGAAGCTGTTACCCTCCCCTCATCCCCTGCAATGTTTCTGTATGTTGAGAAAAGACCTTTAGGGAGGTTAAATGAGGACATAAAGGTAGGGCCCTAATTTGAAAGAATGTGTGAAAGTGTTAGTTACTAAATCTTGTCAAATTTTTATGCCACCATATGGACTGTAGCCTGCCAAGCTCCTCTGTGTATGGAATTCTCCAGGTAAGAACACTGGAGTAGGTAGCCATTTTCCTTCTGCAGGGGATCAAACTGAGTCTCCTGCATTGCAGGAAGATTCTTTACCATCTTAGCTATGAGAGAAGCCCATCCTGAAAGAATGGATGTTCTTATAAAAAGAGAGAGAGAGAGAGAGAATACTCCAGTGTTCTCTCTTTCACCTTTCATGCACAAAGAAGAGGCCACATGAGGACACACCAGGTAGGTGGCATCTGCAAGCCAGGAAGAGAGTCTTCACAGGAAACCAGCCCTAACGGCACTTGATCTGGACTCTGACCACCAGAATTGTGAGAAAACAATTAGAATGTGGTTAGAATCCTCATCCAAGATCTTGCCATAGCAGCCAAGCTGATCAGGTCTCTTTACTTATATTCTCCAATCATTCTTGGCTTGTACCCAATTTTACCCTTTAGGTGTTGTTGTCATTGGATTTATTTGGCACCCAGTCACTTCTCAAAACTCTCCCTATGGTCAAAGCCTTTTCCTTCTTCCACCTTCTGTATTTAATGTGCCTCAGGTTCTCAACAGAACCTCTGGTCTACTTACCATTCCCAGTTCCTCCCAACTCACTTTCCTTCTCCCTTATTACTTTTCTCCCTCTTTGCAGATTCCTCAGCACACTATTTTATTAACAATCCTACCAAATGCTCTGAATTGTCTCGTCCTTGGCCAGATAGCCCCTTCTTTCGATGCCTATGTCCTTTTGGAATGAACCATGGGTCTTTGAAATCTTTCTTGCTTTCAAGAACAAGGTGTTCCAGACATGTACAAATGTTTTCTACTTCATACCTGAAAACGCTCCCTTCTGTAACACTATCTGGTTCCTTTTAGGGGAAAACGATAGCTAGCAACCGCAATCTATATGGCAGAATGTTTCTTACTTTTGGGTCATCATTGCACCAAAGATTTTTCAATAGACAAGGTCAGAAAATGCATGTTTTTGGAAAGAAGAAAAAAAAAGAAGGAAAGAAAAAACATACGTTACACTGATTCAGTCAGTTCAGTCGCTCAGTCATGTCCAACACTTTGCNACTGAAGGGAAGAGAGCAAGACTTGAGGTCAGAGAGAAATGGAAATCCAAATGATTTAAGACTTTAGAAGCCAGTGAAAGGAGATTGTCTTTTCCAGCAGGTGAGATGGGAAGTCATTAGTGCTTTGTACAGAGAAATGACATGACTTGACTTCTGTTTTAAAAGATCATTTCTGTTCCTATATTGGGAATTGTGTGGATGCAAAAAGAAAAGCAGCAAAAGAATGTGAAGACTGTTACAATAATCCCAGGAGGGACGGTGACTGCTTGGACCAAGGCAGTAGCCCAACCAGAAGTGAGGACTGATCAGATTCAGGTACAGACCCTGGGACACACTGATGGACCAGATGTGGGGTATATGAGAGCAGTCAAGATGGAGCCAAGAGTTTTTAGCCTGATAAAATGGGAGCCCAGAGGTTTTAGGTTAGATAAGCCCTTCGAGTTCATTCACCCATTCTATCCCCACTCATTCACAGTTTTGAAAGAAAATGGAGATCCAGAGACCCAGAGCAGCTGCCCTGGTCACAGGAAATTAGAGAACAGAGTGTGGTTTCCTGAATTTCAGTCCACTGTCCCTTTCTCCTTCTTCTTTGGCATCATTGAGTTGATTTTTTAATCCTGGAGAAATTGTCACAGGCAGCACTCACCAGTGCTCCGGCTGAAGAGAAGTGGATATATGCAAAAGACAATAAGAATTAGAAAATAAATTTGTGTTTTTTAAAAATGATCTTCATCTGTTTTTTTAAAAAAATTTTTAGAAGAGCATTTTTTATTTTTCCTTTTTAGTTTCTTAAAAAAAATAATTTTATTTATTAATTTATTTATTTTTGGCTGTGCTAGGTCCCTGTTGCTTTGTGGGCTTTTTTCTAGTTGGGAGAGCAAGGACTGCTCTCTGGCTGTGGTGCACAGGCTTCTCATTGTGGTGGTTTCTCTTACTGCAGAGCATGGGTTCTAGAGTGCATGGGCTTTGGTAGTTGAAGCATGTAGGTTCAGTAGTTGTGGCGCATATGCTCAGCTGCTCTCCAGCACGTGGGATCTTCCTGGATCAAGGATTGAAACTTTGTCTCCTCCATTGGCAAGTGGATTCTTTACCACTGAGCCACCAGGGTAGCCCTAAAAATACTTTTTTAGGCATAGTCTTAAATTTACTGAAAAATACAGACTTCCAAATACCCTATATCTAGTTTCCCCCATTATTAGTATCTTACACTAATAGGATTTGTCTCAATTAATGAACCAAAGTTGATACATTTTTATTAACTAGAGTTGTACTTTATTGTTTTCCTTAGTTTTTTCCTTTTCCTATTCCAGTATCATATCCAGGACTACATTATTTTTAGTTATCACAGTTCCTTAAATTCCTCTTGGCCATTACTGCTTTTCAGAATATCCTTGTTTATGATGACCTTGACAGTTTTGAGGCTTCCCTGGTGGCTCAGATGGTAAAGCATCTGTCTGCAATGTGGGAGACCTGNTTTTTAGTTATCACAGTTCCTTAAATTCCTCTTGGCCATTACTGCTTTTCAGAATATCCTTGTTTATGATGACCTTGACAGTTTTGAGGCTTCCCTGGTGGCTCAGATGGTAAAGCATCTGTCTGCAATGTGGGAGACCTGGGTTCGATCCCTGGGTTGGGAAGATCTTCTGGAGAAGGAAATGGCAACCCACTCCAGTACTCTTGCCTGGAGAATCCCACGGACAGAGGAGCCTGGTAAGCTACAGTCCATGGGGTCGCAAAGAGTCAGACACGACTGAGCGACTTCACTTTCACTTTGACAGTTTTGAGGAGTACTGGTCAAGTATTTTGTAGATATCCCTCAGAATTTGTCAGAATTTGACATTTTTCTCATAATTAGACAGCAGTTATGTTTTTAGGAGAAGATTGCATGTCATTTCATTAAATCATAAGAAGGGTACATATTATCAATATGATTTATCATTGTGGATGTTAACCTTGATCATCAAATGAGGTGGTATTTATCAAATTTCTCTTCTATAATGTAACTCCTTTATTTCCCATTCCACACTATCTTCTTTGGCAGAGTCCCTAGGAACAGCTGATTCTTGTGGAACAGGGTATCTTGAGGATGGAATATCTACAAAATTACTTTGAGTTCTTGTGCATTGATTTGTATATTTGCGCCCCTCCCCATGTATTTATTCAATTATTTATTATACCTATATGGACTGGGTAGGGCACCAACAATGGCTGCTACCTCTGACACAGAAAATGGATGGATGAGTCATTGGATGAATGAAGGCTTTCTTTAACAGTTGACAACAGAAGTTGTAAAAACAAATTATGTCCACACAAGAACTTATACATGAGTGCTCAAGGCAGCATTTTTCATAGTAGCCAAAATGTAGAAATAACCCAAATGGTTATTGAAATAACCCATCAACGGACAAGTGATTGTTCAAAATGTGACATAGCTATAAAATGGAATATTATTTGTACAGAAAAAGTGATAGAGTACTGATGCATGCTATTAATACAATGTAAATGAATCTTGGAAATGTGCAAACTGAAAGAAAGTAGTCACAAAGAGTAGATATAACGTGATTCTATTCGCATGACATGTCCAGAATAAGGAAATTTTAGAGACAGAAAGTAGATTAGTGGTTGCCTCAGGCTGGGGCAGGGAGGCCAGGGAGTGAGGGAGGTAATGGCTAAAAGGTACAAGGTTTCCTTCTGAGATGAAAAAAAATGTTCCAAAATTGATTGCAGGGATGGTTGCATACATCTATGAATATACTAAAAACCATTGAACTGTAAGCTATAAATGTGTGAATTGTATGGTATGTTAATTATATCTCAATGAAGCTATCTTTAAAAAGAAACTGTATCAGCAATGCAAATTGAAAAATGTACTTTGGTCTCTTTTATTTTAATATTAGGGTGGATTGTACTTTGGTTTGTAATCCTGGGTATCTTTGGTACGGAAATGAACAGAAACACAGACCATTTTGAAATGTTGGATAATGACACAAAAATATTCATCTTCAGTTCTAGAAAACATTATAGTGATTTTGAAATAATTCATTCTCCTTTCTAATTATGTTTTGCCTAGGTGACAATGCAAATTTACCTTCCTTGAGTTCATAAAAAGAGACACACAAAGGAAAGATGGGCAAGACACTTTCTAAATGGAAAGGCAAACTAGAGACAAAGTGTGCTTCAAATAAGCCACAAAGGAGAACAATATGTGACTAATGGATGGTTGAACTCACATAGGCACATACACACCACACTACGTGATGTTTTACCCTTAAATTCAGCTGACTGTCTTTCCTCTGATTTTCTTCATTAGCTTGATTACCACCTCAGCTATGAATAAATGACTCCACACTGTTCAGCCTTAGGCTCAGTGAAATGGGCTATTTAAACATTAAATGGAGCCAGATAGACATAAGGAGAGATACAGCTCTAAACATATGAGCTTGAACTTTTTGGCAGATTCTGACCAACAAATACAGAACACTCTCACTGAGGAGAAATTAGCTCATCATTTGTCTGTGGAGTTGGCCCAGGGCAATCATTTCTTTCTGTGTTCCATCTGCAGCCCTGCCATTCCTGTAAAATCGGGTTGGCGTGCTCCCAGAAACATGTTTTTGAAGATGACTCAAGGAATGGCCTCCAATGGGTCTCACAACTGGTACCCTGCTCTTTCCTTAAGGTAGAACCTATCTGAAAATGATAGTTTTCTGCAAGGGGGGGTCGAAGGGAGTGACAGGGGTGTTCAAAAGGAAATATTTTCCCTCTAATCAAGTCATAAGTCACAGAGACGGGAGGTGAGACAAAAAAATGGTTCCAGTGTCAACAAGAGGGGCTGATACATGTGGAAACACACACACACACACACGCACACACACTTGAGACAGAGGAGAAGGGAATCTTCCAGGGCAGACAGAGAGTTTGGTTATTCCCTGAAAAGGCCGGTGACTACTGGAGGCTAGAGCTCCCCTCCAGGCTGAAGACTCTCCATCCTGGGCTTTGACAGGGTGAAAAAGCACAGGGCTGGGTGGGGAGATATGAGGAATTTGGGAATGAGTAGTTCCAGGTCATAGTTGTTGCGTTGTGTCCAACTCTTTTGTGACCCCGTGGACTGTAGCCCTCCAGGCTCCTCCATCCATGGAATTCTCCAGGCAAGAATACTGGAGTCGGTTGCCATGCCCCCCCTCCAGGGGATCTTCCCAACTCAGAGATCAAACCCACATCTCTTATATCTCCTGCATTGACAGGCGGGTTCTTTACCACTGAGTCACCAGGGAAGACCCAGAGTTCCAGGTATTCTGGAACAATATTCCTGACTAGTATCTGCTGAGTTTGTCCTCCACTCACCTCTCTTCCCAATCCATTCTTTTCATCATAGGCACCATTCAGACTTTCTAGGTCAGTCTTCATTTCCAATACTCTTCCCATGGCCCCATAACCAACCAAAATTGCTGCACATTCTAACTTTTTATCACCCAGATTACATCTCTTAGACTGTTACTTGAATCTAGAAGTGAATCACAAACCACCATCTGTATTTGCATCACATACCTCTGCTTGTGGGATGTGGCAAAAATAGAGAGAAAGGAAGCATGTGAGTGAGTTTCCTCTTCTAGAGACTTTTCTTTTCCCTTTGGGTTTCATGAGAATCTGTCAGCTTGCTGAGTAGACACCACTGTAATTGCAAGATGCTGAGTCATTGATGGGAGTGGTAAGGTGGGATAAAGAAATTCAAATGTAAAACTCAAGAGAAGATAGCTTCAGTGTATTAGCATTGCCTGTATTGGCATGTTCAATACAAAATATAAATTATGTGCGAATTCTAGAGTAACCTCCTTCCTGCCACTTGCCACACTTCCTGTATTTGAATACAACTCTTAAGAAAACTCCTAGGGGAAAATTCCTGCTTAAACTCATTTTGTATCCCCTTCCCTTAAACTCAACACTTGGCACCATCCACTTCAGTGAATGACACTTCTAGGAGCTCAGCAGGTATTTCTGTTCACTCATCCTAGGAAATTCATCTGCCAGTTGCTGTAGCCTTACCAACATGACATTTTATTAGATAATCTGTCATTGACACAGAAAACATCAATCTAACAGACAAAAATCTCCCCAGGGCTTCAAATTCCTGTTACCTTTTTGGCGACCTAAGGGGCTAACTCACTACTTCCTTCTCACTCCTCTTTGTAGAAAAGCTATCCAAAGTTCCTAGTAGATATTCAAAACCTTCCATGACTGTTCCCTTCCTATGTTTCCAGCCTTTCCTTCTATATCTCTCCCTAATGTCAAAGGTGTAGCTAAGCTGGGAGACTAAGCGTTTCCTGAACATGCTCACTGCTTTCTCATCATGTGTCCTTGTGTATGCAGGGTTCTCCCTCCATCAGGAATGCCAGCTTCTTACATTCCACCTGTTGAAATACAACCTATCCCTAAAAATCCAATGCAAATTCAAGTTTATGTATTAATACAAAGTCTTAACCTGGCTCTACATCCCCAAATCTTCCCTACTGTAATGAATTTCTCTTTCCTCTTGGCAATATCAATATATAGAATTATCAAATTTTGCCTAATTTAATTACCAGAAAGTATTTCTCTCATTCAAAAAATACAATGTAAGGGACTTTAACTTTTTCTCTGTATTTATCATGGTTCCTAGAAAGTCATCTTGTCTAGAATACTGAGCAAATTTATGTGATAAACTTCTGGTTGATAGGACCCAACCTCCAGATTTCACGAATATTTAATGAGAAGGGATGAAAAAATAATTGGTATAAAATAATTGCTTTTCTTTTAGACCAACTGACTCAAGATTTGAAAAATAGTGGTGATGCTATACTTTTTGTTATTGTCCTATTGGGGATCACAGGATAACACCACACCCTGGTGGGTAGACTTGAAGAATCCTTCAACAAGATAAATATCTAGATTGCTTAATATTGGGAAAAGAGAATAATTCTGGGTCAGAGAATGAGGAATCAGAAGGAAGTCTGGCTTAAAGGAAAAATTCATTTCTCTTTTAGAGCCAGAAATGAGTAGGGCTTGGACTAGGAGACATGGAAATGCTATAGCAATCTCAGAGGTGGGAGGTGAACCCCCCATGACCACAGAGATGTTAGCTGTGTGTGTCAGGCAGACAGCTATCTGAGCCTAAAGCCTCCAAACATTCTGGATCTGTGCAATGTGGTTATTTCCTTTCCATTATCTCAGATTTTGATACATTCTTACTACCTGCAGCAATCTGTTCTACCATGTAGAATTCAGGGGAAACCAGTCTCACCCTTGAAATGAGAACAGAGGGACATCTACAGTCAGAGGGATTGTCCCAATGGAAACGTAGGCTAGAGGTGACCTCAGGGGATATGGGAGCTATAGGAGGTAACAAAGAGCACACTGACAATTTGATACTAAAGAGAATGTGATATCAAATAATTTGCAGTTAATCACTTCCTAATTGACAAGTGTTCTGAGCTTTTTATATTGGCTGCTCTCAAATGGTTGATAACTGTAATTTATTCAAGCTATTGCAAACACAAGTCAGAAGTTAACACGTGTCACGGAGGTGCCATTAAACAACAGAACTAGCCAAGATGATTTTAGCACTTTTCTTCTGGGAATATGCTGCTTGAAAGAAAGATGTCTCAGAAGTCAATACCAAATTGGGTTAAAGATAATTAATTGCAGAATGTGTGTAAAAGAACAACTCAAATTAATTTTTGAAATCTGTATGCAAAAGACTGATTTTTTTTTTTTGGAAAGGAAAGTCAATTGTTTCACTGTTTAGGCACTATTAGCATTGCCCTCAGCCTTGGGCCATCTCTAAAACATATCTATCTGGTGGGTCAGTGGTAAAGAACATGCCTGTCAAGGCAGGAAACAGGGTTTGATACATCTGGGAAGATCCCACCTGCCCCAGAGCAACTACTGAGCCTGTGTTCTACAGCCTGGGAACTACCGAAGCCTGCACACCCTAGAGCCTGTGTTCTGCAACAAGACAAGCCATCACAAAAAGAAACCTGTGTACCACAACTAGAGAGGAACCCCTTTCACTGCTGCTAGAGAAAAGTCAGCACAACAGTGGAGACCCAGCGCAGCCAAAAATAAATAAATAAGTATATGAAAGTGAAGTCGCTCAGTTGTGTCCGACTCTGCGACCCCATGCACTGTAGCCTACCAGGCTCCTCAGTCCATGGAATTATCCAGGCAAGAGTACTGGAGTGGGTTGCCATTTCCTTCTCCAGGGGATCTTCCCAACCCAGGGATTGAACCCGAGTCTCCTGCACTGCAGGCAGATGCTTTACCATCTGAGCCACCAGGGAAGCCCAAGTCTTAAAAAGCTAATAGAGTATTTACTGTAGGCTCTGATCACACATCAACAGACTCCTTATAGTATTAAAACAGAATCTTTTATTATGAGTAGCTCATAGCTTAGCGGAGAAACCATTTGGTGACTGTACCGACTGAAATATGCAAAGAATAGTATAGGAATTCTAAAGAGAGGCTAGTCATTGGACACTTCCTAATGACAAATCCACAAAACTTCTTGCTTCCATGCATGGTAAATTGCTTCAGTTGTGTCAGACTCTTTGCAACCCCATGGACTATAGCCCGCCTGACTCTTCCGTCCATGGTATTCTCCAGACAAGAATACTGCAGTGGGTTGCTGTGCCCTCTTTCAGGGGATCCTCCCCACCCAGGGATCAAACTTGCATCTCTTATGACTCCTACATTTGTAGGTGGGTTCTTGACCACTAGTTCTACCTGGGAAGCCTCTTGCTTACATATGTTTCATCAAATTAATTTGTTTTTAAGTTTTCTGGATAGACTTTTATTTGTTTGCAGCTACTTTGCTATCATCTCAACCAGTAGTATATTTAGTTTTGTGGCTAGATTTTTTTCTGTATAATTAATTAGAGTTTTGGATGCCAAACAGAGATGCTGAGAGAGTTGGGCGCTTCACAAATGGTGGAAAAAGAACCCTGGAAAATCTTCCCTTGAAAAGCATTGACGTAACTGGCAAAATTCTCAAAAGCAGCAATTTCAAAACTTCAAAAATTAACCAAAGGCATAAAACAAATTGAAAATCATTTATTCAGGAAAAGCAACTGACTTTCAGTAAGAAGAGCGGGGTCTGTAGCATTTATTCCCCACTCCACCCAGCCCCCAGATCCATGGTTCAGTAACCATGAAGACCAAAACCTCACTGCCATGGAGGGAGCTGATCATATCTGAAGCTTCCCATAAAAATCTTATACCCTAGGGTATGGTCAAAAACAAAAGCAATAGCAATATTGTAAAGTAATTAGCCTCCAATTAAAATAAATAAATTAATTTTTTAAAGCAATTAGTGGCAAGCAGTTGGGAAAGCCAATATTGCATTTGCCTAAGCCTGCTGGTTGAAATAAGCAGAGACCAGTCAAAAATATTAAAGGGATATTTGGAGAAAAGAGACAGCCATGGGAGCTTTGAAAAGATCCAACATATTCCTGGAGATCTGGAAGACTATGTGCATGTAGAAGGAAGTATGCACATTTAGGAAAGACCAAAGTGGGTCCCAGGGCTAAATGAGCATGAGGACCTACACAAACAGAATGTGAAAGCTCAGAGACAATTATGAACCATCTGAACTTTGAAAGTATGCACCAATCCATACAGATCCCTCGGCAATGGATGGAAGCCTTGCTAACTCAAGATGTTTAAAGTAAACTTATGACAATCATTGGATAACCATGCAGCTATGCTGAACCAGAAATGATTGCTAAGAACTGACTTGAACATAAAAACAATCAAAAACTTTAAAAACCTGATCAGTTTCATCCATCTCATTAGAACTGATTCAAATTTATTCTTTTTAAAGATCCTGTATGTGAGACAACAAAAGAGACACAGAGGTATAGAACGGACTTTTGGCCTCTGAGGGAGAGGGAGAGGGAGAGGGTGGGATGATTTGGGAGAATGGCATTGAAACATGTATACTATCATATAAGAAATGAAGCACCAGTCTATGTTCAATACAGGATACAGGATGCTTGGGGCTGGTGCGCAGGATGATCCAGAGAGATGATATGGGGTGGGAGGTGGGAGGGTGCTTTAGCATTGGGAGATCATGTACACCTGTGGCTGATTCATGTCAACGTATGGCAAAACCAATACAGTATTGTAACGTAGAATAAAGTATTAAAAAAAAACCAAAAACCTGATCAGAAACTTCAGCAGCCAGTTGTTGAATTGCTGAACATACTGTATCAGTTCAGGCAAGACACTTCACAAACCAACAACACCCCTTAGGAGGATCTAAATCCAGAATTACCATGATATACAATCTAGTGTGTTCAGGTTTTTTGTTACCAGAAATGCAGAGAAACAGGAAAATGTAGCCTATACACTGGAAAACAAGCAATCAACAAAACTCTCTAAGAGAGCCCAGATATTGGACTTAGTAGACAGAGACTTCATATTTACTATTATAGATATGTTTAAAGAATGAAAAGAAGCCATGTTTAATCACTAAATGAAAGGCTTTCCTGTTGGCTTAGATGGTAAAGAGTCTGCCTGCAACGCAAGAGACTTGGTTTCGATCACTGGGTCAGGAAGATGCCCTGGAGAAGGAAATGACAACCCTTCCAGTATTCTTACCTGGAAAATCCCATGGCAAGGCTACACCCCATGGGGTCACAGAGTCGGACATGACTGAGTGACTAACACGTTACAATCATATGTCACAAAATAGAGAATATCAATAAAGAAACAAAAACTTTTTCAGGAAAAAACAACAACAACAAAAAAAACAAATAGAAGTTCTGGAGCTGAAGAGTACAATAACCAAAATGAAAAATTCACTAGATTGGTTCAAAAATAAATCTGAACAGGCAGAAGGAAGAGCCTGCAAACTTAAAGACAGATAAAGAGAGATTGTCCAATCTGAAGAACAGAAGGAAGAAGAAGGGAAAGAGACACAGAGAAAGAAATACTTGAAGAAATAATAGTTGAACACTTTCCAAATTTGATTTTTAAAATATTCATCTACATAGCCAAAAATCACAGTAAATCTTAAGTAGAATAACAGGCAGAACTAGTGGTAAAGAGCCCACCTGCCAGTGCAGGAGATATAAGAGATAGACTACTACAGGTTCGATCAGGAGGTGGGCACGGCAGTATACTTGCCTGGAGAATCCCGTGGACAGAGGAGTCTGGCGGGCTATAGCCCACAGGATCGCAAAGACTTGGACATGACTAGAGCGACTGAGCATGAGAGCACACTGCTGTCTACCCATGGTGCCCTCTCTCACCCCGTGGGACACACCTGCTTCACTTTCCCCAGCAGACTTCTCTGGTCTCAGTCACATGCTTTCTAACTCTACTTTGTTGACCTCACTGAACAGTTAGACTCCTAATCTATCTAAGTCCTTCTTGGCCAGCCTGGGCACTTAGATGATCTTAGTTTGGTTTGGCAGAAATTATTTTAATTCAGAAGCCACCAAAGACTTGAAGAAGAAAAGCTAAGATACTCATAGACTCTCTGTGAAAACTTGTCTCTTCTGTTCTTCTCTGTTTAACTGGTGTATAACGTTTGAATAAATATGTGTTGGATAATGAGTAAAACTCAGATGGTGAAGGGATCATACTGGTTCACAGTCCAGAGTTTCAAAAGAGTTAAGTCACAACCTTCCAGTGATTAGGAAAATTTTGAGAGGCAGCAATAAATAGTAATCTATGTAAAGTAATTACCCTTTGAAATTAAATAACTTTATATAAAAAGGTAGTCTAAAACCATTGTTGTCTCCATTACATTTTACACTTTCTTACCCATTATCTGTTACTTTGCTCATCATTCTCCCGTCAGTCATCAGTTAATGTCACTTAGATTCCTGGAGTTGCCAGGAAAAAGAAAGAAAAGCAAGCAGGCTGGGAGCTGGCACATTTGGAGGAAGAAAATCCCAGAGTTCTATTTCTTTTCTTTTGAGAATCTGCAGGTTTCCATTCTCGGCTCTTTCACTGTATCAGGACCATTGATTTGTCCAAGAGTCCTAACCACCAGCTTGAGAAACAATTTTTTAGGTCACTGCTGCTGCTGCTAAGTTGCTTCAGTCATGTCCGACTCTGTGTGACCCTATAGACAGCAGCCCACCAGGCTCCCCCGTCCCTGGGATTCTCCAGGCAAGAACACTGGAGTGGGTCGCCATTGCCTTCTCCTACCTAGAATCAATTAACAAAAGGAAGCAAATAGATCAACTAAGAGACAGCTAAAAAAGGAAAATAATATACACCATCGAAAGCACACAAGAGATGGGAATACCAGACCACATGACCTACCTCTTAAGAAACCTATATGCAGGTCAGGAAGCAACAGTTAGAAGTGAACATGGAATAACAGACTGGTTCCAAATAGGAAAAGGAGTACGTCAAGGCTTTATACTGTCACCCTGCTTATTTAACTTATATGCAGAGTACATCATGAGAAATGCTAGGCTCGAAGAAACACAAGTTGGAATCAAGATTGCTGGGAGAAATATCAATCACCTCAGATATGCAGATGACACCACCCTTAAGGCAGAAAGCGAAGAGGAACTAAAAAGCCTATTGATGAAAGTGAAAGAGGAGAGTGAAAAAATTGGCTTAAGGCTCAATATTCAGAAAACGAAGATCATGGCATCTGGTCTCATCACTTCATGGCAAATAGATGGGGAAACGGAAACAGTGTCAGACTTTATATTTGGGGGCTCCAAAATCACTGCAGATGGTGACTGCAGCCATGAAATTAAAAGAAACTTACTCCTTGGAAGAAAAGTTATGACCAACCTAGATAGCATATTGAAAAACAGAGACATTACTTTGCCAACAAAGGTCCGTCTAGTCAAGGCTATGGTTTTTCCAGTGGTCATATATGGATGTGAGAGTTGGACTGTGA
>SJYW01033853.1:21045-36918 GCA_006410735.1 Raphicerus campestris | reverse complement strand
CAAATACTCATCTCAGCATTTTCCATAGAAACTAAGAAAGGACACCTCAGAAGCAGGCGGTGACTGCTGGAACAGGCTGATCTTGGGAAAATCATCAGGTTCCAAATGAATATTGAAAAATCAAAGGGAGAGGTAAGGAGTTGAAGTCCACAAGCCGTTAGTGACAACCCTTCAATCGATAGAGGAAATAGGAAAGACTTGTATTTGCTACAAGCTAGCTTGTTCTTAAGAGGTGCCATTTAAAACCACACTCCATAAAGAGGGTATGTGTAGGAGGATTAAGCTGAGAAAAACACTGCATCCCCCTATGCCAATGAAGCACCCAGAACGGTCAAGCTGGGCTTATATAAAGAGGTCAGCAGAAGGGAGATTCCAAGCAAATTTAAAAATAGAGATGGAAGATATACAAAATGTCATAGAGCAAGGAACTCCACTTCACAAGCTTTTCCATTGCCTTCGCACTGGGAGTCCCCCGGCACACACCTGGCAATGTCAACTGTAGGCCTGTCCTGTCCTATTCATGCCTGAGGTGTGTGTGTGCTCAGCCTAGAGGGACATCAGAGACACTTGGTTCTGATGTGCCCCAAGGTGGCCCAAAGTCAGTGGGCCTATTCCAGAGTGGGCTGGTGTCACCTGTCACCCTGTACCTACACACACACACACACACACACACACACACACACACACACACATGCTGCAACAAGCCAGTGATTTTTTCAAGATAGGAGTTTGGATTAAAATCTCAAGAGGGAAGACATCATCTAATGATAAAAATCAACTTCAATGTACTTTCTGATTTTCTAACAGAAATTTTGGGAAGTAAAGTGTCACAGAAATCTTTGTATTGTATGCATCAGCAAACAGCAGAGTGGGTGAGAATGCTTTGAAAGGAACTACTGAGCTTTAAAGAAATCCCTGAAAATCACTGCTGTGTCTGCCCTTGTCTGTCCTTGGTGAGGCATCAGAGGTGGACAGTGCTTCAGGGCCCCCAGTCAGCAAACAGCATGGAAGCCTTAGTGTTTTCAGGAAAAAAATGTGACCTCCAAGCAGTTACGTCCCCAGGAAATCTGCCTGTATTAACCAGCTGGGTGCTGGAAAGCTTTGCCACTGCCTCAGAAAAATGATTTCATGAACAGATGTCTGATCTCCACCTGAAAGGATTATAGAGCAAATAGCAGATTTTCCACAAGCTTAGTGAGTCATCACCGATGTCAGGCCAGGCAGTTGCTCAAATCGAAAACGTTTGAGGAAATGTAGTCAGAGGGGGACCAGCTCTGGTCATGTGGTATCTTTTTTTAAGATTTCTTTTTTAATATGGACCATTTTAAAAGTCTTTATTGAATTTGCTACATTATCAGTTCTGTTTCATGTCTTAGTCTTTTGGCTGAGAGGCATGTGCGATCTTAGGTCCCCAAGCAGGGACTGAACCCACAGCCCCTGCATTGGAAGGTGACCTCTTAACCACTGGACCTCCAGGGAAGTCCTAAGGTCATGTTGCATCTTGATGGGGAGACAGAACACTGTCGTCTTTGTGATTGGAATTTTAATATATTGAGATTTTTCTACAAAGATTTTAGAATGTCAAGTCTCATTAATTGCAAATGAGAGCATTGATTCCAGAGCTGAAAATAGTGCTTCCACCTGAAAAATAAAAACAGCTTAATATTCTGACTGTCTTTACTTGGCAGCAACATGAAAAAAAAATTTTTTTTTTAAGTTAGGCTCTCAAGATCAAATGGGACATCAGAATTGGTTTAGTCTAAACAATCAAGAAGTCAGCTTCTAATACTGCCTAGGAAATTGAATTTGAGTAAAAGAGGTTGAAGTGCTATTCTGTTTTAAAATGTTTTTCCCAGATGCTATTCTGGGAAAAAGACCCAAACCCTCCTGAAAGGTGTAAATGGGCTTATGTGTGAATATACATATACACACAAGTGTTCACATATTTCACACACATGTCCACACATACTTTGACTCTTCTAACCCTCCATGTGTCCTCCGCCTCTAAGGATCTTTAAAAATTCCTTTCAATGAGTTAACAATCCAGAACAATTAAGTTAAATAGCTCTGGAGTGAGACCCAAGCTTCTGTACCTTTTAAAACTTCCTCAACTGATTCCACAGTGCAACCAAGATTAAGAACTGTTATTCCAGAGGGAGAAAATTCACTACCCATTCATTTATTCATTTCACAAGTATTTATTGAGCATTTGGTGTGTACCAGACACTGTACTAGATGCTGGGAATAAAATTAAACAAAACCATGATCTTAGCTCTCATGGAATTTTTAATCTAATGAGGGGAGGTGAACCGGCTAATAGTAAATAATATGCTGTTCAAAACTTCCTAAGTGTTCTGGAGGATAGATTACCCTCCTGTAAGCAAATGTGACAGAGTGACCTAGATGAGAGGTTAGGAAGGAGCCTTTGCCATGAGTTCCTAAGGTGAAGCGAACCTTGCTCAATGTCTCTAGTCATCAGGGAAATGTAAATCAAAATCACGATGAGGTGCCACCTCACGCCTGCTGCATCCTCAGTGGCTAAATCATGTCCAGTTCCTTGCTACCCCAAGGACTAGTTGATCAGGCTCCCCTTCCATGGAATTTTCCAGGCAAGATTACTGCAGTGGGTTGCCATTTCCTCCTCCAGAGGATCTTCCCAACCCAGGGATCAAACCCATGTATCCTGCATTGCTGGGAGGATTCTTTACCACTGAGCCACCCCACTTCCCAAGTGACCCTAATGGTCATAAATCTTCCTGCCAATGCAGGAGACTCAAGAGTCGAGAGTTCAATACCTGGATCAGGAAGATCCCTGGAGTGGGAAAGGTAATTCCTCCAGTATTCTTGCCTGGAAAATTCCATGTCCCTGGGGCTACAAAGAGTTGGACAAGACTGAGCACTATTTGATCTGATTTCACTATCCAATGAAATATAATACCTTAACAATTTGATATCCACCATTATTCACTTCAAAAATATGAGAAAGATCATTTCTTAACATTTGGAAATTTAACATGTTTCTTTATTCTATCTGAGCTCATATTTCTGTTCTGCTTCCACACACACACACACACACACACACACACACACACACAAATCTATCCAATATATTTTATGGTTAAAAATCTTTTGTGTTTAAAATTCTTTGATCATTTCACATCTATAATTAAAATATGTATAATAATTGAAAATTTAATGTGTTTTATTTTCTATGACCTAACATATTTAATGTCTAAAATTTAAGGGGAGTTGCATTATCATTATAATGATGGTTAAACATACTTGATGAAAACAAAGTAAATACTTTTATAAATATAGATTATAATAAAACAAAATTATATTGAGACAACATCTTTTAGTCAGATGAATCATGATCAAACTTTTCCTATATATAGGTTTTACCACAAGCACATAATTTTATTTTTTGCTAATGAGTTAAAAATAATTTAAACATTTATAAGATGAAACAAGAGTTGATTGCAACTGGAATAAATATTTAATAATATGATTTGATAATATAGGTTTTAATGACCAATTCTGAAAAAGAAATCACATAAAATTTTTATCTATGCATTTTAGCTAATGTATCCTGAAAAAGCTTCCTGTTATATTTAAAGGAATTAATGTCATTCCTCTATATTGTTGTTTAGAGATGACTTGTTTTCCAGCTATAAAGGGGAAAAAAGTACTCCTTTGAAAATAGCTGGGAAAAAAGTTTACAATTAAATGCCTTAAGAAGTATATTTTAAGTATTTCATATTTCTTATCAATGCTTTACTTTTATAAGACTCTATCTCAATAGTCAGGAAATGAGAGAGGCAAATTTACTGAGCAAAATTGTCCTTTCTCCTCTGCTATCCCACGCTACTCTGAATCTGAACTTCCCTACCCAGGAATGCCACCCCCACCTTTACACAGAAACAAGAGCAAAACCGAGAAAAACAGGATCTTAAAGGTTCATGGCACCTCATTACCCATCAGAGGAAATCCACCTTGGCTTGGCCCTGGGAAGATTTTTCATTTCAGGACAATGTGCCCATAGTAAGATTTTAAAATGGGTGGGACTTTCCTGGTGGTCTAGTGGTTAAGATTCTATGCTCTCAATGCAGAGAGCCTGGGTTCAATTCTTAGTCAGGAAGCTAGATCTCGCATGCTGCAACCAAGAACTTACATGCTGCAACCCAGCTCAGCCAGATAAATAAATAAAGATAAATAAAATATCTCAATATTTTTAAAGTATTTAATCTTAAAATATCTTAATAAAATAAAAGATAAATAAAATATATATCAAGATAAATAAAGCCAGATAAAGAAAACAAAATAGGTGAGGAATAAAGATAATTACTGTGAACATAGGTCTATTCTCTAGAAGAGAATATCTCACTGAGGATGGTTGAAGATTTGGATACTGATTTCTTTAAAACTATGCATTGTATACCTTAAACTTTTTTTTTGTACATTCCAGAGGTGCATATACTCCAGCTTGAAAATCACTCAATAAAATAGCTTGATTCTGCAGTAATTTCAAATACAGATCCCTATCCCAGTTCTAACATTACTACTTGTGTGACCTTAGGCAGATTGTTTAGTCTCTCTAAGCCTCAGTTTCTCATGGGTAAAAAGGAACTAATGGACATATACCAGAATGTCATAGTGACAAATACAGCAATACATGTAAAGTAACTAATGTATCACCTGGTTAACATAATGGTAGGCCCTGAATAGTTTTGATCATTATCATCATTTTGACTTTGGTACAAGATTTGCTATTATTACTATTCCCCTGAAGATGGCATTGGATTAGAAGAAAAAATCAGGCACTGAAAGAAGATCCACAACAAAACTGAGTATTTGACCAAAGGTCATGATGACCTAAGATTTCACTGATTGATGATGGAGAAAAATTAGTGACTGAAATCAGAATCTGTTGTACAACCATTTGACGTAATCTTTATTACAGAGAATGGTGTAGTCATTCTCCATAATCCCATTGAAGTCTTTGGAAAGTCCCTTTGTTTAAAAATCTCTTTAAGATCCTACTGCATTATTACAATCTGGGTTCTAGTGCTAATGGATCACACAATTGAATGGACAGAAAACTTCACCAAAAATTTCCTTGATGCAATACAGACTGGGGTCATTCTTTTAGCCCATGAGTTTTGGAGGCAGGTAGATCCAGGTCACAGAGATGGCAATGGCATCCCACTCCAGCACTCTGGCCTGGAAAATTCCATGGACGGAGGAGCCTGGTAGACTGCAGTCCATGCGGTCACGAAGAGTCGGACACAACTGAGTGACTTCACTTTCACTTTTCATTTTCATGCATTGGAGAAGGAAATGGCAACCCACTCCAGTGTTCTTGCCTGGAGAATCCCAGGGATGCGGGAGCCTGGTGGGCTGCCATCTATGGGGTTGCACAGAGTTGGACACGACTGAAGTGACTTAGCAGCAGCAGCAGCAGCAGCAGCAAATCCAGGTCAAGGTCAAAAGACCTTACTAAATTACATCAAGGAGCTTGACTGATTCAACTCTTTCCTAAACTGTTAAAAGGATATAATAACACTAACTTTTCAGAGTTAGTCAAGCAGAAGTATGTAAAACAACTAACAAAATACCTGATACATAGCAGGTACTCAAGAGTTAGTATTATTAAAGAACACAAAAAGAGAAACTACAGCAAATTATCACAAAAGGCACAATGTTAAATACCATGACAAGTAGTCAAGGGGCTGTGATGGTTGAAAGAAAAGAGAAGAACACCTTTTTAAAATTGAAATATAGCTGAAATTTAAATTGAAGTATATAAGTTACAGGTATACAACAGCTGCACTCCATTTATAGTTATTATAAAACATTGGCTATTTCCTCTGTGTTGTACAATATATCTTTGTAGCTGATTTTATATGAATAGTGTGTACCTCTTACTCCCCTACCCCTTACGTTGTCCCTCCTCTCTCTCCGCTCCTCACTGGTAACCGCTAGCTGCTTCTCTGTATGTGTGACTCTGCTTCTTTTCTGTTACATTCACTAGCTCGTTGTATTTTTTAGATTCCCCATGTAAGTGAGAGCATACAGTGTGTGTCTTTGTCCTACTTATTTCATTTAGCACGATGCCCTCCAAGTCCATCCATGTTGTACTAATAGTAAACTTTCATTCTTTCATATGACTGAGTAGTATTTCATCATTTCATATATATATATACATACATACATACATATGGGCTTTCCTGGTAGCTGAGAAGGTAAAGAATCCTCCTGCAGTATACACCAGACAGAAGGACAACTTTCCATTCTGGAAAGAGGTGATGGAGAAAGGCTGTCTGGAAGAGGTGGCACTTGAGATCACCCTCAAAGGACCAGGTGGATTTTGACAAGCAAGATGGGAAGAACAGACATTCAGGGTAAAGGGGAGGATGAGAAAAGGGTAGATCTAGGTGGGAGACTATAGGAACTGGTTCAAGGAATGAATAATTCAGTGCTTACAGGTGGATGATATTGAGACACCAGGTATTGCTTCATCTGTTTATGCACCGCCACCACCCCTGCCCCGCAAACCTCAGGTGGTAAAATTGGAAAGAGAATTCACAGCCATGGCATGGAGATCCTTGAATGCTGGACTTAGAAGCTGTAGGTGGGAGAGTTGAAACCAGAACAACTCGGAGATCTCAGGCAGGCCCTTAACTACCACACGGAGGCAGAGGAAGGAACTGGGTTTCCATTCCTTACCTGTTTCTCATACTACCTGAGTTGGATCCTGTATAGATATATTTATTAGAGAATACTGTTCAGGGGATGTTCTTGATCCAGCATTTCTCAAACCATCCTTTGGATGCACTGAAAGCCCTTAAAGTTAACACAAACATACCACAAAATGGTCCACTGTGATCACACCAACCTGGAAAACATGGATACCGTGTTCCTCTTTGCCAGTTACCAGTAAATTAACATATTAAAGATCCTGAGAAATCCTGAAACCAATGAACCATTTCCCTTAATTTAATCCAGCATTTTCCTACTGTTTACAGCTCAGCACCATTATCAATAGCTGTGGAACACAATTCTGTAGAACCCAGTTTGGAAAATGTATCTTAAGCAAGACCTAGGCAGGCATCTAAATTATTATTTTGGCTAAGGATTTGGTGAGAAGCAGGGAGAAAGAGGGTGGAGGTGGGCAAGGTTGCCAGAATAGCTCACTGGGTATAAGTCAGACTGAGTGACCAAGAGTCACATAGAGGAGCTGTAGAAAATTAATGAGCAGATAAAAGAATTTAATCATCTTGANTTAGAAAAGACTCTGATGCTGGGAGGGATTGGGGGCAGGAGGAGAAGGGGACGACAAAGGATGAGATGGCTGGATGGCATCACGGACTCGATGGACATGAGTTTGAGTGAACTCTGGTAGTTGGTGATGGACAGGGAGGCCTGGCATGCTGTGATTCATGTGGTCGCAAAGAGTTGGACACGACTTAGCAACTGAACTGAACTGAACTGAACTGAACCAAACAGGCACTTTTAAAATAGTATTGAAAGACAGCAGCTGCTCTAAGCTGTGATTGATGAATCACAAACTCTAAGCTGAAAACCCAAACTTTGAACCACTGCCATTATCAGAGTGAAAGTTCTCTGTTAGCCACATGAGGTCCTGATATAAAAATGGCATAAGCCACAACATCTTATACAACAGTATAAGCCAGGAACATCTGTGGAACCTGGAACTGAACAAGCAAACAATATCAGAACAAAAACAAGTTTCCTAGACACACCTGGGCAAGGATTTCAATAATTTCTCCTATGGAGGCCTTTGAAATCAATTATTTCAGCCAAAATATATGGTATATACAGTACGATATAGATAATTATGCTTGACTGAGTTCATGATAAGGCAGACCACATGTAATTAATACATATGTAATTTTAGTCTTTCTGAATTAACCTTGTCTACTGTGTTTATAAAGTTTATAGTAGGTCGGGATGGGAGACACANAGTACGATATAGATAATTATGCTTGACTGAGTTCATGATAAGGCAGACCACATGTAATTAATACATATGTAATTTTAGTCTTTCTGAATTAACCTTGTCTACTGTGTTTATAAAGTTTATAGTAGGTCGGGATGGGAGACACATGTACATCCATGACTGATTCATGTCAGTGTATGGCAAAAACCACCACAATACTGTGAAGTAATTAGCCTCCAATTAAAATACATAAAGTAATTTAAAATAAAAATAAACACCTACAAGGGACTGACTGATTTCATACTCAACAGTGAAGTTCTGTTTGGTTCTTTTTTCACATCTTTCAATTTTTCAGTTTCTTAAAAAAAAAAGTTTACAGTAGGGACTTCCCTAGTGGTCCACCGCTTAAGAATCCACCTTCCAATGTAGGGGGCTCAGGTTTGATCCCTGATCAGAGAACTAGGATCCCACATATCACAGGGCAACCAAGCCTGTGTACCACATCAAGAGAAGTAAATAAGTTAAAGTAAAAATAAACTTTTCAAAATAAAAGTAAAGTCTCTAGTTAAATAATCCCTTTAAATACATGTGTTGATATGTTTATCTATTGCTTAACTGACAATTATAGACAGTATTTAATTTTTAGAATGAAAGACAAGTAACAGTTTGCAATAGCCTTTCTTAGTCAGATTTACTCTTGTCTAATATGCCACAGTTAGTCTGAACTGTGGTGTTGGAGAAGCCTCTTGAGAGTCCCTTGGACTGCAAGGAGATCCAGCCAGTCCATTCGAAAGGAGATCAGTCCTGGGAGTTCTTTGGAAGGACTGATGCTAAAGCTGAAACTCCAGTACTTTGGCCACCTGATGCAGAGAGTTAACTCATTAGAAAAGACTCTGATGCTGGGAGGGATTGAAGGCAAGAGGAGAAGGGGATGACAGAGGATGAGATGGCTGGATGGCATCACTGATTGGGTGAACGTGAGTATGAGTGAACTCCGGGAGTTGGTGATGAACAGGGAGGCCTGGTGTGCTGCCATTCATGGAGTCGCAAAGAGTCGGACACGACTGAGCGACTGAACTGAACTGACTGAGTCTGCCTTTTATTCATGGGTTTCTCCACATACCTATGGCTCTATACTGGCTTCAGAAACTCCCAAACTCTGAAATAAAATGCTGAAGGTGGCATTCGTGTTCTGATTTAAAGAGAATTAAGGCCTTATCATTCCTCCCTCCATTGTCCGGCATTATATCACGTGACTGATTTTGCCTCTGAAAAATGACACTGCTAGGAGATGACCACTCTCTCTCTGAAAAGTGGGACTATGATTGTGTGCTCATCACTTAGTCATGTCTGACTCTGTGACCCCACGGACTGTAGCCTGCCAGGCTCCTCTGTCCATGGAATCCTCCAGGCAAGAATACTGGAGTGGGTTGCCATTCCCTTCTCCAGGGGATCTTTCCAACCCAGGGCTGGAACCTGGGTCTCCTACAGTGAAAGCAAAAGGACTATGGATACAGAATAGCAATTTTTCCATCAGCCCTTCAGAGCTGAGAGCAACCTTAATAAACATCAGTAACAACCAGAAAGACACTTTATAGACATAAAGTCCTAGAGAATGCAAACAGGGAACAGAAGCATCAATGGCTATTTCAAGGACATCTTTGTGCCTCTGACCACAGGAAACAAATTTTATCTTAGAGAATAAAGGTCAGAAATAATGAGAGTATTGCCCAGAGGCAAATGGCAGTTCAGGAGAGTGGGTGGCAAGAAGTAAGTTCTCCTTTTCCCCCACCTGCCTCTCTCCCAATTCTGGTCACCCTGACAGCCAGTCTCTCTCAGTATGTTCCTTCCAGATCATTCATTTCATTCACAGAATGTAGGGAAAATATATTCACCTCAACTGAAGCAGCATTGTGAGGCATGATTACCCACTCCTGCTCTCAATGGCTTTTACTCATTGTAGACAGAGGAAAAGTACAGCTAGAACCAAGACACACATACTCTGCATGTCCTGTGCTAATAGGAAGGAGACTCCAGATAAACTCTGAACTGTAGCCCTTGTTTTCCTTCCTTTCAGGCTCCTGTTGGAAAAATATGAGCTACTGAGATTCCTAAAGGAGAAATGGGTAGTGGAAAGAAGGCTTGCTGCCCTGGAGATATATCAGAAGCATCTGGAAAGGGAGGAGGAACATTTTTACCATTAAAACTTTTCTCCCACTGTAAGGGAATTTGGTACCCCTTCATGAAGGCACGTCCAGACTTTTCCATCCTCCCCTTCTGAACATCCTTGGACTGGGGAGGCACTGTTACGAATGCAATTGCCTACATCCCTCAGCAGAGTTGAGTCAACAAAAACAGAACAAGGACCACTGCTAGAGAGACTCTTCACTCAACCTCAAAGAAGCTGAACACTTTTTGCCAGACAAATGTGGACGCTTTGCTGGGAAGGCTGTGATGGAGGAGAATATCTGAGTGTTGTCCCGAGGTCCGGGGCGTCCAGACTGGGAAGAATGCGGAAGGCCCTGGTTGCCAGGTAACGGAAGAGCTGGAGAATACAGAGCAATAAGCAAGCCGCGAGGGTAGCAGCACAAAGATTGGTTAAGGGTCCTGTCTAGGAATGAGGTCTGCAGTGATGGTCAGAGGCAGGAAAGGAAGAGGAGATACAGTGGTTGAAACTCTGGGCTGGAGTAGAGTTGAGCAGAGCCGAGAGCCGGCAGCCAGGAGTGTCCAGTGGATGCAAATGTCCAGCCGTTTCCATGGTGAATCTCCTGCTTGATGCGGTCCCTATGTTACCTCTGACAACAAGCTGCCCGGAACTCCTTCACATTTGGGAAGCAGCTCTGCTCAGAGGATTTACCTCATCGCCCATAGGCCTCAGGTGCCCCCTCGGCATCCTTAAGAAGATCCCTTTACTTCAGGAAAGGAAGGCATACTTTTCTACTCTTGCTTTTGGTCTTTGATAGGAAATAGAGTTGACCCGTGAACAGCATGGGGTTTCAACTGCCTGGGAACGCTTAATGGATTTTTTTTCAATAGTGAATATCACAGTATGGTCTGTGGTCACTGAATCCTCAGATATGGAACCATGAAAGGGGGGAACCAAGGCAATGGAGGGCCAGCTATAATTTAAACACAGATTCGATTCTATGAGGATCAGTAGCCCTAAACTCCGTGTTGTTTAAGGGTCAATATCACTGCAAACTGTGCTGTTAGGGCTTATTTTTACAGCAAAACAATTCGGCTTCTCCCTATGTTGGATTTAATCCCCCGTGTAAAAAGTCTGACATTGATGTGGAGACTGTGTTCCTATCCCAGCTCCAACCAGCATCTCCCTGTGAACTCAAAGGCAAAAAACATCTAAGCTACTCATTCCCTTCCCATCCCTCAACTCTGCAAACCTCACTCCTTACCTCCTCTTCAGCTTTGTGCAGATATAAAGGATGACAAGATGAAATGCTTGTTGAACAAACACCTCCAGACAAGAGTGCATTGCCATGGCCATCTGACGGCCAGAGCTGAACCGCTGTGATCTAAGGAGTGGCAGGGCTCGAGGAGGCATGTTTTGGCTCACGTTTTGCAATGTTGTGCTATGTGTCTCAGTTCTCATTTATATTTTATTCTATGAGACAGATTTAAGCTAGAAGAGCGACTGACTCAAAGCCTCCTAGATTTGGACCACTGCGTTTTGGGATGCCATCTGTATCTTTGAACACATTTCCTCGAATGAACTAAACCTAGATCTCCGTGGTCTTTCCAAAAGGAGAAAGATTTCTTTACTTTCAAATCATGAGGGATCAATACTTTGCTCAGGGAAAGCAAAGGAAAATATGTAAGATTAAATAGAGTGGTATAGGGTGCTTGGGCAAGATTTCTGCCATGTATCTCTGGCCTCTATCTTGAACTGCCACAATAAACACCATTACTGCCCTTAATTATAACATGTATAAATTAATGAATCCTGCAAACATGAAGAATTGAGCCTTCTCACTTCCCTGCCTGAACAAAATGTGAATTTCTTCATGAAATTATCAAGATATCACTTAAGATCAGTGTTAATTATAATTAATTTGCTATGAAGTAATTTGGTAGACAAAATTATCCCTTCTTCCTACAACTTTTATTAAAATAAAATGCTATAAATGCATCAGTAGAAAGATGTCAATTGTTTTATATTGGGATTGCTCAGATGGTCAGTCATGTCTGACTCTTTGTGACCCCATGGACAAGTAGCCTGTTAGGCTCCTCTGTCCATGGGATTTCCCAGGCAAGAACACTGGAGTGGGTTGCCATTTCCTTCTCCAGTGGATCTTCCCATCCCAGGGATCAAACCTGCATCTCTTATATCTCTTGCATTGGCAGGCAGATTCTTTACCACTGGGAAGCGCCACCTGGGAGCCCTACATTGGAATTCAGTTCAGTTCAGTCACTCAGTTGTGTCTGACTCTGTGATCCCATGAAGTGTAGCACGCTAAACCTCTCTGTCCATCACCAGCTCCCAGAGTCCACCCAAACTCATGTCCATTGAGTCAGTGATGCCATCCAACCATCTCATCCTCTGTCGTTCCTCCCTTTCTTCTCCTGCCCTCAATCTTTCCCAGCATCGGGGTCTTTTCAAATGAATCAGTTCTTCGCATCAGGTGGCCAAAGTATTGGAGTTTCAGCTTCAACATCAGTCCTTCCAATGAACACCCAGGACTGATCTCCTTTAGGATGGACTGGTTGGATCTCCTTGCAGTCCAAGGGACTCTCAAGAGTCTTCTCCAACACCACACTTCAAAAGCATCAATTCTTCAGTGCTCAGCTTTCTTTATAGTCCAACTCTCACATCCATACATGACCACTGGAAAAAACAGAGCCTTAACTAGACATTGGGATTATCAATTTCCAAATGATTGGAACAGAATAGAATGTGTAAAAAATCTGCTGAGTATAATTTGGCCTCTCTAATTATGGAAAAGATACTTAAGAGTTGTCATAAAAATTCCTTGAAACGGGGGTGGGATTAAAGTGACATTTGGAAAGTGCCCTTGATTTCAAGTTGTTTTAATGCTATAGGAAAAAATAAAGGTTAAATATCTAGAAATAAAATATATCAGCCTCTTTACGAAGGCACCTATATGACAGCTCCAAGACATTCTCTCTCAAATACCTCTGAGATGCCTGATTAAAAAAAAAAGATAATGACCATCACCACCTAGAACTAGTACTTACTCAATAACTATGCAACATCTTTGTATGGCGACATATTTTAACTAGACTTCTTGTGGTGATCCGTTGAAATGTACAGAAATATTGGATTGCTATCTTGTGGAACAGGAACTAACATAGTGTATTAGGTCAATTATACTTCAAAACAAACTCAAATAAAAAGAGATGAGATTTGTGGTTATCTGCACGAGGTAGGGAAATTGGATGAAGGTGATCAAAAGATAAATACTAGCGATGTAATATATCAATACAACATGATAAACATAATTAACACTGCCATATATTATATATAAAAGTTAAGAGGGTAAATCCTGAGAATTCTCATCACAAGAAAAAAAATTTTAATAATTTGATCTATATGAGATGATAAACATTGTAATAATCACTTCATGATGTGTGTAAATCAGATCATTATGCTCTATACTTTAAACCTACACAGATATCTATTATAGCTCAATAAAACTAAAATAAATATATTTTTAAAATAAAAACAGGACTCACAATCATGCTACCGCATCTTGGAGATATTTCTGTTAATCATAAAGCTGACGAAATTCAGTTTACAAAAGCAATCAGTGGTCCATGTTTACTTTGCTGCTAAAAGCCTAGCAAACGTGTTGATCTGAATGAAGATGGTAAAAGTGAAATTCGTGTCTGCCTCTTTGTACAGTCCATGGAATTCTCCAGGCCAGAATACTGGAGCAGGTTGCCATTCTCTTCTCCAGGGGATCTTCTCAACCCAGGGATCAAATCCAGGTCTCCCATATTGCAGGCAGATTCTTTACCATCTCAGCCACCAGGGAAGCCCAAAAGAAAATAGGAAGATGCTTTATGATTTTTCTGAGTGCTGCCTCCAAGTTTGAAATGGCAAAGTTGGGGCTAATCAGAATATCAGGCAGAACAATCCAGGGGTAGACTGGGGTGCTGGGACACGGTTAGTGAAGTCCTGGGGCAGTTTATCAGGACAGTAGCTCATTTGATACAGTCTATACTGTAGCTCCCTTATGGTTTTTACACATGTGGTCAAGATCTATTAGAATCCTCAAGATTTCTAGATTGTGGGCACCTGAGGACAAGAATTTTGTTGCTGGTTCACTGCAATATCTCCAGAATCTAGTGAAGTTATCAGGCACACAGATATACTCCAAAAGTTATTAAATGGAAGAAAGAGAAGGAAGAAAGGGAGGGAGGGAGAATAGAAAGCTGCTTGCATCCAACAGTAAGATTCCAACACCTCTTGGGAAGACACTTGGTCTACAATGTTTTCTCATAATTAGAAAGAACTTTAAAGTACAAACCTTCTTCCAGGGAAATTGTTTTGAAACAAACCTCTTCTATTATATCTACACTGTGGTATATCTGACAAGTGGTGTGGTGCTAGTTACATACCCCACTACCTGTTATAAACTTGTCTATATTTGAAAACTATGCTTATGTAGTCTTCTTTTAGAATTTAAAAATCACCCTCCTCTGTACTTATCCTTCAGTAATCATAAGCTTGTTTTCTATATCTGTGAATTTGTCTTCTATGTCTGAGTTTCTGCTTTGTAAATAAGTTCATTTGTATCTTTTTTTATACCTACATTCTTTTGATGATCCCTGTCCTATGCCATTTTATCCTCCTGGGATTCTTAGATCTAATTAAAATATATTTAGTAGGGAAGGACATTCCAACCTGATCCCTGATCCCCTTTGGGGATATTCTTTCATGAATAAACTGAAACCTCCCAGACTTCTTGCCACGCACTCCTCAACTCCATCTGCAACCTATTTTCAAGGAAAGAAATCCAAGAACCCAAGAGATACCCAATCAAGCACTGTGCCATTCATCTCAGAGACCAAATAAAGATCTTTGCAGTAAATATGTGTGCAACCAGCTCTTTGTGACTCCATGGCCTATAGCCCATCAGGTTCCTCTGTCCATGGGTTTTCCGAGGCAAGAATACTGGAGTGGGTTGCCATTTCCTTCTCCAGGGGATCTTCCCAACCCAGGGATTGAACCCACTTCTCCTCTATCTTCTGCATTGCACAGACAGACTCTTTACCACTGTGCCACCTGCAAAGCCACCTGGGAAGCAGTGAATGTAAAGATCTCTATAAGGAAAATGAGGTAAATGAACCTCTACAGTAATACTGCCAGGGCTACTATTTCAAAAGAAGTAGGGTAAAAATTGTGTCCAAGGTCAATGAAAAAGCAAAACTAGTTCTCTCCATGGTGAGGTATGATTGCTTTGGGGTAATTTAAGATGAATTAGCCACGGGGATTCACTGGGGATTCCCAGGTGGCACAGTAGTAAATAATCTGCCTGCCAATGCAGGAGAGGCAAGAGACACAGGTTTGATCCCTGGGTCAGAAAGACCCCCTGGAGTAGGAAATGGCAACCTGTTCTAGCATTTCTGCCTGGAAAAATCCCATGGACAGAGAAGCCTGGTGGGCTGTAGCCCATGGGGTTGCAAAGAGTCAGACACGACTGAGCATGCCACACAGCCATGATTACTGCCACTGGAAAGAAACTGGGATTGTGTCAGCTCACAAGTGAGCCAGCCTGGTGTACATGCTAAGCGGCTTCAGTCGCATCCCACTCTTTGCAACCCCATGGACTGTAACCCATCAGGCTCCTCTGTCCATGGGATTCTCCAGCCAAGAATACTGGAGTGGGTTGCCAAGTCCTCCTCCAGGGAATCTTCCTGACCCAGGGATTGAA